>JAOXOE010000720.1:7171724-7184483 GCA_028565055.1 Phoeniculus purpureus
GTCCCTGCCTATGGCAGGGGGATTGGACTAGTTGATCTTTCAAGGTCCCTTCCAATCCATAATGATTCTATGATTCTATGAAGGTCAAACACCTGTGCGTAAAGGCAGATATGCCTTTGGGAGTCTGTAATAGACCACCTAACCAAGATGAAAACATAGATTAGGCATTCTACAGGTGGCTAGTAGAACTCTTGCAGTCTCTAGAACAGGCTGTCCAGGGAGACGGTGGAGTTGCTGTCCCTGGAGTTATCCAAATATGTGTGTATCTGGCAATTGGAAACATGGTTTAGTGGGCATGATAGCATTGGGTTGATAGTTGGACTTGATGAACTTGGAGGTCTCTTCCAACCTTAATGATTCTATGATTGTATCATTGCTGAACTTGCCAAACTTTTTTATTTCAGATGCCTGGAAAATTAAATCACATTCCCGTTTATTTTTGTTGCAGAGGGAGCTACCCTTGTTGTATTAGCTGCAGCAGAATGTGACACTGGAAATGGACACGTATCAAAACAGAACTGAGAGCTAGAAATACGAGTATTTAGAAAATAACATGCTTCACAAGATATAAAAGACATTGTTATTTTTATCTATAAAGTTATTAATAAATTAGAGATAACACTGTATCCTAAGTCACCGTCATCTAACCTTAAGCAAAGAATCAGTTCTGTGGGTCTCAGCCCTGAGCACAGTGCCTCATATGCACTGAACAGCTACACCCCCATGGTGCGCCGGCTTAACCAAAAACCCCCAATAGGTAATTCCCCAGTGCCACCTTGCGTTGAACATGCCTGACGACATGGAGAGATCCTTCCTGTCAGAGTACGCTACAGGAGAGAGCGTGTGCCTGCCTTACCCGCACAGCTGCGACCGTGCGCTGCTGCTGCTGCTGCACAGGCACAGCGAGGTGTGGGTTTGGCTTTTTTCAATCGCGGGTGCTTTGCTAAGGGACTCACAGCTAAAAGCTTTGTTTCATTACACTGCTGAAAAACAGACACTGATCCTGTAGTAATAGAACATTCACATGGGATCCCAATTGAAATGGCAGTAGGTTTGTCTAAATTATAAAAAAAAAAATAAAAGAAAGCAGCATGGACAGCAGATCATCCAAGCAGTATTTGTTGCTAGTAATTTATTACTCAAAAGGAAGAGGATATAAACAACATACTTGGTTTATTCAGTAGCCACTGTATGTTTGAGTAGATAAGGATTTGGGCTAGAAACTGTCAGTGTCCATACAAACAGCACCTTAGTGATGTCTGATTTAGAACCTTCAGTTGTAACAAATCCGTATGTATGCTGTTTGAAATCTTTTGCTTTCAATATGAAACTAAAACTACAGACATTCATAATAATGTTGAGAAAAGATATTTTTTATTCTCTGCATAATTATTGTTCGTGTTCTTTCCTGCAGTCAGAATTATAAATACAGTTCTCCTCTATATTTATTAGTACCTCTACTCCCATGAACCTACTGTGTCTGTAATATTTCACCACATGCTTTAACAGTTTCACAACTGCTGGAAATAAATGTGTTCTGATTGCCCCATGATCCTTCTGTCAGGGTATGAAAGGTGCCAATACATGCACGCAAGTTGAAAAGCAGTTTTCCCTGAATATAACAAACAGGCAGTCTTATCTCTGGTCAGTTGTATAAAACAATCAGTTTCCTACTGAGCAGGGTAAGAAACACCACGCTGTAATGTTGTTAGAAGATTCGTTAACAGCACTGCTCACAGGACAGAGCATTTCAGACTTTCTGTTTGTAGTCCAAGGGACATCCACGTTCAGTCACTAGAGTGACTAACAGCTGTTTAGCGGCTGTCGTGTTTATCGTGTTACTGAACGTGCAACACTGCTCCTCTTGTTAATGGAGATGTTTGTTACATTTCCCATGTGGTTTGGGTACTACTACTACTGTAATTAGGATCATAGAGTCATAATCTGACACGTAGCAGATGCTTTTAGAGACTCTTAAAGACACCTTATGAACACTTTGAAGGTTTCCTAGCAATCCAGCAGTTGCATATTGCTCTTCAGACACGTGCTCCCTAGGTAACATTAAGTCTGATGTGTGTGATAGTAAGTCTAATAGCTTGTCTTCAGTCTTACTCAAGGAAGTCTCATCATTTCAACACTTATCTGGGACCTTTTATGAAACAGAATTCCCAGGCTGTTGCTGCAATTCTGAGATTAAAGTGTTTTCTTCTTTAAATTAAAAATACAGCCAGAAGCAGGGACTACCTGGCAAGCAGACTTCAACTGAAGTGGAAAAACGTGTTTCCGAAAAATTTAAAGGTCAGTTGCTTCAGAAGTTCAACCAGATCCATACACCAGTGGATTAGAACTGTACTAATACTAGTGCTAGTAGATGCAGAGACAACTGCTCTTTGCCACAGAAAGTTAAGTTTTAAAAAAAGAAAGTCTTTCAGAGGCGTCACCCAATGCCACAGGAACATACAGGTTCCTTTAGGAATCCTTGGTAGAGCGGGGACTGGCCACAGGGTTGTGGTTACAACTAGAGCTGTATTATGGCATTAAAATGTTAAGTGTCAGCATAGCTTACTGTTACCTACAATTTCAAGCAGCAGCATTGCTTAGCACTACGCTGAATTTTTAGCAATTAGCGTGGCTTTTAATCCAGCAGATTTTCCAGAATCAGTGTAGCTTTCTTACTGTCCAGAGTCTTTAGTTGCCTAGGCTTGGAGTCAAGCCCAGTGCAGGCCAGGTCAGATTCTAATAATCATGCAGATACATGCTGATAGAGTAGTAATAGTCGCCTAGATTCAGACTTTGCCTGAAAGAACTTGCCCGTTGCTGTGGCACCAGGTAACAGGAGGTACTGAGCATCTCTCCTTGAATTTTTCCTCTGCCTGTTCAATCTAGATTGCCGCTGGCAATAGCCCTTCCAAAGTTACTTCTGGAAATGTAATGATATGCATAACAGTGATTTCATTAGCAGATGAGGCATTGCCCTGCACGTCCATTCGTTGGTGGATCAGATAAAGTCCAAATCAAGATCCTTATTGCACTAACCGTATTTGGGAGATACAACGCTTGACTTCAGAGAAAGATATTTTGGATTTGGTTTTTATCTTATTATAGTCTTACGAGATCAAAAATAGCTAAGCTGATTTGGTGGGGGATGGGGTGGGTTTTGCAATCCTTTTTCCATGGTGAAAGATACTTTTCAGCTTAATAACATGCACAGCGTTTGCCAGATTTGTAAAATTCTACCCCGACACTTTGGGAAACAATCTGACTCACACTCTTAATTTTAAGAGAGAGCTATGCCTGAGTCTTTCTTTTCTGGGAATCTTTTTAATGGAAAATACCTTCCCAGTTTCACTTCTGTGTTGGTGTTCCTGTTTTAGTTCCTCCTTGAACATTTGAAAAAAATGAACTTCAAAAAGAGAGCTTTTGGTGTCAGGATAACAAGATAATATTTTGTGAACAGGCAACGAAGAACTTGGGGTTCACAGTGACTACCAAGTTTCCTGGGAGGTACAGCCGTACCCTATTGATGGCTCCGCAGGAAGACCACGTAGTGATAAGTTTTCTCTCTCACATGAGGGGTTCCTTCTATAACCCTCTACGTAGACTAGTCTGATTGTTTGGCTAAAGGACTGCAGTTTCCCAGAGCATTCAAAACACAACCCCCACCCACTTCAGCCGTACTATAGGAGAAATATTTATTTCCTTTAGGGCAGCATATTTCTAAAGCACGATCAACTTTTTTGCTTGGTTAAAAGTGATCAATATTTTAATGAGACATTGCAAATGTCTTCGGTCCTTCTTTTGAAAGACCGCCAACTCGCTTTAAAATCTGCTCGAAGCAAAGCAAGGTGCTGCATTTTTTGCTTTGACTGTAAGAATGCACACTCTTCCTGCACAACAGGAACTGTCCGATGTGGTTTGCAGCAGCAAGCACTAGGATGTGAGTTCATATCCGAGCCACACAAGCCTACAGAATCTCAGTAAGTTTCTCTTGAGTAGTTCACTCACACTTTCAGAATATAAGCAGCGTTCAAAGCACTGAGGATATTGACAGCCAAGAAGAACAGAAGAATATCCAGAATGAGTCAAGCTGAGGACAGCAATAGCAACTCAACGTGGAATATTGTGAGATCATTAGTCTGCGTAATACTGGGCTTATCATTTATTATTGGGACCCCTGGAAATTGCATCATCATCTGGACTGTTTGTACAAAAATGAAGAAACTATCTCCTTCAGTTCTGCTGGTCTTGAACCTGGCCATTGCAGATGTCCTTGTGCTGATTACTTTACCAGTCTGGATTTACTCCTTTGCTGACTCCTGGGTTTTTGGGGTGGTCTTCTGCAAAATCCTTGTTTTCATTATTTACTGCAGCATGTATGCTAGTATATTCCTGATTACGGCGTTGAGCTTGGAGCGGTTAGTGGCTGTGTTTTACCCTTTCACAATTCAAAGATATGAAACAAAAGAAAAGATTTGTTCAATCATGTTCCTCATTTGGTTCCTGTCTGTTGCTTTTGGCGCTTCTGTTATTCCATTTCAGGAGACAGAAGAAACGAATAGTGGACTACTCTGCACATGTCGCAACTACTCGTCTAATAGACAGAAAGTCTCATACCTCTTGCTGGAGACTCTTGCAGGTTTTGTAATCCCTTTTTTAATTATTTGCACTTGCTACATATGTGTTGCAAGAAGAATAAGCCGAATGACTTACCGGTCTAAGCAGCATTCGGAACGGCTCATTGCCAGCATTGTGGTGGCATTCATCTTGTGCTGGTTCCCTCACCATCTCTTCAACATCCTAGATATAATTTCAATTCAGATAGAACTCTCTAATGAGGAAATGTCTTTGGCACTGGATGAAGTAGTAGACAGAGGAGTGTACATCTCTGGAGCGCTCGTATTCATCAGCAGCTGCATTAACCCTATACTTTACGCTTTTGCTGCACGAAGATTTCGGAATCACCTGAGATTTGCCAAGATTTCAAAGCTGTTTGAACAGATCAGCCACACTGTAACAGAGGAAGATAAGAAAAGAAGTCTGGTTGTAGCCAAGCAAGAGGATGCTTTAGCAAGCACAGTGGACCTCTAACAAGGGATTTAGAGAATAATGTGGCTGTGTGTTATCCCTTCAATAGCTCTTTCTCCCTGTATTTTGTTTCATTTATTAAGCAGTCCAGGTAAAGCTAGAGCCTTGTAAATGTGATTAAGAGCTTGTTTTGTCTGAGATGAAAGAATTGGCGTTGTTGTTGGCCTGGTTCAATTCCTAAGTATCTGCATCATGAAATGAGCACTGTCTCACTGGTGCTGAGAACCTCAGCAAGGTGCCTAGAAGTCACCGTGTAAGGAATACAGATTTCTTACTTTCCAGTAAAATTGTCTGTGATTCATGGGAAGCTTTAGTGCAGAAACCAGAAAATGACTGTAGGTGGAAATAAAAAGCTTGAGAAGTCAAAGTTTTCCTCCAGAAAAATACTGTTAGACGCTAAAGAATCCTTATAGACTCTAAAGTTCTAGGAACTGTTTTTTTCAATTCTTAATAAGGGTAAGAATGGTTTTAAATACTATTAATGACACACAGAACTCTTGGGTAGCTGGAAACTGTGAAACCTTCTAACTCAATGCTTTATTTAGTTTTGGAAGTGGCAAGGGTTGTCGCATAAAATCATCTTGTGATAATAGGTTTTAACAAGTAAAAGGTGAAGAGCAACATGCCTTCAGAAAGAGTAAAACCCAGGACAGTTCTGTGTTGATGGCATACGTAGTCACAGACTTCGTACTGTGTTTGATGTCAAACACTTTGCGTACTTCAGCGGCAATTAAAAGATTGCTATATTAAATGTATATACTATAGGCATCCTGAAAAGGTCTTTGATTCACTTAAGCTTCCAATATGTCTGTTAGATGATGGGGAAATCTGATCAGGCTCCAGTGGGAGGGAAAGGAGAGATCTTTCATTCCATATAATGTATGTGGGGGAATTACGGTAGCAGGGCAAAGTATCTAATATCTTAAGAACTTCACCTTATAAAGCAAAACATTTTTTAATCTCTTCTAGACTAGTGTTTGCTTTTGAAATGTTGGGGGTTTTAATTTGAATTATTCTTAACATTTGTATGCTTACTCTTGCTTATTTTGAAGTACGCTTGCTTATTTTTATTTGTCTTAAGATCAAGATGACTTCTGATCGCTGAGAAACAAATTGTCATCTTCTGTATGTTTTTCTTGACAGCTACTGAAGAGCAACGTTGCTCATCTTTACAAAGAAATTACAAATGCTAACTAGAACTTAATTTGCAAAGTCCACTTGTGTGACAGCCAAGGACATTTGAGTTGGATTGATTTAGTTTGTAAACGGAAATAAACCCAGGGAGGTAAAATCCTCACCTGTCAATGGCAGAGCATTTCTCTGACGTTTGCGTATGTGTTTGTTAGTCCTGCTGGTTACAAAGTAGCAACAAAAGTGGTACAAAGTTTTTGTTTCTCAGTGGGAGAAAAGTACAAACCACCGAGGGATTTCCTTCAGTAGGACTCCGCTGAAATTAAAGTAAGTAAAACTTTAGCAAGGTCTTGTTTGCAGCAGAGTAAGCAGCAGATGAAACCCCTTAAACTTCACTCCATGCATCCACCACTCTTATTTCTCACCACTAACGGCCCTGTAATTACAACCGGTACACTCAGCGTAGTAGCATGGCATTATGATAAAAACTGCAACTTCAGTTATCTACTGCATTAAAAAAGTGAAGCCTATTTCTCAATATGTTCTTGAGATAGGCGTCACACCCAGGACAGATGAGGAGATAAGCACCTGAACACTGCAGCTGAATTGTTCTAGGCCATGAGAAGCCAAGCATTTCACAACCTACAGGTTGGGAAAAGGCACAGACAAACTGCAGTACAAGCTGCCTGACTAGAATTTCCTTTCTGTCAGCCTCTGCCTTGCAAGTATCTGTAATCAACCATCTTATCTGGAATTAGGCTGAGCCCCTAATAATTTGTGTATGTATCATCCATCTCATGAATTGAGCAGTTGGTGCCTCATGCCGTTTGCTGTTCCACAAGCCTTCATGAAGCATTAGCTGTGTGTGAAGTGCCTGATGCTCAGCTATGCCTAAACCGGGACACACTGTAAAGGGGTCATTGGCCAGATATAAATTCTGTGGCATTTGACTGGTTTTTTTTAATCAATGGGTAAGGAAAACTGAGTCAGACCTCTTTTTTCTTTTTTATCCTGCTGCTCACCAATGAGTGAACTTTGCTGCTCAGGCTGCATCTTGCCCAGCATCCAGGAGTCTTAAAAAGGTAACTAGTAACATCCACAGATCAGTAAATACATCCTGGGGAATAATGAAATTATTAGTTGAAGCCATTTTTAATTGAAAGCTCTTATTCTGAGGTTTCAGAATAATTTACTACCAACTGTTGTTCTTCCATTGAAGTTACAGGGCTTAGTGTAGAGATCTAAACAAAATTAACTAAATAATGAGAGTGTTTATGGTCAGCAGAACAACAGTAGCACTTTAGCACTTTGACACTAGATAGCATTCATTTTCTGCCTCAATATTCAGCTCTCACAATTTTCTCCATTGCGCTGTACTCACAACTACAGTATTCAAGTACCTATAAAACATGTAGACCATCAAGGAGCTAGAACTGTTGTCTCATGTTCATATTAATGGCCTTGGACAGCTCTCCAGTAGTCAATCAACTCTAAGAACTATGTTTCTTTTGAAGACTGCTTGAGAAGGTGAAAAATCACGAACAAGCGATCTTAAACTATTTCACTTTTATAAAAAGCAAATAGGGTGAATCCTTGCAAGCATTGATATGCATAGATTAAAAATCCCCACTGATCTAATGCTTTTGGCAGCACAGCCGTGATGTAACTGGGTCCATAGGAGCCAGTATGTATAAAGTGATTACATGATTGAGTGCTTCTTCCTTTAACAAGTATACCTCAGGTCTGTCACTTAATCTGTGCTACCACACTCTGTCATAAAACTGTAGGGACTGCCATAAGCCCGGTGAGCCAATGCACAGGGGATAGTCTAGCTCCTAAATTACTAAATCCTAGCCAAACCTAAGGACTACCATAATTTTGGTCCAAAATACTGCTCTTATGATAATGATACTCGTTTGTCTAAGACTAAAAGTCATTTAGTTTATTCTGTCTCAAACAACAGCTCGGAGAGGGAAAGTTTTCTCTCACCCCTTTGTGAAGATGGAGGTGGGGAGCAGACTGCTTTCCTCTTGTGGTAAACTGACACTTTGAGGAGACAAAGTGCTGAGACTTGGGGGATTTTGTTTAATTGTTATTTAATAACGTTACCAGCAAAAGTATTCCTCTGAGACATTGTCATGACTCCACCTTCCCCACAGCCTTACTAGTCACTCTTCAGACATTTTGACCTTTCTGAGAAAAATAAGCTTTCATTTCATTTGAGTACTTATTTTTCTTACTTCCTTGCTTTTCTGCCCTTGTTTATGAAGTCTGAGGTTTCAATGTCTAGCTAGTTCTCATGACACAGCAAGGAAGAAGGCTGAGCTAAGAGAGGGCTGCTTTAGTCACCTGAGTCGAATCACCTCAGATTGCACTAAAGTACAGGGAACATTGTGTGGGATCAATGCAACACAGCTTAGAACACCAAGTACTAGGAGGTGACCAGATGTTTTGAATTTTGCTTGTTCATAAAAATTAGTAATCTTCTGACATTGAAGTTGCCCAGCCTGAAACATGCTATGAACTTTCCATGAGCGACCATGAGGAATTTATCACGTTTGCTGTAGCAGGATCCATGCTGCATAAAGTGAATTCACACAGAATGACGGAACATTAGGGATTTAGGGATTGGAAGGGACCTCAAAAAGATCACAGTATCACAGTATCACAGTATTACCAAGGTTGGAAGAGACCAAGATCATCTAGTCCAATCCCCCTGCCAGAGCAGGATCACCTATTGCCTTAGAACTTTCTCCAGGTCGTGTTTTCTAAATTCATTATTAAGTTGTAAATCTGAATTGATCATTTCTAGGACTTTTCATAAAGAGAGGGCAGATTAAAGTTATTTGAACTATTCCATAAAGCAAGCTTAAATCTTTCTATATGTTTGGGAGATGCTTCTAATTCAAGAGCTCTTCAGTGGGGAATGTGCCTGGTGGGACTCTCGTGAGCCTCAGATCATGTGTAACGTGATGGAACAGAAAGATTCAGGGACTCTCCTGTTACACAAGAGAGTTTAGGCCCAGTTAAGTCCAAATTAACATCTTATGACAAATGCATGAGACAACCCGTTGTGATGGTTCCGAGTCAAATGCTGCCAAAAAAGCGAAGGAGGACTGAAAATCGAGATTCATTACATTTCGAATGGACTTTTGACCGGGAAAGATCAATGGCTGCATTTTTCCGTGCAGGTTTACGGGCTGAGTGAATCGCTGGTTTAACCTCTGAACTCAAAGGGTTTCATAAAGGGAGAAATTTGTCTGCAAGGGTGATGTGTATGCATGCTTCCCAGGCATTACAAGCTTGAAGCTGTAGTTATTTAAACCTAGAAGAGAAAGAAGAAAACCCACAAGAGGTCAGCCAGGGAAACCAGCCTTAAGCATCCTGCTCCCCACCCACCAGACAGCAATTGATATGCTAAACGATGGTACAGAGGGAAGGATGAAGTCCAGAAAGGAAAAACAGATGTCCCTAAAGAATTAGCACAACTGAAACATGAGGTAGCTGTTTGTTCTCAGGGTCACCGATGACCACGGGAACTGATGTTCTGCCTTACCCTCAACTGAAGACCCTGTCCTTGGGCAGCTTTCTGGCTTAATAGAATCCTAGAGTCACAGCTGAGCCTTCTTGCCTGAAAACATCGGCAGCATTGCCCTCTCCTCACAGCAAGTTATTTTGCAGCACGAGCACTTGCTGTAGTTGCTGCAAAAAGATGGGACGACAAAAAGATGAGACAAGCCGCATCATCCCAAGCAGCTGCACCAGCTATGAGCAGAGGAATCATGCTGAAAATACAACTGATAGAACAGGAACCCAGTTCCAAATTTGAGAATTTGGTCGCATTTCTACAACACAAATCTACAGTCTCATCGTATGCACCCAAAGGCTGAAACATTTCATAGTCACAGAATCATTCAGGTTGGAAAAGACCCTTGGGATCATTGAGTCCAACCATCAACCCTACTCTACAAGGTCACCCCTTAACCACATCCCTCAACACTACACTTAAGAGTCTTCTAAACTCATCCAGGGATGGCAACTCAACCACCACCCTGGGCAGCCTATTCCAGTGCCTGACCACTCTCAAGGGACCTTGAAAGATCATCTAGTACAATCCCCCGCCACAGCAGGATCACCTAGCCCAAGTTGCATAGCCAAGTTTCCATGCGGGTTTTAAATGTCTCCAGTGAAGGAGACTCCACAACCCCCAGGGCAGCCTGTTCCAGTGCTCTGTCACCTTCACTGTGAAGAAGTTCCTTCTCATACTTATGTGGAACCTCCTCTGTTCCAGCTTACACCCATTGCCCCTCATCCTATCACCAGATGATATTGAGAAAAGCCTGGCTCCATCCTCCTGACACCCATTCCTCACATAATGATGTCACCCCTCAGTCTCCTTTCCTCCAAGCAAAAGAGACCCAACTCCCTCAGCCTCTCCTCATCAGGGAGGTGCTCCACTTCCTTCATCATCCTCGTTGCTCTACATTGGACTCCATTCAGAGCTCCACATCCCTCTTGAAATAAGGGGCCAAGAACTGGACACAATACTCCAGATGTGGTCTCACCAGTGCAGAGTAGAGGGGGAGAAGAACCTCTCTCGATCTGATAACCACCCTCGTTCTGATCCACCCCAGGATGCTGCTGGCCCTCTTGGCCACAAGAGCACACTGCTGGCTCCTAGTCATCCTGCTGTCCACCATGACCCCCAGACCCCTTTCTCCTACACTGCTCTCCAACAGGTCAGTCCCTAACCTATACTGGTGCCTGGGGTTGTTCTTGCCCAGATGCCAGTCTCTACACTTGCCCGTGTTATACTTCATTACATTTCTCCCCGCCCAGCTCTCCAGCCATTTTACAGGCAGCTGAGACTGTTAGAACTATGTAACTCTTAGGGCTACTATCAAGAAGACTAAAAGAAAGATTTGCATGAAGGGTTTAGATGAAGAGAGTGAAAGAACCTGGAAGCTAACAGACATCACATATACTACATGGATGTGCAAATTCTTTCCCATTCAGACAACAGTCTGATGCATAATAAATATTTTAGAAGACGCAGGATTAGTGATTATTAATAGTGATTATGTTTTTCTCTAGTTTTGTATCCTACAACTCTTGTATTTCTCCTTTTTCAGCAGATAGAGGCAATAGGAAGAATAAGGAAAAAGTTGTATTAGATTAGAATGAAACTGAGAAGTTTGAATATGGAAGTTCAGCTATGGAAGCTGAGCATGCAAAGAGAGGGAAGCGAGAACTTCCCTGTTGCGAAGCAGTTTCTGTTTTTGTAAATACTTTATTTCAGATCCGTGGCTAAAACAGTTCTCTATTAGAAAACTCCTTGTCTAGATCTCCAGTGGTTGTTAATAGGTTAAAGAAAAAATCCAATAAAACACAGTTTTGAGAGCTATAACCCTGCATGTCTCTCAGAAAGAGATGAGTAAGGAGGTAGCTGAGGAGCTAGTCTTAACAGTTGGGTATGTCTAAGGCTGTGATGACAGCCACCAGCATTTCAGAAGCTTTACAACACTGTTCACAATACTGAGAAAATTCTTGCTCTGCTGCACATGGAGGTAATGTAATCATACACTATTTGATCCCTTCTTGTCTTCAGTTTGCCCAGCAGCTCCCTGTTTAACCACGCAGGTCTTCTGGCTCCCTTCCTTGACTTCCTACCTGTTGGAATGTTCTAGTCTTGGGCTTCAAAGAAGTGGTCTTTGAATGTTAACCAGCTCTCTTGGGCCCTTTTACCTGCCAGTGCCCTGTCCCAGGGGATTTCCCCTAGCAAACACTTGAAAAGGCCAAATTTGGCCCTCCTGAAGTCCAGGATTGTGATTCTGCTAGGTATTGTGTTCTTACCACATGAGACCCTGAACTCCACCATTTCACAGTCACTGCAACCGAGGCTGCCCTCAACCTTCACTGCTTCACCCAGACCCTCCTTGTTGGATAGTACAAGATCCAGCAGCACTCCTCTCCTAGTGGGCTCCTCCACCATTTGCATCAGGAGGTTGTCACCAACGCACTGGAGGAACATGCTGGTTGTTCTTAGTAAGGATTCAACATTTTAAACTAGATTCATTTAAAATGAAAAATGGTTCAGATTAGAAGAAAATAATTCTTACGGGATGTGTGAAGTCAGTGATAGAAGTGATGGACTTAACAGTAAGGATGATACAGCCTTCCAGTACAGGCTAAATGGTGACATCTTGTCAGTGACAACGACTGCACATCAGCTGCAACTGCAAAGCCCACTTGTTCTGAGTTTAATAAAAACCAGCTACCTGAACTGCAAAGTTCAGGTGACCAAACACCAAAACACCAGCTTGGGTTATAATTGTGTAAGTACTAACAGTGTTCACAACTAAGTGCATCACTATTTTCGTTGACTATTAACTAGAGAACAGTGCTAACTATACTGACACCAGAGAAGGGCAACCAAGCTGGTGAAGGGGCTGGAAGACATGCCCTATGAGAAGAGGCTGAGGGAGCTGGGGCTGTTTAGTCTGGAAAAGAGAAGACTGAGAGGAGACCTTATTGCCCTCTACA
>JAOXOE010000720.1:7193987-7206050 GCA_028565055.1 Phoeniculus purpureus
ATCATCTAGTCCAATCCTCCTGCCATAGCAGAATCATCTAGACCAAGTCACACAGGAACACATCTAGGCAGATCTTAAACATCTCCAGCAAAAGAGACTCCACAACATCTCTGGGCAGCCTTTTCCAGTGCTCTGTCACCCTCAATTTGAAGACGTTCCATCTCATATTTATGTGGAACCTCCTATGTTCCAGCTTACACCCATTGCCCCTCGTCCAATCACTAGATGACATTGAGCAGAGCCTGGCTCCATCCTCCTGACACCCACCCTTCACATATTTATAGGCATCAATGAGGTCACTCCTCAGCCTCCTCCAAGCTAAAGAAGAGCTCCCTCAGCCTCTCCTCATAAGGGAGGTGCTTCCATGTACATCATCATCCTTGTAGCTCTACGCTGGACTCCCTCCAGCAGCTCCACATCCGTCTTGAACTGAGTGGCCAAGAACTGGACACAATACTCCAGATGTGGTCTCACCAGGGCAGAGTAGAGGGGGAGAACAAGGTCTCTTGATCTGCTAATCACCCCCATTCTGATGTACCCCAGGATGCTGTTGGCCCTCTAGGCCACAGGAGCACACTTCTGGCTCATGGTCATCATGCTGGCCACCACGACCTCCATGTCCCCTTCTCCTACACTGCTCTCCAACAGGTCAGTCCCCAACCTATAGTGGAACCTCAGGTTGTTCTTGCCCAGATGTAAGAACTCCACACTTACCCTTGCTATACTTCATTAAATTTCTCCCTGCCCAGATCTCGCTGAATGGCAGCACAGCCTATGGAGTGTCAGCCACTCCTCCCAGCTGGGTGTCATCAGCAAACTTGCTGACAGTGTGCTCTAATCCCTCATCCAAGTCATTAGTGTATGGATTGAACAGGAGTGGTCACTGACCCTTGGGGCACTCCACTAGATACAGGCCTCCAGTTAGACTCTGTCCCACTGACCACTACTCTCTGGCTTCTACCCTGCAGCCAGTTCATGATCCACCTCGCTACCTGACCATCCAGTCCACACTGCCTCAATTTGTCTGTGTGGATGCTGTGGGAGACTGTATCAAATGCCTTACGGAAGTCAAGACAGACCACATCCACTGCTCAGCCATCATCTGTCTACCTGGTTATGCCCTCATAAAAGGTTAAGTAGCAACTTGTTTAAAGCAAAGAAATAAACTCCACATCACAGCTTTGACTTGGACCATAAAAATTAGTCTCCACTTCACCTGTAGAGGTGAGGTGGAAGAAGGGATCTGAAACATTTGCAGGCTGGGACAGTAATTTTTTTTTCCAGAGAACAATGGTACTTACTTGGTGCCTTTCGCCAGTCATAAGGTGCGCCTCTGACATCTTCATCACGCTTGTAGCCCCAATCTACTAAACTTTGCACCAGCATATAGAAGTAACTGCCTGTAGACATGATATAAGAGAAACAGAACAATGAAAAGATTAGCATTAAACAGCCAAACAAACATAAGTTGCTGAGGTATAATCTCCAAACACACAGACATCAAGATCATATTGTTCAGCCACCTACAAAACTGCATTAAAACAACATGTAATGCTAACTGTTCCCCACAAGTGAGACAGTTTTATTTAACCTTACTAGTCCTCTGATCTATCAAGCAAATGTGACAGTAAAGTGTGTCACACAGCATGGATAGACTTCCCCCAGCAGGAATGTGTCTTAACCTTGACGTATAGAGGATACACCTCAGAAATTATTTTTAAGAGTCAGGCTTTTGTTGATTGCAAACTTACTTCAGGTAGGGTATAATACAGTCATAAAGGCTGGCTGGGACTTCACCAATATTTGCTCTTGGAAGCAAATGCTTACAGCAGGACAAAGTTCTGGGAAGTAGCCCAAAACCATATTTCAGTAGCAGACGAAGACTTAAGTTACTGAACATTAACACTGAATAGCAAAGAACTGCAACACTTGCAGGCTGGCTAGTTTTGTTTATTGAGAGATGATGTAACACACCACAACTTTTGACAGCTTTTACAGCTTTTTTTATAGCCTTGACAGGAATTAAGTATTGCCATAAATGCATCTAGTGACAGTTTAAAACATTACTTAAGTGTGAAAACATCCTGTTAAATACCACAATCATATTTAAATCTTAAATGTTTTCATGCAGCCCCTAAATTTTTAAATATGGCTGTAACAAAATTTCAAGCACATAAAATCTTTTGCAACACAACTGTAGTAGTTATTCTGATACCAACAGACAGAACTACGGACTGTGGTACCATATCTCCCCAGCTCTAACTTTCTCCTAAGGCCAAAGAACACCTTACTTACAGTGTCTCCTCACGTTTCATCCAGAGAACTGAACTTGGCACAAGACTAAACTACATGTAATCTTCCTGTCACAATCCATCAGCCCAAACAACAGCAGTGAGCCATACGCTACCCTGCTACAGAAACAAACATCCTTTTTTCCTATGTCTAAACAAACCTGTAATTTGAAATCACATTTTAGTACCTTGTGATGTACAGACACTAGAAAAATCCTACGAGTGACAAAGCACTTCAGACAGCTTGCACATACCAACACTCCTTTTACTTGGGTCAAGGAATTCCAAGGAAAATGTTTGCCCAAAACCTGGTACTCTGACATCCACTCCATTGGGTGGCTCTGTAGTCTTACTCGTTCGATTATACACTAGCCTGGGGAGAGGTAAAAATAGCAAGAAAAACATGTCATTTTACCACATGACAACTCTCAGCTACGCTGGGTCTTACATTCTGAGTGCAGAACAAGAACAGCAAGTGTTGTTATCAAGAAGAAAAAGCAAACAAACCCACAGGCAGACATGGTAAGAGCACTCTAAAGGCTAAGAGGTTATACAATGCCAACAGTTATTTTAATTAATGTTTTACAACATTAAACTGCAGAATCTGAGACTTCTCTATAAAACCAAAACTGTGGCTAAATTTCAGCTTTATAATATAAGCTACTGTATGTAATGCTGTAACACTTCACTTTGCATCAAGCCACATACTGGAGGAAACATGTCAAGAACATTAACACGTGGCAGTAGATCCTAAGATACCTGTAAAATCAGATAACAGAAAAATTCTTCTAGATAACATCCATTTCTGTTTACCTAGAACATTTAAGAGGGTAACCTGATGTTTCTTGACTAATAACAATTGCTACCTCCAGTAACACAGGGAGGTCTTGAGTGAGGCAATACAGGTTGGAAAGACTTTTCAGGTCGGTTTGAGATATGAAGAACCTGGAGCACTGGGGTCAGGGGATTTTTAAATTATTATTGCTGGGGTTCATTTTAAATGCCCTATCAATATAATTACTATTTCTGAACGCAAGGTTGTAGCCCTTTAATGGACTCTTAGGATCTGAATTGGTACTCAAATCTCCCCAACATGTAAGGCATATAGGAAGACTTAAAGCAGAGCTACAACTACACAACGGCTCCATATACTCGCGCAGAAAAGCAACGTGTCCACAAAGTATTTTTCGATGCACTACGTAAACAATTCTTGTTTACAGAGATATTTGACACCTACAGGAATGCTACTATATTAATGAAGCAGTTTTAACAATGAAATAGTTTGGAAGCTTTAAATTAGGCAATGTTTTAAACCAAAATAATTCTGTAAAGAGACTTTCAGGCTGTCCTTGAAGGACCCCCATGTGTCTCAGCTACCCATGAGACTGCTCTCTAGTGCACACCACCAGCTGAAGTGCAAGCTCATGTTCCTCCCGCATGTGCATTTCTAAGCTGCTTTCTAAGCTGCCCAATGTATCTCCTTCCCCCTTGCCTCATCAAAACAGCATTAAAAAGCTCTGCTTTAGGTAAGCCTACAAAGTGTCAGATAAGTGCCCAAACCCAACACTGGGTATATCCAGTAAGAGAAACTCTGCTTTTCATAACAGCTACCTCAGATGTGACAGATCCACAACTGCTGATTTGCCACGTTACCCTCCCTGTAGCAGAATTCTAAGCCATCTCTTAATTATCTTGAAGCCATAAAGTTTAAGGCAGCCACTGCGTACAAAGCATGTCAAAGTAAGGAAAGGAGATAACTGCAGACAGCGACATTTCTGGTTTTACCTGATATTGTCAATCCAGCAGTCAATGATGACAGGCAGAAGCAATTCTAAATTCAGCCAGAGTGTAAAATAACTGTCTGTCTTCTTAGAGCAGAGATAATGCACTACTGATGGTTTATCTAGCTTTGCCTCCAACTGATTACCCAAGTCCCCTGGAACTGAAAGATATAAAAGAAGAGACACTTAAAGCGTATAACATTTTACATTATAATATATGCATCTTAATACTGTAGCCTTCCTATGCAGCATCCAGACAGATACCATTAAGCCTTCTAACTGCATAAAAAAACCTCTTCTACATCAGAACTAAGTACTGTATGCACATTTTCAACTGAAAATACTTTGATTTTCAAAATTCATTAGCTGGGGAACGACCATGCAGAATAATTTCAGATCAACAGTTTAACTTCAAAGGGCAGATGATACAAGAAGAGGTCATACCATATTAGGTCATGGGTATGAAAAACAGATGATCTCAGACATTACCAAAACTATCTGTGTTTTCAAGTGCAAACTGAAACATTGAGAGAGTTTTTTTTCTCCAGAGTATTACAACTGCACGTGCAAATATTTGTTTTTAAGCCAGCTGCCTGCAAGCTATTCATCTGACATTAAAAATGTATGAAAAGTGAAAGAAGCTAAGTTTATGGTTTTTATTGTTTCTTCTTAACCTGCAACCACACTTCTGTGACAGTATTTAGTTAGCACAGTAATCCAAACACACAGTGTTGTGTCTTTGCATTCCGGTTTGGATCCAACAGCAGTCTAACAACGGTTTCTATCTCCTCTTTTGTTAATACATCAGTAGTACTTGGAGAGAAGGGCCTTGTGTTTGCACTCTCCCTGGAGCACGCTGCTCTTCAGGCATAGATATACCAATGCCAGTATTCCTTTGATGAAGTTTTATTTTCCTTTAACACTAGATGGAGACAGGATTTCTCTATTAGAACTCCTGCAATTTTCAACAGGAAGCTTCCAGAGAAACAGCTTTACGTTGTCAGGTAAAATCACTACTTTTCCCCCTCAAGAACCTGTAACACAGAGAAACACTCCAGCTACTGAGTATTAGCAAAATCTCATATTTAGGCATTTCTTAAGGGTCCCTCCTCGTCTTTTTGAGCTGCACGGCCTTCCATGTTTTTGGGGTGTGCAGAACTGTGTCCTATTCACTTGTCCATGTTCAATGTTGTAGCATTTCAGTGCAGACATGCCCATACAGTTACTACCTCCCCAGCACCACCAATTCAGTAAGTTATTTAATAAAAACAGTCTATGTTTTGTAGAACAATGATATTTAGCAGTGGTTTGACAAAAGTGATACATTTTAGAGGAACATCTAATCTAACTGGAAAACCAGACATGCTTTCAGAAAGCCACTTACTGCAGAACTGAAAAAGGACAGAACTTCAAACTATCCATGTGGAGAACCACACTCCCACAACCTTCAACCACCACAGGTTATGACCAACTCCAGGATTTCTTTATTAAGTACCCCTACTTTCTCATCAGATTCTTGGTGTTTTTATTCCTGCAGTCTTAAGTGAAGCATTAAAAGAGCCAGTAGCTGACCACAGTTTATGTCATATTTCAAGGGCTCTGATATACTGGAAAGCATAGTAAAGGAGATTATAGTATTGCATCATACCCTAGAAAGAGTTTACTGAAGTTCACTCTTGTAACCTCACAAAAAGCTGTTTAGTCACCACTTACAGAGCCTGTTATAAGGCAACAGCTTGTTCTCCATTCTTGTGCCTGCACTGTGTAAGTGCTTTAAATTAGAAAAGGAACGGAATGTAATGCTATTTATATCAATCATTCAGCAGCAAACCTGCCAAGGACAGAACAGGCTGGGGTCTGTCCTCAGTTTCAATGCAAAACAAAGAAAAGCAACATTCTGTTCTACCTGGGAAACTTATTTCCTTGGGTAAAATCAAGTTCTTCCAGCAAAGACACCTTTTGAAAACTTGGACAAACATCTGGAGGATCAGAGTTTTAAAGAACTCATTGAGGTTTCCGGCTCAAAGAAATCTAAGACACATTTATCAACAAGAGTACTGAAAGCAGGAAGCCTTACAGTCTCACTTGGACATAAAGGGTTGGATCAACTGAAAGTTTAATTTGGTTAAAATACTTTAACCTCAATCTTCTAGAGGACAGAGACTATGCTCCTGTGTTCAGAATATGAAACATTACATACTCAAAGGATAAAGAATGAATTTTAAAGTGGTAAACATATAATTCTAAGCAAAAAGAACAAGTTCCACCTGTGCCAGGATACAGTCCTGGAGTTGAAGTCTCACGTACAGGTGTGATGCCTGTTGGTCTATAAAGCAGGGACTAACACAAACCCCAGGTTCTTTGAATATTTACATTTCCGCATCAACAGTGAAGCAGCTAATCATTAATTGACAACTCACAATTTATTTGCTAAAGTACAGCCTGCAAGCTGAAGAGGTTCATTATGAAGCTATAGGGGACAACATGCAAATTTTAATTTTTCAGGTTATGCAAAGAAGCATTCAAGACCTTCAGTCCTCCTCCCACATCATTGAACAGTGTTAATGATTTACATTTTGGCTGAAGCAGTACTTATTGGCTTTTTCATAAGTAACAAGTTAAAAAAGAGATCACACTGAAGATTAATTCTGTAGGCTAAAGGCCTACCTCTGAGTTTTCTGTGATGGAATCTGAAAGCAGTAGGAAAAACAACTCACCATACATACAATTCCCCTTGCTTCCAGGCAACACAGAAAGCATCTGTGGTGTGCAGACTAATCCACAAGTGTTTTTTCTCCTCATCAACCAGTATCTGTAGCCTCTAAGCCTTTTTTGCTGGAAACATTCTAGAAAGCTCTTACATTTTAAAGCCTGTAGATTCTAGAAAGTAACTGGCAAGTGAAGTTCTGCAAACTACGCCAGCACTACTTAAAACTGGATGTCGAAAAAGATCTCAAGCAGTACCCTTGCTTCCTTACTTTGCAGTTGTGCAATGTGGATTGACTTCTGCAGCACAACATTTGGAAATACTAAAATTTCATATTCAGCAGAAAAAAAGTGTTCCCATCAGAGTTGATGATCTGTCAGTTCTAATACAGTCTCCTTTTTCACAAAGGGTGTAATCCCAACAGAATTCATTCTGATGTAACCATTAGCCAAATTCACTTCAGTTTTATAGCATCCTTTATTGTTCTCTTGTCTCAACTGTCCTGGAAAACTAGACCATCTTTGGGAATGTGTTCTTGTTTGATTAAAGTTTATGGAAATCACATTTCCACTTCACTTGAGAATTTAGAAGATGTGACAGACTTTCCAGGTCTGGGAACTACAATAGCTAACTGCAGGATACATTGAGACCCCTGCCTACCACATCCCCAAGTCTTAATGACTGATTCACATTTCCCAGCAGAAGGCAATAAGCAAGAGACATGGCTTAATGCTGCTCAGCAAACAAAGAAAACAACATGCAACAAATGCCATAAATAGAGGGAGCTTAAATTTCACTTGTAAAAGAAAAAATAGTTGAAAATTACTGTTTGTGTAGTAGCAGGACCATCAGTTGGCACTTTTTACCTGGAATCTAGATACCTTTGGATATCTATTTATAAATGGTATAGTTTCCTCAAATAACTGTCTTTTTGTTCTATAAATTTAGCCTTCCTTCTAAATCAAAGTTTTCTGAAAAACTGGTTTTCAACTCTGACCACAGTTGTCTAAGGAGCGTGTCTCAGAGCAGCTCACAGACTCAGTGACAGACTACCACAAAAAAAGCTTATGTTTAAAATTAGGAACAAGAACGCAAACAACATCTCACATGATGCTCCTAGATACCTCAAGTCACATGAGGCATAACCATTTAAATCACTCCTGACAGCTAGCCAGCCGACCATACAAACACACACCCCTCAATTAGCAGTCAGCAGGAATTCACGGACAAATCTCGTTTGCATGGAATTCAATTATTAACAAACGTCGTTTAGGTGTCTCTCTAGAAAACTTTAGCCAAGTACCTAACAAATTGTTTGCAGAAGGTATCAGAACATTGATATAGCAATGGTGTTGAGTCAGCTTTAAAAGGTAAAGAGTTCAGTGAATGTGCTGCAGATCTTATAAGGACAGGTTATCAGCTCCCAAAACTGAGAAAACATGAGCTAGTACATGATGACTACTAATGGACAAGATGGGAAAATGAAGGAGGAAGAACACGCACCAAGGGATTTATTGCAAGCATTATAAGGCAAGCATGCTGAACAGAAATCAAACTGATAAGCACAGAACTATTACAATAGCATGTAAGCATGAAACAGATATCCGTAAGTACACGCACAGAAAAATATACACTTAGTAGATACTGTCAGTAAAGGACAGGTATTCAATAGGCTGTCCTAGTTCTTAAAGGAGATTTTCCCTGTATGAATATATTGCCCTGGAAACTTTTAAAGAAAAAGAAAGCATTGAAGTGACTCAATATCCTAAGTAATCCCCTTTGTCCAAAAAAACACTTGAGAGGAACTCCAAAGCAATCATCTTACATTTTAATGAACAGTCCTGTCCTCAATACCAAGGCTTCAGGCAAGAGTCTGGAAGTAAGGTTTTGATTTTACTTTATGTTTCTTCCTCTGGAGTAACATTATTACATGAACAACCCTTTGATGGCTTTGTTACCAAGGTATCAGGGGAAAATGAGCAATTGTGTTGCAGTATTTTGCTGCCAACTATTACCCATGACAGCTCAGTCCCTGGACTTGCTCCCACACCATACATGTACCAACACAAGCTTCAGGCATAGTAGTGCCTGCTGTAAAGGCACCATGTGAGAACGCCCAGACCAGCTTAAAAACAACATAGTCCAAATACAGTGCCACTGCTCTCCACACTGTTTGTGCCAGCTCCCACATTAAGGTAATTCAGCTATAAAATTAATCACCTCTTCCTCAACAGGATAGTTTTCTCACAAGACAAAAGTAACCAGCAAGTGCCTAGCACAAGGCAAGCTAGGAGAGCACTGGTGAGCCATTAGACCAGCTTAGCCGTTCACTGAACCAGTTAGGGGCCTTGACAAGCCTGAGATCTATTGCCACCACAGCTGCAGCCAGTAGTTTCAAGGTTGCAATCAAGTAGCTCACGTGTTTTCGGATTAGAGATTCCCAGAAGCAGTATTTTTGTGAGTACCTGGGCAGCCAGAGCAGAGGTACCCACATCTAAGCAACACTGCATTTTTTTGAAACCACTGCTCTACTTCCTCCCCCGTTACTTGCATAAGCACTGGTTGCAACTGTAAGTAGGATCATTACGTGAAATGTTTCAGAGCAAGTTACACTGGGTCTTAGGACCATCACTGGCTTAAAACCTTTACGAGGTGATGTTTATGTTGACCATATTCCTTCCTTCTTTATTTCTTAAGATCAGCTTGTCAACTTGTCAAGGACAACAGAAAGCCAAACATGTTAACTCCCTTTACTAACCAAAGAGTTCTAGCTTCCCAGCAGAACTCCAGTAATTTTAAAAATCATTTCTCATGTAACAACTCCACTCACAGTTGCAACCAGTGCTTATGCAAGTAATGGAGGAGGAAGTAGAGCAGTGTTCTACACATATAGGATGCTGTTTACATATAGGCACTTCTGTTCTGCTCCCCAGGTACTCACAAAAATACTGCTTCTAGGAACCTCTAGAATTAAGCAAGTGCTTAAATCATGACACGACATTTGCTACAAGAAATAAACATATTTTAAAACTGAACACATATGAGGAATTCAAGTTCTAGGAAGAATCAAGAGGATCAACTGTGTTGGATCCCTCTCTTGTGTGGACCCCAAAACTCTCTGAAACTTATATAGGCCTGTACAATGCACCCTTGCATTCATGTCTCCATCTCCTTTGACTTTTTGATACCAGCACAATGCGTGTTTTTCCTTGTCTTCCAAACACCTGAGCTAAGCCAGCACTTAGAATGCCTCCCTAAATGATTCTCTAAGCCCTTCTACCATCCTCTTAGCAGCAATTCCTCAAAAGCTTATCTTAAAGGTGTCACATACGCAAGAAGGGTGAAGAAAAGGTCACAAAAAGTTAACTAGAATCAGGATGAAAACATTTCTTACAGAATCAGCGAGTGACTGACAGTCACTTCCTCTGTTTGTTTGACCTTCACTGCCCATGTCATGTCTAATTGAAGTTAAGCTCGTAGTGCAGGTGTTTTTACTGCAACGGTCATTTCTACACTCAGACGACCATAATATTTTACAAACAGGAATTCACAGCAAATCACTCCTTAGAAGCACTCAGTATCTTAAACATACAGAAAATCCAGATGACTTATGTTCAAACTCATCAAATCTTTACTTTCTGGACAGGTTAGGACTAGGCATTAGGAAGTAGTAAGTTTAAAATGCAGACAATGACCAGTACAGAAAGAGACTGAAGTTATGAAATAGTTCATGAGAATTCATTGTAACAGCAAGAAACACCAGTGTCTTAAGCCAACCACTGATGAGAGTGTGCTCAGGCACACAGTGTTTACCAGTGTCTCTTAAGACAACAACTTGTGGTTCAGTCATGGGTTTCAGTAGCATCCCTAGGAAATACTTAGGGTGGGTCCATTGCTAATAACTCCACACTTCTACAGTCAGTATCCCTTTATCCCAATTGCATTCAAATCTTATTTTACTCCTTCAAAGCTAGAGTATAATACTGGATCAGAAACTTAAACACCATTTGTCAACAGGAGCTTGTACTGGCGTTAAGTGCCAAAGCTTACTGACAAAATCTGGTATTATAGAGCGGAGAGCTGGGATAAGAGATTGCTGTGAACATTCTTTGCTGACAAACCAAGAACTTTCAGTTGGAGTTTAACACTAGAACCTCAGGGTATCCTTTTTCAGCTTCTATGGCCAAATCTCCATCCTCCCAGTCAGTTCAGCCATCAGTTCAAAACTGTGAATGTCCCCTGAGACACTCAGCAGCTTTCCAGAAGTTCTTGTTCAGCATTTCTGAAGTTTTGGCATAAAAGGGTGTAACAGCAGTAGTAAACTCAAGAACAGACCATAAATTATTACAAATAAACTGACCTTAATCTGAACAGCACATCACTGATTATCCTTTCCTCTGTATTTCTCCCCTTTTTCCTTCTTTATTTTCTTTCTTTTCCCTTATAATCCAGGTTAATTGCGTAATAGGAACGAACGCACCACACACTGCGCTGTTCAGACCACTGACTGCTGGCATCAGTATCGCCCAGTACACTTCACCCACAGAATCACTGAATCCAGAATGGCTTAGCAACCTCAAGGACCATCTAGTCCAGAGCCCCCTGCCACAGCCTGCTTAAGAGCCACCAGACAAGCTACTGAAGTATCTGAAATGTATTTGCAGTGGCTACGAAAAGCTTCTACAAAGCATTATTGGATTCCATTAACGCTCCCTATATGCTCGAAAGAAACTACCTCTATTGACAAGTAAAAACACCTAAGGGATGCATGTCTCTCTCACACTGACACACGGGCCTTCGGGGTCGCCTCTGCGGCCGGACTGGGCTCTGGCGGAGATCCCCGCGCACACACAGCCCCCGCCCGGCAGGACCCCCCGGGCCTCCCCTGCGCGGCTCCCCCCGCAGCTCTTACTCAGGACCACGGGCGGCCTCGCGGGCAGGCGGCGCGGCAGGGCCCCCCCGCCCGGGCACAGCAGCAGGACGAGCAGGAGGACGCCAGGGAAGGGGCTCCCTCTCAGCCTAGCAGCGGCCGGCGACACCATCGCCCCAGCTCATACCCCCGGCCAGAACAGCTGCCGCCGCGTGCTCCCCGACGGCCCCGTGGTGCCGCGGTGTGGGAGCAGTGGGTCCTCCCCTGGCGGCTCGGCGCTCCAGGAGGAGTAGGGTGTCGTCCACGCCGTCCAGTTGCGTGGGGAGGACGTTCCTCTGGGGCTGCCATGCGGCGCCGTTGATCGTGCCGTCGGGGCGCTGCTGCTCCTCGGAGATGTGGCCGGGCCTGCAGAGG
>JAOXOE010000720.1:7206150-7230637 GCA_028565055.1 Phoeniculus purpureus
GACTTGATATTAGGAAGAATTTTTTCACAGAAAGGGTGGTCAAGCACTGGAATGGGCTTCCCAGGGAGGTGGTTGAGTTGCCATCCTTGGATGTATTTAAGGATTGTTTGGATGAGGTGTTGAGGGATCTGGTTTAGGGGTGAACTAGAAAGGTAGGGTAGATGGTTGGACTCTGTGATCCCATGGGCCCTATCCAACCAGAGTGGTTCTGTGATTCTGTGATAGTGAAGATGAAGGAAATAGTGTGGGTGTTGGAATTATTGCCTGCACAAGCTTTTCTATCACTGCTATGAAAAGATATTTTTTCATTTGAATCATAGAATCACAGACTGGCTCAGATTGGAAGGGACCTCACAGATCATCTATTCCAACCCCCTGCCATGGGCTCATAGATTTCGTTGCTCAAGGCCTCATCCAACCTGGCCTTGAACATCTCCAGGGAGGGGGCACCCAAAATCTATCTGGGCAATCAATTCCAGAGTCTCTGACCCTAGTACTGAAGAACTTCTAAGATCTAGTCTAAACCTCCTCTCTTTCAGTTTCAAACCATTTCCCTTTTTCCTGTCAGCAGATACCCAGGGAAAGTAGTTTTTTCTAGTCTGACTGTGGACCCTATATGAGAAGTGAAACACTTGAGCCAGGAACAGTTTTTTATAAGAGAGAAAAAGCTTTGCCTTTTTCATCATGAGGCAGTTGACCTCTGTGTAAAGGTCACACCAACTGCCTGCTGCCAGCAATGAAGGATAAGGGGTCTCATAGTGTCTAAGCTGTGGTTGACGCTATTAGGAAATAAGGGTTGATCAAGAGAATAGTGTTGGGTTGGTTTTCTGTAAGTGCTGTTGTGTTGGTAAAGAAATATTTTTCACTGGGAAGACCCCTCCAAGAGCAAATTTGCTTGATCTTCTGCTGCTGCACCTTTGGTTTAACTTCTTTAGTGGAGTGGCAATTCAAGTCTCAATTTCTGAAAGGAAGGCAAACAAGGCATGGCTCTATAATTAAGTTCAGTAAAAGGTATCTGCTAATTAAACTTATCAAAGATTAAAAATGTGATTAAATTCAGCTTCCTAAACACACAGTCAAAATAATCATGCTCATAAACCCTGACTTCCAATATTACTTGATTTGTCTGACAAGAGAGTGGCAATTGCTTATTAATTCAGAACTGAAAGCCTGTTGTGTACAAAACCACCACTGCAGCCTTATGAAATTGATTTTAAATCACTTATAGGACTGTACAACCGAAAGGCAAATTACCATAGATTAAGACATGGAGACATTTAGTACTTGACAGTTAGTATTTGCATTTGGTATTTATGGTACGTGGAGTTACCTTGAGGCTGCCCATAATTTATAGGGGGAATTTTTTATTGGCAGGGATGAGAATGATCTTTCTTTAGCGGGGGGGGGAAAAAAGGCAGCATTACTTACAATCTCAGAGCATTTTTGACTGTGACACATAATTTCTCTTGCACTGTAAGGAAAAAAAAAAAACCAAACCCTCTCAGTGGTGTTACAGGGTACAGCCCAGCAGTTTTCTTCAGGCCACTATCACTAACCCTCATTTTATCACTTTTATGCTCCTTAACTACAAGATTCTTCACCAAAAAGCAGTATGTTATTGGAATGTCATTGCTAGGAATGGCAGACAAACCAACTATATAGAGCACATTGTATTTAGAAAATGCTGAGAGTTAAAAATAGCATAATTAAAGCAATTCTTACACTTTTTTTATCTCAGTATTACTCTCATGTCTGAGTTTATATTCAAGACAACAATATGTCACTTACTTTAGTTATATACCTAGTGCTGCAAGTTTTACTAAGTTTAAAATCACAAGGTAGAGGTTTTGCTACTTGTACAGAGGTGACTGGAGTGGGTGATTTATCCAGTGTCTGGACAGGGAATAAGATGTTTGGGGGTTTAAAGTATGTAGGTTGGTTTTTACCTTATCAACACTAGAAATCAGTCAGAATTTTTTCCCCTCTTGTATTTCTCTGATTTGTTCATTAGAAATCTAAACAATCTCATTTTAAAACTCAAGTGACAAATGTCCTGAGACCTTTCTAGATCTTAGTGGAAAAAACTGGTAGAAGCTAAGGATTAAAATTTGAGAGGCAAAGACAGAAGCTTGGGTTGAGGATACACAATCCACAGTTGTGTTCCTTCGCAGAACACACAAAAGGTAGCGAAGTTATTTTCAGCCTCAGATCTTTTTATTGCTCAGCAAATTGAACAATGATGGTTGGTTGGATCTGTCAGTTTACTTATCAAAACGAGTAGATTATGCTTTGGATTTCTGAAATAACAGGCATCCTTTTCTGAGTCCTGTTGGTCAGGATAAGTGTAGCATATGAGCGAGCAAGAGAGGACAGAGACCTATTGGCCTCATCCTAATTACCAGAACCAGCAGGACACCTCACGCTCTTGTCCTGTGAACAGTTTTAATGACATGTAATACATCCCACAACCCTGGGTAAATAAAGAGGGCTCAAATTTTGGATTCTCCTATTCAGAGCTGTATTCCTTTTGTTCTCTGCCCATCCTTGGAACACAGAGATTCCTTCATTGGTGGATTTACAGAACCTATAAAGATTCTTCTTTGGGCTTAAATTTTTTTATTTTGCTTTGCTTTCAGTGTTTGAGTTGCCCTTGCAGAGAGAAGGGACGGTATGCACAGCCTCTGTTTAAAGCTTGAGATCACGCTTAATACTTCTTCTCCTGGAGCACCCAGTGGTGGGGAAAAATACAGATGTTAAAAAAGGTATTAAGGAATATTTCACTGCCAGTCATTGGGAAAAAGCTGCTTGTTTTGGAACACACTACCAGCTGCTGTTTGGTAGATGGTTATTTTAAACATCTGCTGGGTAAATGATGTGTTGCCGCAGAAATAGTGACTGTTCATTCTGAGATGATTTTCTTAAGTGGTTCAGCAAAATCTTCATTAAAAACCGTCACGAAATGTTCCTCACTTTCAAGAACTTAGTGACAAGTCATGATTTAATTAAAATTGGTTTAATGATTTTTCTCAAGTCTGCCCAGATGCTTTAAGTTGATATTGTGGAGATAAATGCAGTAGAAAACGTCCTAAAATGCAGTGTAATTGATGTGCTGTAACTTGAATAACTAGATGAGAAGCTTTTCAGTTATACTGGATGAATGAGGTGGTTTATAAAGGGTTTCCAATAACGCCACCATCAGAGAGCAGTATGAAAGACATTTGGACTCCAAAAGATGTTTGGCCTGTGCTCAGAGAATTGAAAAATATTTAGTTCCTGACTCGTCACTGAAATCTTTCCAAATGAGATTATGAGAGAACTTCTACCTCACTTCACATCTTCCCAAAGCCTATGGGGGTTTTTGGTTGTTTTTTTTTTTAAACTGAGTAGCAGTACTGTTTGTGAGATACAGACAACAAAGGGAGGATGGACGGGCAGATAGGAGAGGAAGGACAAACAGCAATATGTTCAATACACAGTGCTGCCCTGTCCACACTGGATAGACCTAAATTACAGTTTGGAACAGAGCAGAAGAAAAAACATAGTTTAAGCAACTTAGATTAAATTAGACAAGAAATTCAAGGGGGGGAAATGTGTCTCTGATTATAACCTACAGGGCCTACAGAAAACTGGAGAAACATTTTATGAGAGACTGTAGTCACAGGACAAAGGGGATGGTTTCAAGCTGAAAAAGGGGAGATTTAGATCAGATCTTGGGAAGAAATTCCTTCTTGTGAGGGTGCTGAGATGCTGGAACAGGTTGCCCAGGAAGGCTGTTCCTACTCCATCCCTGGAAGTGTTCAAGATCAGATTGGATGGGGCTCTGGACAACCAGGTCTGGTGAGGTATGTCCCTGCCCATGGCAGGGGGTTGAGACTGGGTGATCTCTGAGGTCTTCTCCAGCCCCAACCAGCCCATTATTCTAACAGTGTTCTCCTTTTCATGAATCAGGCTAGATCACTTCTAGAAGAGAAGCCCTCTAGGCTTGACTTCGAGAACACAAACTGGAAGATACTGGCCGGACTCCGTAATTAGGATCTCAGAGTTGCAGTAAAACCATTTGACATAACTGGATGAGTTAAAATGTGCTGCTGCTTGTACATTTGAATCTTCTTGCTTCTGGTTCTTGCTGTTCTTAGGAAGAATGCTTGTGTCTTTTATCAGATGTGAACTTTTATTGGAATTCCACTTTCTAATGCAACCAGATAATTTCTTACCCCATGGACAAAATGGCTTGACCTTCTTCCTGGCCTGAAACATGTTTAAGAACAGTAGACTGTTAAGCTGAACTTGCTCTCAGTGTTGTGATCAACACTTCAGACTTCCAAAACTCCACAATGTTTTATTGCTTATTCTCCAAGTTCAAATTGCATTAATAAGGTCCAATCAGTCAATTAAAAAGCTTTGGAAGATGTGAACATCTTCCCAAAGAGAAGCCAGTAAGATAAACGAGTGATGCTGGAAAATGTTTGTATTGCTTTCTCCTTTGGAAAAAAAAAACCCCAAACTAAAACCAACCAAACAGCCTAAATGAATGAAGCTCTGGCTGAGTCCTGGCAATGTCTCCTCTATCTCACACTAAGCTTCTAGGATGATTATTGATTGTGGATGGTAGCAGCTTCGTTTTCCACATTAGCCCTAGGAGGAAATGAGATGATCTATAAGTAAATACTTTAAGCATAAAAACTGTGCTGAAGCCTTTCATTATTCATTTGAATTGGATGTTTTGGTTTTCAGAAGACTACTTCATTGATGTTATGGGTTGTTTTACTGTTTTGTTTCATGTTTTATTTATGCTGGAGTATAAAGCCACTTAATATAAGAACATGAAAATCTCATTTTTCTGAGCTGTTAGGGAAATGAAAATCAAGCATTTGCCACTTCCATAACCCTTCAAAAATATTAAGGTGGTACAAGATTTAATTAGTTAAGCCTTATTAGGCAATAGAATAATTTTACTTCGTGTATCTGAAGAACCAGACCATTCATTTAGATATCTAAGCATAGATCAAGCTTCCTACATTTGGACATCCAGGTTGGGACATTTCATACTCCTTTGTAATTCCAATTAGTTTAACATTGAATAATTGCCATAAACATTTTGTCTCATTAGGTTCTAGTAAAAAATTGAGAACTTTTAAATTAATCTGTGACTCCAACAGATTATTTAAAGAGAGTTTGATCTGAGCATAGATTCTTCACTAGGACGGGGAGGGGAGAAAGGATGAAACCAATTAAAACAGGATTCGTTAAGTATCAGTCCATACTGAAGCCATATGCTGCCTCTCTGGTGAAATATTTGCTGTAATAAAAAGTTGGGAAAAAAGTTTAATGAGATTAATGAAACAGATTTCATTATCTGCTAAAACAGAAACATCCGAGAAAATAATTTGAGAGAGATGACTCATAATTAACACACTGCGTAATGAAGCAAAGCAAGAGATCAGACCAGAGTTAAGAACCAAACAGCTTCTCCATTTCCTTTGAATTTTCTTGATGGAGAAAAAAATATGCTTGAAGATATTTGTGGCTACTCTTCTCTGGGGTGGGTGATCTTGCTAGCTGAGTTTCTTGGTAGATTTGTTGTTTGTTGAAGATGAAAAAATGTTGAGTAACTACTCCACCATGCAAATTGTCTCTAGTGTGTGATTCTTTCCCTTCTGTTTCTGCAAGAAAGAGTTCAGCATGTTCTATGAGTTTTTGATTTAAGAGGTTCTGGCTAGGTGTTTACTTTTTAAAACTTACTGAGTATTTCAATCCTTAATTCCTCTCGGAACATAATGCAGCAAGATAATCAGGAAGTTTAATGAATGTGAATACAAGGGCTTGGTAGAAATGTGTGTGACCTGCTGACTCAGTCTTCAAGACAAGTTAATTTTTTTGGGGTAAAACAGAATAGTCTCTTTCAGCAAAACATTTTTGGTTTGTGCTATCAGAGAGAGATTTGCTTTTGAAGTGATAAACTGCTTTTCTCTCCTGCATACACTTGAGTGCTTTCTTGAAACTGTCAGCTGTAACACAGGTGCAAAACCACCTCAAACTGTACAAGGCTGCAGGGTCATCTCAGCTGCAGAACACTGTTGAGGTTAAACACTAACTGGAGACTAAAACCTTGCTGCAGGCTGGATTTCCACGCTAAGTACTTTATTTCTCCAATGCTTATGAGAATAACGTGAAGACTAAAGAGAACACTGTAACTTACTTTTCAGAGTTCTTTTTCTGTGTGACGTCCTCCCTGAATTTCCAGGTTTAGTATCTGAGCGGTTTCACACCATGACATGTAAAAAACTGATTGTGTCACCAAAACAATGACGTTACTTTCTTATGATTTTATGGTGCTTTATGAAATCTCTTCAGTTAACCAAAAACCAATACAAAATGGGTTTGAACAGCAGGCTAACTGTTATTAGAAACGATGATGAACTTTTGTGTATGCCGAGCACTTGCCATAGACCATTTAATTGTGAAATGGACAACAAACATAAATATCTTTTCATTTAAAGGTCTTCAGATAACTCCTTGTTTCTCCTTTTCAACTTCATGTCCTTTTCCAGACTCTAAATCAAGGATTGAATTGAGGATGGGCAGACTGTTACTCCAAGGAAAATTTTCCCAGTCTATCGCTAATGTGTCTCACAAAGGCAAGTGCTCCGGGAAAGCAGGAAGTCAGCAGTTCGGGGTAATACGACAGCAGAAGTTTCAAGGTATTTAACCACCATTGGACTATTTCCTGCTAAAAACAAGCTTTACAGTGTTTAAATGTTTATCTAAAATCAAGAAATTCTTATGATAGCATTCTGTACTTTTAGGAGAAGAGTTTACTTGCCCCCTGCTTTAAAAGGGGCAGAAAAGCTCATCTACACTTTAATAATACCTATAGTAAGAAAAAAGCCCTTTAAGTTATCATAGTAAGAAATTTGCCTCTGTCAACCAAACCCAAAGATATGCTGTTTCTCTATGTACACTTTTTAACAGTGTTTTAAAGGTTTGTGCTCTCTTTATGTTGTTCTTTCAACTGCACTTTAAGCAGGTTGCTGCTTATTTGGATGCCTGTTTCCTAGGGCTAACGTAGTCCTGTAGCTGTAGGGTTTTCCTGCATAAAAGACCCCTGATTTTAATTCCCAAAGAACTGGGGTATTAAGTAACTTATTTATGACCAGATTTGTACAGCCTACTTTTTCCAGCTGAAAAGTGAAGGCATGGTACATTAGTCTGGAAAAGAGACAAGTAGAGGCTCTAAAATAATTTTTCCTTGGTGTATCATGACCACAACATATTTGGTGTAGCTTCTGTGTGCAAAACCTTTGATAGTTGGTTATTTCTTGAAAATTACTGCCTGTAAACCAAGAAATAACATCAACAAGGACATACTGAGGTGAACATGCTGTCTGGATGGCCAGGAACTTAGATGCTAAGAGCTAGATGTGAGTTAACTGAACAAAGGATTTGCATCTGAATTCCTCAGTGAATACCTTGGCTGCAAACCAGGTGATTCTGGGACAAGAATTCCCTCTCTTATGAACATCCATAAAGTCTTGATTTCATTGTGATTTGCAGTGGATTTAGTTTTCATGTCAGAACACTGGAGAAAAAAACATTAGCCTGTGAGCTTTACTGTTAACAGGAACTCCCCTTTTTCCATTAACACAGTGTGTTGCTACTTTCAGTAGATTTGTATGGGTTTGTCTGAGGCTTATGTATCTGCTTCATTAAATAAGAGTTGATTTGGTATTTGATATATGTGAGTTGGCTTGCTCATTTCAGGATTCTGACTTGCAGGTTAAGTTCCTATTAAAAGGCAAAGGACAGAAACTAATCTTCCAGCAAATTAATTAGATGGTCCAATGCCGTGAGCCCCGCTGAAGTTTTAATCAAATAAAAATGTAATCTCTGTGTAAAATGTTCCCATCTCCTTTCACTAGGATAAGCCATGCCTGGTTTTGTTACTTTTTTCTTGTACTCACCTGCCTCAGAGATGTTCCTGGCTGCCACAAGGATTGTCCAGAAACCCCTTATTTTGAATGCGGAACTGACTTTATTATGTAGAATTAGCATCTGTTACACATAATGACGATGTTCACCTTTGTTGTGTTCTCCTTTATTCTCCTTTTGCTCATATGGGCTCAGAATTCACTCAGTATGTCAAAACACCACATCTCTGCAGTTCTGTGATCTTCTTTCTGGTTTATCAAGCTGAAAAACAGAGTTACAGAGCATGGTAAATACGCTACATTAACAAAAATAAATTTAGTATGGCTCTTAGCAAAACAAAAAGTAGAAAACTAACACAGATTTAGGTCCTCCAATGTCTTAAACTGAGGTCATAGTTTTGGAGACAATTCATGTGTAGGAAGTGGGAACACAAGCATCACCGAGATGAAAGACTGAAGTCTGTGCAGCACAGTGGCTTGCTCAATGGATAATCTAATCACTTGTGTATGAAACACCAGCTAAACACTATGTAAGTCATAAGGCATGTAAAAGAAAAGCTGCAAATACCTCAGTCACCCGAATACATGAAAACCTCAGTCACCCTGAAGAGAACAAGTTCAGCTGCTGTGCACCATCCTCTTTATCCTTCTAGTTCTGAAATCTATATGCAAACATCATAGAATCATAAATCACAGACTGCTTTGGGTTGAAAGGGAGCTCAGAGATCACCCAGTCCCAATCCCCTGCCATGGGCAGTGAAGCCTCTCACCAGACCAGGTTGCCCAGAGTCCTATCCAACCTGGCCTTGAACACTGCCAGGGATTGAACAGCCACAGCCTCACGAGCAGCCTGTTCCAGTGCCTCAGCACCCTGACAGGGAGGCATTTCTTCCTAAAATTCCATCTGAATCCTCCCCTCTTTTAGCTTGAAACCATCCCCCTTGTCCTACCACTGGAGTCCCTCATTAAAAAGTCCCTCTCCAGCTTCCTGTAGCCCCTTCATCTCTCAAATTACTCCCCATATTGGTCTGGTGAGCAGTGCCCCTGCCCATTAGCAGGAGGGATTGCAACTAAATCTCTGCGGTCTCATCCAACCTAAACCATTCTGTGATTCTGTGAATGTAGTCCAAAACAGCTTTGCTACGTAGTGTATTCTCATCTTCTAATTTAAGCAATAAAGAGTGAAACAGACCATGGAGATGTCTACTATTGGTTTAAGGAGAAGCAAATCTTGCAATTCAAGCCTCCTGCTATAGATAGACCTGCCACTCAGATCAATTATGAGACCTTTAATTTGGACTCTGCAGTGACTTTTATATAATCATACTTTCTTTGAACTGCATTGATGTGGGTCACTAGCAAGCATTAGAAAAGAGATGATTATGAAGAAAACACTGAGAGCTGCCATCAGGACAGTGTCATGTCTGTCTCATTTCATCTCCTGGGACATCAGAACAAATGAACAGAATGGTCTCAGCTTCTGCAGCATGAGAAGACTCATCATCTGACGTTAGGGAACGGCACTGTTTTGCACCATTAAGCTTTCAGCTAATACTCTGACAACTTCTAGGTTTTTGTGGTTTAGAAAGTTACAGCAAACAACTATTGAGACAATTTGCAAATACAACTCTTTCTAATGTTGTCGAACATTGTACTTCTACAAATTTACATGCCACGTGTTCTGTCTTCCCAACACTACCTGTTCACTGATTAGTTCTCAATTGGTGTGTTTCTCCAAAGTGAGTCTCAAGAAGGTGCTTTATTTGCTGATAGTTGTTCCAGTAATCTTTCCAGAAATTACTATCTTTAATGCCCTGTTACCTCTCAGATCCTGATGTTCCTTTGATGGGATTATTTCACATTTGGTCTCTGGTGAATTAATCATTTCCTTTTTAGTTCAGACCATGACAAAGCTGTGCAAAGACCCAAATGTGTTTACGGTCCTACAACCAAAAGCTCCATTAAACCCTTCTCACTTCAATTCCTTTTTCTCTTAAGTGAAAACATGATCCTGATGAGCAAGGAACAGCTTATGCTCTTTTGTAAGGGGGTTTTCTTTGTGGTTGCTTTATATATGTTAAAATTATTTTCCTTATTGTTATGATTCCTAAGGTCTAAGAATTTGCCTTGAAATACAGCAGGATAACAGAGCTGTTCTCTAGCTATTACTGGTTACACAAAAGCCATTTCTCCACTACAATTTTATGCATTATCAGCTCTGTAATTGGTCTGCAATTTCTCCTTTTAATGCATTTTGCATTTCATGGGGCTCTGGAATATTGGCCAAGTTCCCAAAGCAGTGGAATGAATTGTGTGTGTTATATTCTTGGATTTAAGGGTACAGATAGATGTGTCCAGTGACGGAGTCAAATTACAAAAGCTGTTTCGAAACACTTCAGACACCTGAATTGGAACAAAGTTTTAAGTTCTGATTAGCTAAGATGGAATGAACTAGACTTGCTCCTAACAGCCTCTTCTAACCTAGGAAGCTGTTTTTATTTCTTCCTCTTACTTTCTATTTGCTGATCTTCTTTTTCTGTGATATACTGGGGATTAAATTTTTGCTACCTCCTTTCCTTCCCTGCCATCCCCAGCTTATGAAGGCCTGAGGTTTTATGGTGTATCCTAAATAGCATGTTAGCTGCTTTCTCTTATGACACCTCCATAACATATGAGTGTTTGGAATGTTAAATTCAGCATGAGATGTATGGCAGGGCTGGACTCAAAATTTACGGCAGAGCTTTTTATCCAACTTGTACACAGCCGGCACGTGATGTAAAACAACAGAAGATCAGAGGGAAAGGGGGTGGTTTAGTATAGGGATGCTAAAATTATTCAACTCCTAGACCAGAGAATCTTTATATTGGAATATCTAATTTATACTAGAATATTTGAATGTTCTGATGAAGTTTTGTAATGTCTGCATTAGGTTGCAGCTAGTTTTGCTGCCAAACCTCCAGTTTAGATTCCAGAACAGACACACATTCAGCACTACTACATTTGTATCCCGTATTTAGATTTTCTTTGCTTTCATCAGGAGAAATCCCACCTTACCCCATGAGTAGTCCCATAGCTTTGAGAAGAGCCACACTTGTAGTTACAGGTCATGGATTAATGATCTATACTTCTGAGGAAATATTTCTGTCTTCTCTCTGGAAAAAATAATGGAGAATTATGGCACCAAATACCTATCGGCTGTAAAAAAATGACATGAGAAAACTCACAAGGAGGTTGGTGTGCCTCAGCTGAAGTGCAGAGCTGGCCATGAGAAGCTGTTGCCTTTCAGAAGTCTGAACTGCCTCCAAATGAGGAAAGATAATGCAGTGAGTTAATTTATGCTGGAATCTCACTGCTTCCCAAGTAAAATTACTCAGAAGTTGAGATTTCATTACTTTGCTGTTTCCCTCACAGACTGCTGCTGATTAACTGGAGCTTGAAGATTTTCTTTATGTGTCTGATGAAGCTATTTTTGCTTCTTCAAAGTAAAACCTGCTGAGATGGAGTGGCAAAGGCCCTGATGATATAAATGACACACTCTGTCAGCTCTTACCTCAATCAGCTTTAAATAAACATATTTTTCAAATGGTGAAACAATTAATGTATAACGCAAAGTAACAAATTCAGCTCTGGAATGAGCAAGGCTACTGACTCCAGCTGGTTTCTCCCAGTGTTGGACACGAACACCATGAAGTCCATTGTAACTAGTTTTCAAATGAACCTCCCTCCAGACAGACATTGGTAGGAGATGATCTAACAATAGAAGTGGAAAAATAGCAGCGTTTGGAAAATGAGTCAAGAGCTTGGAGTTGGGCAGCAGGCACCACTGGAAACAGGAATCATTTTAGTGTGCTGAGACCTGTTTCTTAGGAAGAGTGATGAAACAAGAATGATCCCTTCAACATGCTGATTTAGCCAATATTAAGACGTTGAGAGATGAATTCCGCACAGGCAGCTCAGTGTAAGAGGTGAAGGATTACGCGCTATATTCTGTATGTACTGAAAGTTTCCACAAGCTGAAAGGGTTTTTTGAGGAGCCTGTGGAACGCTTGATCAAACCCAGGCTAGCCTGACCTTCTGTAATCAAATGGGCTTTGTACGCTCTTCTTGACTCCTTAGATCTTCAAAATTTAGCCACCTCTCATCTACATAGACAATTATTCAAAGGCTGCCTTCAGTTTCCTCATTCAGCTGTGAACAATTCTGACATTTCAAACGGAGAAAAAAGATCCAGAAATAGAACCAAGAGTTAGAAGTGTTTAAAACACTGTGGTGACTTCAGTAATAAATGATTCAAGTGCTACTTAATGATTCTTACTTTGCAAAAATGAAAATTACACTTTCATATGGAGTTTCAACCCAAATAGCCCCTTTTCATCAGCAGAAACATGTTGAACTTTGCGTGGTTTTTGATTCTATGCAGTAGGGAAAGCTGGTTTTCTGCTTTATTTATGGAACAGAGCCCTCCAATTCAGTCACTGCTAAGTGCTGCTGTTTATTCCGTAGGAAACTCCAGCCAGGGCTGTGTCCACTAACAACTCTTCCAGTCTTCCAGTTGATCTGTGTTTCAGATGTTTGCTGTGCCATTTTGGGAAAAGAGCTATTTCTGTTAAAAAAAAAAAAGAACCCCACAAAATAATATTCTTTCAGAAACAATCAAAGAATGCTTTTTCCAAAAAAACCTAACCCAGTATTTTACCATCCCACTGGCCGTCCAGTGAGACACTCTGTTATTACTATTCTGATGGAAGTAAAAGGGATAGTTCCTATTTTCAGTGTAACAGATGACTGATTTACGTGTACTACATCAGAAAAAATGTGTGCAGAGGGCGGGGAGTTGATTTAGGGTTATTTTTTGTCTTTGCCTCTGCCCTTGGGTTTTTTAATATATGTCATTAAGAAATACCAAAAAAGATTACTTAGGTTTATAAACAAAATGGAGCTTTCAGATTAGCTCAGTAAATTTGGATTCTGGGCTAGTCAAGCATTTTCACAGAAGAGCTTTGCTCCTGCTGTTGAAAGCAGCAGGACTGTCATGAGCTTGGGATACCTTCACTTTGGGTCTTTTCCAACCAGAACAATTCTATTCTAAGATTGTCCTCAGCCCTTCCTGAATGCAGTCTGCTCCAGACAGAAGCATCTGGCTGTATGAATTTTGGGAGTAAATGGGATAAATTGGGGGTAGTCTTTTAAAACACAGGACTTGATGTTTTTTCTCTATCTGCTAAACTCCTTGCTGCGTAGTCAAACTATTTTCACAGTGGTCACCTATTCACTATAGCTGAATCATCACATCTCCCTTCACTCATGAGATATGACCAAGCAACTGTTGCATAGTGGAGACTGTTTGGTCTGTAACTCCACATTAAAGGCAAACACCCTGCTAGAAAATTTAAAATTTTATTGATAACCAAGCCAGGTATCCTTATGCCTCCGTAAACAGATTGAAAATTACTTAACTCCGTACCAATCTGTACCAGTACAGTGAAAACCTAACTGAATTATCACCTTATACTGCTTGTACTACTGAAGTGTATTTTGAATCCTTTGTCACTTCACACTGGTTAGTTCACAAGGGAACAGAATTTTTTCATATTTAGTACAAATTTTAAAAACTCAGTGACTTTTTTTAAATTGAAAATTGTGACATATTCTTTAGATCCCAAGACATGGAGGATAAGTGAAGGTTGCAGGGCTTGACTCTCATTTTGTGCAGAGGATTTCTACAAACAAGAGCCTATAAATTCAAGGATGCTTCCATCGTGGAATTAAAGACTATAAATGATTCATATTAAATTACACACACCAGAAATAGCATCTTCATTGTTCTGCTTCACAAGAGGAACACCTGTACCATGTTATTTGCAGCAGGTGATATACCTCCATTGCCACACTTTTCTTATTCAGTGACATTTTTCCTTCTTTCATTCAGTTTTATCTCTAGTCATAAAAGCTGATCTATATTTAATATGTCTGTATCCAGCCAGGGGATTAAAAATCTAAAAATATTTTTACTCCAGCATGTGCCTGCAGGGCTTGTATTTCAAATTGCATTTGCTGTCAAAGTAGAGAAGGATGTGGTCAGGAGGAAATTGGCTCCTCTTTTGATCAGACAGAATATTACCTGAATCATTTTATGAACTGATAGGGAAAAGTTTCTTCCGAGACCAGATTTGCTTTGCTGAACAAGGCAGCCTACATTAAAAAGCTGTTAATAAATAATACCACATCTTGCGTATCTCTTTTGATAGCTATAGGTATGGTATATCCTAAGGGAGAGGGACTTGGAAGTATTCCAAGGCAGGGTATAAAAAGCGCTTAAGTGTCCTGTGAGCTCTAGAAATGTACTTATAGAACAGAAATGAGTGATGAGTGTACAGACTCTATCTCCCATTGAAGTGTGATGAGAAATTCATGATTACTGAGTATCTTTATTACTGAGTATCTTTACGCAGCACTGGTGAGGTCCTGCCTGGCATACTGCATGTAGTTCTGGGCTGCCCACTGTGAAAGAAAGATTAAGCCACTGGAGAGAGTCCAGCAAACAGCCACAGGGACTGAAGCATCTCTGCCTGTGAGGAAGGGCAGAAACACCTGTGACTGTTTAGTCTAGAAGGGAGAAGGCTCAAGGGGCAAGGTCCATGTGCATCAATCTCAGAAGGGAGGGTGTAAAGAAGATGGCACAAGACACTTTTCCTTGGTGCCTGGTAACACGACAAGGCAGTGAGTGCAGACAAGTGCAGGGAGTTCTGCCTGAACACAAGGCAACACCTACTTTACTGTGTGGTGTGACCGAGCACCACAATAGGTTGGCTGGAGGTGGAGTCTCCATCCATGGAAATGCTCCAAAACTATCTGGAGACAGCTGCAACTGGTCTCATTGAGCTTTCTGATGCACAAAGGACAGAAATTTGGGATAAGAGTTGGACAGAATTCCCAGCTGCAGGAATGCATAAAAGCTTTAGTGTAGAAAAGAATTTACCAGAGACTGAAATTCTGCATCTCCTGCAGCAAACGTGTCCTCAATGTTTAACAAATCCTGCCTCTACTGCCATCAGCGATTCCAAGTTTTACTTTTCACATCAATGCAGCAGATTTGTCAGTAGAATTGTGAAAATATTGACTGCAATTGAGGCAGCTGTGAACAAACAGAAAATCATGTTTGACCTTGCAAACATGAGTTGAGAGATGTAAAATATCATTTTGGTGTAATTACATTTATGGTGTGGAAAAACATCCACTCCCAGTTTGAAGTGTGGACTGACTGTACAATCGGGTATGATCACCATCTAAGAATCACAGAATCATAAGGGATTGGAAGGGACCTCAAAAGATCATCTAGTCCATTTACCCCATCACAGCAGGATCACCTAGACCAAGACGCACAGGAACATACCTTAATCAGTTGTTGCCTTCTTAATGGCAAATGATCTAACTACTCTGCTTTTATCTGTCTGTAAGAGCTCTTGTTATATTTTACTACGTACAATCATTTGGTTAATGCCTTCTTCACAGCCCATACCCCATAATTCTTTAGGAGTATTTGCAAACTGTAACACTTTCATTTATGTCTATGAAAATCAATCACACTCTTCACATAAAAGCAATTTTCTGGTTGGGTTTCCAGTCAGTGGCAGCTGAATGCAGTAAGTACTGAAGTCACAGGCCATCACTCCTGGTTGCCCTTGCACATCAAGTGATTAAGTATAAATATGGTGGTAACCAAAGCACATCTATTGCTGACAATGGTAGGAGAATGAGTGAAGAACGAACAGCACGAAAAAAGGTGGCAGAGATAGAGCAGGGTTGTTGCAGCAGATCCTAAGTAACAGACTGGAGGGCTTTCTGCAAGGCCTGATGAATTTGATAAATGAGGCTGGTTGCGCTTGTTGTTGTGTTCCCCACCTCGGCAAGTACAAGGAAATAAAATGAAACCACAAAAGCTATTAATAAAAAACACCCCAAAACCCCATGTGTAAATATCATAAACTTGGCGACTAGCTGTTTGACTGAAGGATTTTCTAATTTGTTTTTTGTTTCCCAGTCTGGACCTCAAATCACTACAGTGTGCACATAGGAGCATAAGAGACAGTAGAGTGTAACAGTTTGCCCTACCTCAGGCATGTTCCATGGAGAGAACCCACAATGTAGATCAGGCTGATCTCTCTGAAGTTGCATATTCAATTAACACTATCAAAGGTGAAAATGCTCTTACCTGCTCTCCCTGAAGTAAGTCAGATGCAGCCCCAAGCCAATAGTTAAAGCGTGAGCTACTGAAAATCCACTGCAAAATACTTCTAACAGGTTTGTCTTTGAATTCATTAAGCTTTGCATGATTTTATAGTTTATTAACAGCAACTTATCTAGTTTTCATGTCTTTTTGCTAGCTCTAATGGACTCCTGCTTCAAAATCAGGGCACTGTGATACACTGTAGAATAAAGAAGGTGAAGTGTTTAACATCTGTTGATAATGGAATATTCTGGGAGTCAGGCTGCAATATGCCTCAATTTGTCTCTTCCTCCCGTGGCCTATTTCAGCTCTATTTGCTCAAGCAGGCACTTGTTCAAAAATAAATAAGCTGACATTAATTCACCGATCATACTTTGTGTCTGTTCCAAGTCAGTGAGCCAGGCTGGGGGCAAACGCACCAGGGCCAGAACAGAAATCACAATCCCAGTCACTTCTAGCTTCACGCAGCAAAGCTGTGTGTGCAGAGAACACTACTAGGTTTCTTTCCACCGGGTTCTTTCCAAATTGCTGAGAAATAGAACCTTGTTTGTCCTCCTACAGTTTTATGTACATACTCGTTGGGAAGTGAGGTATTGCCAAAAACAGCTTAGGGTGTTGCAGCAGAATTTTTGCAGTCCGTCTGTCTGCCAAAATAAATAGCAAGCTTCAAAAAATATAAAGCTGTCATAAACCTAATGTTTCCCTAGAAGTCTGTGCTCACCGTGTTGATGGTACCGTTACAATTTTAATTTGGATCAGCGTGTTTCTGAGCTGAGGGGTATGCTCATTCGAGTAAGCCATATACATTTTGGGATTTACACGTGGAACTTTGGGACGTATGGTGACCTGTTTGGTTCTGCTTTGTGTGTGTAGCTGATGTGACCTAAATACAAAGTAAGTAGGGTACATATGTAGGAATAACAGTGAGGAATCCCTGAGGAACTGGGAAAACCTTAGTCATCAGAGATGTGTGTAAAGCCTCACAACTAAAAATCTGTACAATTCTTACAGTCTGAGTGGAAATGATTAATGAAAGGACTGTACAGGACTGACATGGCTCACTGACTCTGCATTTTCTGTCCAGCAACAGCCAGTTTCTTTATCTGTATTCACTAATTATTCCACCATCAACATTTTGTTGGTTATTGTTTGCCGTGTTCACAGATGGGGCCTCTAAACAGACGTTTCAAAGTCTAATTCTGGGCATAATTCAGTTTTCACAGAACTTCGCATAGATGCCTACTTTGGATGATACAAGCTGCTCTGATTCATTACAGAGCTTTTGTCACTTCTCAATTGGGCAAACTGACAAGAAAAGCCAATTGCTGTTTGTATAGTAGGACTGGGTTTGGAGACATTTTTTGGAAGCAAATTACACAGACATATGTCACAGGGAAATGCACTCCTGTGTGAAACCTATCCACTTCACAGAACCATAGAATTGTTTAGGCTCGAAACAACATTTGAGTCCAACCATTCACCCAACTGTCCCAAGGCCACAGCTAAACCCTGACCCTGAGCCCCAGATCTCCATGACTCTGAAACACATCCAGGGATGGCAATTCAACTCCCTCCCTGGGCAGCCTCTTCCAAGGCCTGATGGCCCTTTCCAGGAAGTTGTTCCTCATGTCCAACCTAAACTTCCCCTGGTGCAACCTGAGCCCATTTTTTCTTGTCCTGTCCCTTGTTCCCTGTAAGAAGAGACCAACTCTCACCTCTCCAGAACCTTGTTTCAGATAGCTGTAAGACAGCAGCAAGGTCTCTCAGCCTCTTTCTTTTCAGCCTAACCCACTGCTCCTCACAAGGTTTTTTCTCCAGACCCTTCACTAACTTCACTGTCCTCCTGTGGACCTGCACCAGCCCCTCAACATCCTTATTGTATTTAGGTGCCCAAAACTGACACCAGTACTGGAGATGTGGCCTCACCAGTGGCCAGTACAGAGGGACAATCATTTGCCTACTTCTGCTGGCCACACTATTTCTGATACAAGCCACAATGCCCTTGATCTTCTTGGGCACTTGAGCACACTGCTGGATCACACTGAGCAGGGAAGGCTGAGTCAAGAAAATAGAACTTTGTAGTTAACTTGCAAATCAATAGATTTGAAGCACCTTACCTTTAAAAACAGCTGTCTGCTTGGCTGCTCTACATTAAGCATTGCAGTTACCTGGGAAACAATAAGCTCATTAATGTTTAAGCTACACAGTAGTTGCATCTCCCATGACTTATTCCTCTGTATTAATGATAATTCAACTAACATTAACTGAGAGGAATTCAGGTTCTCAAATTGCCGCAAATTCTGTTTTGCTATTGTTTCACATGAGGCTTAGACCTTATTTGGGCAAAACATCAGTGTCTTAGGTGAGACTTAGTTATCCTGTGTTAGAAAAGTCATATAGAATGTTTCCTCATGTTGGATTTGTTCTGGCAAATACTGGATCAATCCACACCTGAAGTCCTCCGAGTCTGGTTCCATTTTGTCTGTTTTTTGTCACTGGGTTATTGAAAACTCCCCTGAGTTTTCTCTTCTCAAAGCTGGAAATATGGGATTTAAATCCACCAGTAATTCATAGTATTCAGTGAGGGCCATTAATTGCCTGGCTTAGAGCTTTAAAATTAGTTTTAAAACTGCTGCAAGTGGATACTATTCATCTTACCCCATATTGCTTTCACTTATTATGTTAAAATATACAAGTGAACAGTAGAATAAAGGATAGTAAATTTTAGCCTAGATGTTTTTAGCCTAGATGTGGTTGAATTGCTGGTTGGATGTGTTTTAATTCGGGTAGATCTGGAACTTAGGGACATGGTTTAGTGGTGGTCTTGAGAGAGGTGATTTAGTGGTTGGACTTGATGATTCTGAAGGTCATTCCCAAGCTGAACAATGATTCTATGATCCTATAACATCCATGCACTTTACCCACACGAGGCAGGTGCCTTGCAAGGCTGGTCACCTTTCCTTTGGTAATTAAACACAATGTATAAAGGCACTAACACTGTGGAAGTGGATTCCCACCACCCTCTAGTGGGTGCGTGGTGGGATAACGACCAGGGATTGGCAAAAACTTTCATGGAGATTCAGAATAAACCAAAAATTACTAATTTTGCAGCTAAACTGCAATAGGGAAGATAAATGTGAACAGTGAAACTCTGTGGTTTGCGATTATTTTTAACACCTGAATAAAATCCATGTCTTTACTGCCAGTGTCTCTTGTGCCACATTAAAAAACTCTACTAGTCACACTCTGGCTTCTCAGGCAATGTTTGAGCTGTAATGCTCTCAGTTCAGTGGAGGCAGGGGATTCTGTTTCTATTAAAACATCTATCTGTGCCTGCAGGCCTTGTCAGGATCAAAAGCTGTTGTCATTTAGAAAAAAAACCTGCCTGTGGTGGCTGCACAGGTTAAGTTCCTTCCAAGAGAAAATAGGTTCCTTGCTCTGCTTAGGAAGATGCCAATAGCCAGAAGCTCTTCCAACTCAGCACACCATGGTAATGCTTCTGTCAGGTCTGGGAATAGACAGAGCTCTGAATGCTGCTACTAAGGGGTCTTCTGATAAATCCCTCTCCTCCCCCATCTATGTGCTTGCAGTAAAACACCCTGTGGAAGAGGACAGAGATACAAGTACTTGTTTGGTTTTGGTTTTCCACACCAGTTAAGGTTTTAAGTGCAACCTACCTGACAAATTCACAGAAGTCAAAGAGGACTGATAAATACACTAAATACTCCTAATAACACATGAACACATCTTTCATCAGTCACTCAGATTCATATCAACATGGCTATTTTGTACCTACCAGAATTTAATGAGGGACGTGACTTTGGTGAAAACATTCAAACTATATAGCTAGTGAGGGTTTGCTTCAGTATTCACAGTTCCCAGCACCCTGTAGCCAAATCCTCAAACCAGTTTCAGTACGTGTTTAAATAAATAAGCATAACCAGCAAGTATCAGCAATGGTGATCACACAGTGAATTAGAACGTGCACAAGGTTTTCTGAGCACAACCATCAGGTTTTGTTCCTCTAAGGAACCCACAGGTGCCAGAACGTGCCCAGCATCCAGCTTTCTGGGCTTTTTATTTTATTTCCTTTTGGACAGCAGCAATACCGTTACTGCTCCAGGCATATTTATGATGCTTTTCATCACATGCAGATTCCTTTCAATGCTGTGGAAGCACTTTGTACAGGTAGGGGAGCTATCTACATCTGGCCTACACCTTTCACTTTAAAGAGGAACAACTGTTTAATGAACTGAACCCTACATGTTCCAGTGAAGTTTATAAGAGGTGAGTCTGAAGCATCTTAAAATTACAATTTTGAGAAATGAAATCCACAGATCTCAGTAGGAGCTGTAGGTTTTCTTCCTTACATCTATTGAACACAAAGATCTTTGCAATCTTAGCCAGGCAAACAGCTTGGAAAAAAAAAAAAATCTAGGGATTATTTCAGATGCCTTCCAGGTTACAAACATGATCACACTCCCAGAGAAAGAGGAGTAATTCCTACTCACCAGAATTATGCACCTTATGTATTGTGGGACCAGAAAAGGAAAGCAGAGTGGGCTCCTCCTCCCTCACAGCTTCTTCCTGGTGTTCAATTCACTTTGCTGAAGCTGCTGCTCAGAGGAAACAGGAGTAGCCTGGGTAAGCTGAATTATTCCTGTGGCTGCCCAACGTAATTTAGGACAGTTGGGACACTGACTTTGTTTCTTTTAGCAGGTCACATGTACAGAATGGATACACAGCAATTGATTGCTCATCTAAAAAAATTTGCACACACCTGGTTGCTCACTAATTTCTACCAACACAATCTGAAACACAGCTAAGAACTTCAACTGATAATGTGAGTTACTGCAGAACAATACACAACTTGGCTGAACTGGCAGATACTATTCAGGAATGAGCACAAAGCTGCATTTCTGACTATACGATGCATGATACAGATCTCTTACAGATCTGCAGGTTTTGTAGACTATGGATCTTTTTCTTTTGTTTCTGGTCAGAAAAAGAAAAGCCTATAAATACTTGAGTTTAACTCATTTTAACGTTAGTGTTAGTGTCTTCATTTACTGATGTGCCATGCAATAAGCCGTAAGTCAACTGCTTTGTAGCTCCACATCATCATTCAAAGCCCCAAATTATGATTTTCAGACTGCAACATATGATGACAAATATGTGTATAAATACACATAAACCCTGCTAGGAATACCCATCCTTACAAAATCACTCCACTCTACCTTCCCATCTATGTTTTGCAAACAAATCCCACAAAGGTTTCAAGTATATTTCAGACCAGTCTGTTTGCTCTCTGAGTACAGTAAGAAAATCCCACTGCTATACAAAAAAACTCCTATGTAAGTTTATTATAAATATTTTTCTTTGACTGACGTTCCTATATTTACAATAGCTTAAAATCCATGGTGATCTCTCCTGTCTTTGTGTCGAAATTCATAGCATACGTGACAGCATTAGGCAGGTCTGACAGAGTTCCCGATTCAATAACAGAACTGAAGAAGTAGACACCTTGCTTGCAGTGGGGGTTCCATTCACAGTTCCCCTGCAGGAGAGAGTTAAGAGTGAGAGCAGTCAAAACTCTACAGTGTTATTATTAGACAGTACTAACACAGTAAGAGTTCTTGTTCCCAGTAATAATCAGACAGGAACTACTTCCACTGCCATCCATTCCATTACAGGAATCCAGAACTTCAAACACTACATGCTACACCCCACAGGGAAGACACAGAGTTAAAAAACTGTTTGGTCAAAGACTTTTTGGATAGAACACTGAAAATACTCCTTCCCCTCTAAATTTTTACTTTCGTTAAACTGAAAAAAGGGACTTGTATGAATAAATCCTACACTAAACTGGAATTGTATTTAGGCTCTGAATGTGGTTGCAAACTCTGCAGTTCAGACTCTTCCATTTTAGTAGAACAGTTCTACTAGTTCTATCTACGCAGTATTCGGCGTAACAGAGCACTATGTAAACCAAGCATGGACACACACTGAGTTTTCAGCACCATGATTCTACAGAGACTCTAACACAATCCATTAGATTGAAGAACTACCTTTTCATCTGGAATTTGCATCAGTCCTGTATTAACAGAGATCTCTTCAGTAAGTTGATATTCCATCCACAGAACTGCTCCATGGCTGGTTCCTTTCCTGGGGAGAGGTGGAGGATCAAAACCTGTTACTTTATCCAATACCAATAGGCTTAAATGCCACACCCATTCCTCACCTCGTTCATTAGCTAAGAGCTGTAAGAGCATCAGTAACTTGTTTCCTTGAAAAGAAACTGATCAGCTGAAGGACTCAGCAACTGGGGAACAACTTTTAAAGTATTTGCAGATACAAAATTCTAAGAAAGACAAGGAAGAGAAGGTTGAGAAACACTCAGATGTGTCATTTCAGCAGTGTTTGAGTTGCACAAACTCTGGATAGTTAGATGTTTTTCCCATTTCTTAACAGCATTTCAGGTTTGGACAGAATTAAGTATGTTGTGTAGCTAGATTACAGAGAAAAATACACCTGAAGACACGATCAGGACTGTCAGAATGACAGTTAAAAGGAAGAACAGTGCAGAAGCTATTAAACAGAATCATTTGGAAAGCTGAATAGGAGCTTTTTCTGCAAGAATTCAGCAGCAGAGAACAAAGAAAAACATCCAGCCATGGCTTATTTTCTATAAACTGTAAGTTTATCTACTGAAGTTGCAAATCATGGTAACATCTAGGGGGAAAAAAGCTATTTTTGAAATCAAGCATGTTATCTAAGAAATACCCCTTATTTTTACAGTCCATTGTGAAGGGCCACAGGGAATTTGTGTCAGAGTCACTTCTGCAATTTTAGATCACATTATTATTATGAACTGCAGAGTATGTTCCCACTGGTTAACTGTGATACACAGAGGTTCAATATTGGGGTAGGGGGGGAGAGATCTGTATTGCAATGACAAAACTCACCGTAAAAGATTTACAGAACCCTCTGTGCTGAGGCCGTGCTCTGGTACTGTCTTTCTGAAGTCAAATGTCAAAACCTCCTCGGGATCAGAGAGTGACTTGCAAGGATATTCCCACAGAGGATGAGGTTCTGCTTCCTTAGATTCCCTAAAATTCAGGGAATTCTGAAGAAAGGCAAATACACGCAAATTAACAGCTCTGTGGTCCTCAGTAGTGAGAAAGAAACTTCCAAAATACAGTATGTTTAGCTTGTCCCTTGAGATGAATTTTACTCCAGAACCGGCTCTGCTCCTCCACAATGACTACAAAGAAAAACTCAGTGGCTACCACAACATGGATATGGACTATACAGCTCTAGAAATTGATACAAATAAATCTCACCCTTTCTATCTACTTCCTGTAAGGCAAAACACCTTTTTCTCTTTAAAAAGAACTTGCAAAGGCAAGTAAGGGCAGCAGGATCCATCTATCAGTTCCTAGATGATCTAATTTCAAGCTCAGAATAAAATTCTGAGAATGCTTTTTTTCTTTTTCAATGAACAAAATTGTTTTCAAAGCAGTGCAGAGCTGACAAATTAAGAAGCCTGACAAATGAGAAGAAAAATGCACTCCCAAATCCCACACCACAGCAGCCACCGTCCTGCAAGAACTCAATAGCCACCACAGTTAAGAAGATACAACAAAAAATGTTTTGCCTAACACAGATACTTTTCAACAATCACTAAGTACTTCTTTAAGTCAAATCAGTTTTGTTTTGCTGAGACTTGTGCTGTAATGATTTTCAGTCTTCTTACTTTAATCATATCATCCATAGTTTGGACATCAAAACCTTCACAGGTACCACATGGACTCCGGATTCTCCATAAGTCCTAAAAAAAGGAAAACAGGATTTTGTTTGGCTTTATTAAAAAAAATAGGAAAGCTTAAAAAAATATTGGCTGTAGATTATTTGATAATAAGCCAGATAAAACTCTAATGTCTATACAATCCTAAACCATAAGAACTACTGCAAAAATCAGTGCAATAGTCTAATTCAGAGAAACTATTTTCCAAGACAATTTTTTTATTTAAAAAGCCTCACAGATTCTAGTCTTTGATTCATCGCAGAAGAGCTGAATTTGAAGACTCAGGGAAAAAACTCCACAGCTGGAGACCCAAATAGAAAGAAGAAAAGAAAGGGAAAAGACCTGGGATTACTAACAGATAAATTGAAGGTTATGTTTAAAGTAATTAGATTATAGGTATGTTTTAAACATGTAGCTATCTCTATTTTAGTTAGACAAAAGGAGTGGCTGACACCCCAGCAGGCTGTGCTGCCATTCAGCAGGACCTGGACAGGCTGGAGAGCTGGGCAGAGAGAAATTTAATGA
>JAOXOE010000720.1:7248009-7331892 GCA_028565055.1 Phoeniculus purpureus
GGATCCTCCACCCGACCCTTCTTGTGGATGGGGATCACGTTGGCCAGTTTCCAGTCACCTGGGACCTCTCCGGTGAGAGGTCTGCTTTGGTTATAACCAGCAGAACCCTTTGACTTCCATTATTTTTAAGGAAAGATGCCATCTTGTAGGACCCACCAGTGGGGATTTAGTTTCCAACAAAAACGACGCGTCTTTAGCCATTTCAGTGTACCCCAGTGTTTCCCTGTGACCTAAGGGGCAAACTAGAAATGACAAGACTGGGCAGCTTCCTCCCAAGCAAGTGATTATAAAGCTCCCAAGCTAACAGATTATTAAGTGGAGGAGCTGCATTCACCATCGTGTTGTCTCAGTGTTAATTATTAGGATCCAGATAGCAGATCTTAGAACCCAGATACCTACAGCTTCATAGACTATTATCAAACAGTTTGGGAAGACTTAATTTGACTTGTGTTATTATATTTAGTGTCCTGTTGAAATTTATAGGCAGAAAACCAAAGATTGAGAGATAGGAACAGCCCTGGACTAATGACATGCTCCTGTACTCTAAGGGCAGCAGTCTAGGTTTTGAGGATAATGACTACCAACTACTCTAAGGTCACGGTAGTATCACAGAGCAGCACAACCATCTGTGCAAACTTTAAATAGCAAAGAATGAAGAACATGAAACCAAATAGTCACATTAAAAAGCCACCCTTCAAAAAAATTCCTGACTCTGTGGGCTTTGTACTGCACCATTTCAAGCCCAGATTGGAGCCCTCTGTTAGCAATCAAAGTACACAATTACAGGGAGACATTTTGCTGAGAACTCAGCAGTTTCCATTTAGGATAGAAAACAAGTAGCTAGGTTTCCTAAACACCCATGAACCGGCAAGTTCCAATCAATGTCCGTTTTAAATATCACCTCTTAATTTGTGGGTCTAAATCTGAGTTAAGCTTGCTGAAACATGATCACAGAATCATAGAATGCTTCGGGTTGGAAAGGACCTCCTTGATCCATCACAGAGGAATGTTTGAAAAACATTTTCCTTCAAAACATTAGAACCACTGTGAGCAAGCTGTCATCTGGTCCCTTACTGCAACCAGAGTATTGCAGCGACTGTCCTACAGGGATACCTTATTTGCAGCAACAGAAGCCCTACAGGTCTGCCAGGATAAAAGCGGAGATCTGTGACATGCCAAGTAGCTGCTCTCATTAGCTTTGCTTCCTTAATAAGCCCAAGGTAGCTAATGATCTGGTGGATTTATCCTGAAAACGTCTGTTTCTGTCCTTCAGTGCAAAGGGTTTATTTCTTTTTAACATTCCCGGGGTATAAACTGGCAAAAAGCAAAAGCTAGAGTGTTCGTTCCAGTGCCAGACCGGTTAAGAAGGAAATAAAGGCAGATGATGTTCACATTTGGATTAGGAATGTGGACACAGTGTCAGGCAGATCGCATCTCCATGAATAACTCCCAAACACCGACACCAAGGCTTGTGCTTCAGCCATTTGTTACTCAACAATCCCAAACAGACTGCATTCTAAAAAGCTGTGGAAGCTAAAGCAAGCCTTGGGTGGCTATCTTCTCAGCAGAGATATGCACAAGCACCAGATGAACAATAAAAAGTTGGTTAAATCATATAAATTCCTTTTGGAGGCAAAAAATCTCTGCCCTACTGTGGCATTAATCACTGTATGAACCACAGACAAACTGACCCCCAGACAATTGGACTGACCACAGAATAAACATGAGTGGGATATAAGCCTGAAGTACACCCCAAAATGAATTCCTGAAATTCTGCTCTATCAGATCTGAGGGATGCAGAGACCTCAAAGCTCTTGTCTAGATCATCTCATCTTCAGCTCCTGGTGGTAGCGCAGACTCCTTGCTACTCCTGTGCTGAGCAATGCAGTTTTCATTTGAACCCATCTCTTCTATCCTGTCTGAATTTACGTCAAGCCTCTAAGGAAATAAATCCAAGAGCAGAAGACTGCTGTCACTCACCAGTTCATGCAGCTACAAAATTCTTGCTTTTAGTATTTCAAGGGACCTTTCTCAACATTGTTCTGCTGTTTTCACACTCGTTGCTGACTACATAGTTAAACCACATTGTTCTCTCCCACTAATGAATTATTTGTTCTCACTCCTTTCCCTAGAGCAAATTCAAAGTACATTGTTATTATGGATGTCTAGGAAAGCAGAACACATAGATCTAGAACTTCTAGGTGCTCTTTCCCTAGGTAAGTTATTTAGGTTACATTGGGAACTTTCATTTAGGAATCTGCAGAAAATGTTGCTATAGCAATGCTAGAGAAGTGAGGCCAGGCTCTGGAAAACCTCATTAGCCAGACTTTTTGCAGTACCTTGACTACTGAGTTCAGTTTTGGGCAATTCAATAAAAGAAGGACTTTGAGGTGCTGGACTGAGTTCAGAGAACAACAACAGGGTTGGTGAAGGGTCTGGAGAACAAACCTTGTGAGAAGGAGCTGGGGCTTGTTAGGCTGAAAAAAAAAAGGAGGTTAAGGGGAGACCTTGTTGCTGTCTACACTTAACTGACAGGAGGATGTAGACAGGTGGGAGTTTCCTTCTTACAAGGAAAAATTCACAGGACAAGAGGAAACGGTCTCAAGTTGCAGCAGGGGAAGTTTAGGTCAGACATGAGGAAAAACTTCTTCCTGGAAAGGGTTATCAGGCCTTGGAAAAGGCTGCCCAGGGAAGGGGTTGAATCATCATCCCTGGAGGTGTTTCAAAGTTGTGGAGATCTGGAGCTCAGGAACAGGGTTTAGCGGTGGCCTTCAGACAGTTCGGTGAATGGTTGGACTCAAGGGTCTTGAAAGTGAGCTTAAAGTTATTTTCCAACCTAAACAATTTTATGATTCTAGGACAAGAAGTTCATTTGTGGGACCTAGTGTTGCTGATGACCATCAAAATTGAAAGGTTATAAGAACTGTGCAAGGTGCTCTGCTGGACGCTGCAGGTGTTCAGACGTCTAATATCAGCCTAGCAACAAACTAGAAATCAAAGACAAGGCAGTTAAGACTAGGATGAGCAGACTAACAGTAGCTTTCTCAAAAATCTGTCAGTGAACTCCTTAAGCGTGGAGCAGCGTGCAGCAGCGTGCAATGACAGCAGAGGAAGGAGACACTGTAAAGTCTGCCATTCTTTGAGATGTTCTGTTTATGGAGCACAAGCTACAAAGCTGAAAGTCCAGAGTAAGCCAGCGTGGACTCCAGCTCATTGTAAATGGAATGTATTACCAACATTAGAGATTCAGGACTTTCATTCTGCAGAGCAAAGGTGTTCCAGTGACAGTCTCAAAAGATTTAAATGAACAGGTACCATTTATTGAGGAAAAGCAACCTCTAAGAGCCATACAGGGCCCATGTAATCGTATCCACAGCAAAATGCAAATGAATACATTTAAATATCTAATACCAGAAAGACTCTTTACTTAGACATATGCCAACTATACCGGGCTTATCTGAACACCATATGCCATGGAGATATGACTCGCATCCGTATGCATATGCAAGCAGGGTGACACAAAATTAGTTTGTTTTTCAGATCAAATTAGTATTTTTAAGGGTGTTGAAGAAATGGTGGAGCAAGGTCAAAAATCAGGTTATTAATTAGATTGGGCATTCTCATTACTTAAATGAAAAAAAAAACTAAACATTTTCCTATTTTGTAGGTGTGTTTAATTTAAGAATAATTTTATAAAGAGCAGGAGGCAAGATTATGGATACCCAAAGGTATGGGGAAGATTTAGAGCGAGATTCCATTTAATAAAATCCTGCTGGATCACAGCCACTTCATTTCAAATGCATACGTTTAAAATCACAGTAGCTTCCAGTTATACCAAAACCCATGTGATGGCTGGTGCGACTTAAAGGGAGCAGTACAGCTCCACTCTTCCATGAACCTGTTAGAAGCTGGTGCAGCTGTCTCACATGTAGTCTCCTACCCAGTTGGAAAGTGGAACCACTTTGATGAACTTAACTCATCACTGAAATTTGTCATTGTAGACTCCCTGTCTACACAGTTCCGTACCAGAAGGCAGAACTGTTTACAAACCCAAGTAGCAGCACAGGTTAATTGGGGACACTAATAGGAATTCAAGGCATCTGTCAACATCCAGGACCTTGAGCAGAATTCTTGAGGCAAACAAGAATGAAATGCAAATATTATGTTAGTCCTCCATGATCAGGTCCAGCAAAATAAAAAGGGATGTGGTTTATTTACTCTACTACTATTTTTTTCATGTAACTTCCAGATGAACACCTAGTTTGAAAAGGATCTTGTTCCTCAGTCCTCAATATGATTTTCCAGAACTAGAAGACTTCCTTGAAGTGCTTTCACAAATAGAAGTGGAGTTTAATTCTCTCACTGCTGTGTTTTGTTTTTTTTTTAATGGAGTATTGGTGAGTAAGTGACATTTGCACATCTACCAGCGTAGGGGAAAACCCCTGGAATATGGATTAATGATGATATCATAACTGTGATGATGTAGGGATCAAGAAGAAGTGGTTTAGAGTCTAAAACCTGAATGAAACCAAAGCTGCTCATCACAGAGAAAACTGTCACTACAACATGAAGTCAATCTGCTGTGTGCCAACAGCAGTGCTAACTCAAATCAGGCATATCTAGCCATGAACTTTGTCTTGATAAACCCCAGTGGTTACCTATCCTCACCTTAGCCCTTCAGTTTACTGCTTGTTGCAACATACTGTTCCTTCTTGTGCAGCAGTAAATCTCAGTACAATAATAATTTATTGATGCACAGCTGTGTGTGGGAACAGAATCTACTCATTAGCCGCTGTTACGATCCTTCAGCTTTTTAGGGTAGGAAAATATCTGGCTGAAACAACAATGTGTACTCAGGCGTGTTTGCAGATTAACCATTTAGTCTTCTAAGGGTCTTGCTGTTAGCTGGACTTGGATTTGCTAAATTGTAAATTTAATTGTCATTTGGAAGATTTATCTAGCACTTGCATGTGAGCTGTAAACTCTTCGTAACGTTCTCCTTTTGGCCCCTTGTAGCTTTTTGAGGCAGTCAGCTCAAAACATTAAACACCAAGGTAATTGGGAAATACTATGTGGTTTGAACACAATATACCAGCTTCTGTCATTACAAAAACACAGGGAAGCACAAGTGAATGTTTTTACACATTTCCTACAAAGAAGCAGGCTAAAATAAGTGAAATAATGCTGTGAAGAAAAAAATCCTGTCATTGGAATTCCAAGAAGAGCAAAAGAAGCCTACTCTCCCTTATTTCTCCGTTCCACACAAATTCCCTTGCTAATCTTCTATGATATTTCCATCTAGACATGAACTGCTGTAGAAGCATCAAACATTGAAATCTGAATGTAGAGTTAGAGGAACCAGATTTCTCCCTTTTTCAGACCACACTTGATCTCACCAGGTGAGAAACTGAAGTGCTGCTATGTGCCTTAATCATGAGCGGGCTGTGTCATTTGTGCTTCAGCAGAGGCACCGTAACAGGTGGATCAAAAGTATTTCTCTTTTTACATGAACAAAGCGGTTGTCTCTATCATTCTTGTCTTCCTTTCTTGATCTGGTGACAGCTAATTCACGTGTGACGTGGGATCTGGCTCATAAACAACGAGATCTGTTTTGATAAGCTGACTGTACATTTAATGTGTAAAGGTAGATGCTAGAAATATTCAGCGTTTGTTTACTTTTACTTAACCTTCCTGATAAGCTCAGTTCAATCCTCTTAGAAGAGGAGATAATATTACTTGAATATTTCAGGCTTTGACAGCAACACTTCTCATCTAAAATGATATTATTTGCAGGTCTTCAAGAAGAATGGCTGCATTAATTACTGTAACAGCAGGGACAGCAGAGATCTGTTTCTAAGCTGGGATGTGTAATATTAAAAAAAGTTTAGAGCTTCTATAGCTATTTAAAATTTCAAGGCCAGGTTGGATGGGGCTCTGGACTACAGGGTCTGGTGAGAGGTTTCCCTGCCCATGGCAGGAGGTTGGAACTGAGTGATCGCTGAGGTCCCTTCCAACTCACACCATTCCATGATACACTTAAAAATGGAGTTAAAGCAGCGATCCAAGCCTGGGCTTGGAAAAGCAGTTAAGATATAGTCTGGTGTTATATTTCCTGTTCTACTGCAGTGAAATGACTATTGAAATTGAGAAGGAGGTTAAAAGCTTATCTAAACCACGTGGTGTAAAACACTCCTGGAATTATGATTGATAATAATAATTCCAGCTTAATTAAAAACAATCCTGTAAGTTAATAATAATTTCTCTACCTAAAGAAAGAATACTGAGTGACCAAACAGGTTATTCTAGCACAAACTTAGAATTAAGTTGCTCTTTATCTGATCTTCTCCAGGAAAGACCACCAGGCAGGGATTACTCAGGCTTTAGGTAACTTGAAAAGCTCTTCCATAATCCTTTACTCATAGCAGAGAAGATCCAGAGTGGCTCATAAGCACCCTCTGCATGTTTAGCAGATGATGAGGAAAGTGGTTTTGGCCGAGACAAGCATGTAGGAAGATGGAACGGTTGTAAATTCCTGAGCTCCTGAAGAACAATGCCTGTTACTGACTGCACAGATAAATTTGCAGTTTGTAAAGGGAGAGGATCTGGAATACAAGAAATACTCCAACAGGAGGTTGATATCGGTCTGAAGAACTCAGGAATCTGCTCTCTTGATAGGTTCGTAATATATTTTACTCAGAGTGAGATCAATTCTCTCTGAGTATGATGAATTCAGAGACATTCTACACAGGGTTTTGACACCTCCATGTCCTAAAGACAGTAATTTTACAGCTCAGAATATAGAACTGTGGGGTTTTTTTTCATATGGTACTTTAGGTCTGAGCCATGTGACAAAACAATTTTAGAAATTCTCACTTGCTAAAGCCCTCACCTGGTTTTCTTCCTTACCCTTATTTTTTTGTTCTGGTAAAGCTTCCACTTACAGATTGTTTGTAGTGAACAGAAAAAAGGGACAATGTACTTCAAGCAGCATTAACCTGGGTACGTCTCCACGTAACGGGATATTCAGAAATCAACACTCCAACCCAGACATACGTCGTGTGTCTTCTTGCTCCTACAAAGCCCAGCTTACCTTTCTTTTTCTCCATTATTTGCATCATCTTTACCATTAGTTTTCTCCGTGAATTGCAGCTCCACGTAGAACGGCAACAAGCAAATAAATAAATAAATACAAATGGTCACATCCTGCGGTCATAAGGTCCTAATCCGCATTTGTCACGCGTGTTGCTATAGGAACAGAGTGGCTGTCATGCACTGTAATGCACGCGGCGATAATTGTTTTGATATCAGGCAGTGGGGAGGGAGTTAATGGTGCCAGCTGCAGCGCACCCAGACCTTTGTAATCTGTGCAAAGAGATGCTGTCTAATGTCCTGTCACTGTGAGCTGCCCTAACCATCAGTAATTCACAGGGGAATGTTCAGGCAGAAAGAAGAGCTGGTCTCAGGTCTTCCTTCTGCAACTGAGATAGAATTTGCTGCAGGAATTCTGTTTCCACAGGAAGATCAAATGAATGAGGCAGAGCACAGAGAGCTTCTTCAGAGTAATTGCAGACAGCCACTGACTTCTTGGCTTCTAACATTTGGATTGTATTGGGAGGACTTTCAGCAGACACCCTATCCCTAACACAAGTTTCTTCTAGAAAGTACAGCCAGATATCGTGAGCTTATGGTTAACACAAGGGTCTGTGCAACTGAGTGCTTTAACCTTGGTATTATGAACAGATCAACAGGTATTAAGTAAATCCTGCAGCTATGTGAGACCCTGCAGTGGTTAGAATCACAGAATTGTTTAGATTGGAAAAGGCTTTCAAGCTCATTCAGTCCAACCATTAACCCTACTGTCCCTGAGCTCCAGGCCTCCATGACACTGAAACATGTCCAGGGTTGGTGATTCAACCCTGTCCCAGAGCAGCCTGTTCCAAGGCCTGAGGACTCTTTCCATGGAGGTTTACCCTGACGGCCAGCCTAAACCTGTGAGAGACATCACGCACGTGCATGAAAACAGAAACTGGTCCAAAAGGAACAACTGCTAGTAAACACTAATAGGGACTTGCACCTACTATAAGGAACAGGCAGGCAACAAAGCGCCCTGTGCTCAATCCACAGGATAGATGATGCTTGTGAAGGACAAAGTCTTGCATGTTAAAGGCTGTTTTGTATGTTCGGGGAGCTGCAAGGTTTGTTCCATTTGGAACAGAGGGCTCAAGCTGTGCCAGGGGAGGTTTAAGTTGGATATTGGGAACAATTTCTTCACTGACAGAGTGGTCAGGTACTGGAACAGGCTGAGTCACTGTCCCTGGAGGAGTTCAAAAACACGTAGATGTGGCACGGTGGAACATGTTTTAGTGGGCAGCGTGGGGTTGGGTTGAAGGTTGAACTTGATGATCTTTCAACCTTAATGATTCCATGATTCTTTTATTGTCAGAACTGGTGCCTGTTGTCTGCAGGCTGGGCAGTCCAAGGACTGAGGTCCCAGCACTTTTTTTCTCCTTCATTAGTCCCTTTGAAGCTGCTCTGTTGGCTTCCTGCACTTAACCAGGCAGAGGATGTGGTTCAGGACTAATTCATTTAGTCCCTTGACTTTTGTGTCTTATTTAGTTACAGCTGGTTGTTAGGAGAGGAAGAGACTATTAGAGCTTCCTTGGGTCAGATTTTTCTGGTGACAGTTGTGAGCTGAGTACGCTGGCTGCTTGTGGTGTCCTTCTCCTGTATTAACTCCAACAGCACTGTAAAACCTTAACTGGGCTTGTGCTTAATCATTTGAAAACGTCACAACTGCAGGCGTTTGGTGCGGATTAGTGATGAAGATGCTTCTCAGAGAGAGGTACATGGTGTCATCCCCAGTTTTCAGCTGAGAAAACCAAACCCTGGTATGTGACTGCGTTCAAGTGTTTCATCTGCCCCCCAGGCTCAGTCTGAGATTAGGGCCTGGGAGCTAGAATTGACTTCCTCGAGGCTATGCAGCATCAACTAATCCCCTGACTCTTTCTTCTGCTTTAATCATTCATTTCCTTAGCGTGGTGCGATTTCACAAGTGGCCTTATGAGGTTTGACTGAGATACAGTGGAGAAAGGCTCCCAGGCAGCAAATCCTGGGGAATCTCAATAATTAAAACAATGGATTTTGTAGCGTGTGCGTGTGTATGTGTGTATATATAAGATACAATTTACAAACTCTCTATAAATGGTGTTTTCCATATATAGACGATACACAGTTTATGTATGTCTCTATACATCTTTTTACAATGCACCAGGGCTTTGTTTTTGTTTGAAAAGATGTCATGAAGATGACCCACTTTCTATTTTCCCCAGTAGGATTCTGTCTGGGATCTGAGCTGCCTCTTTTGTGGATGAGGGCACTAATGAAAGAGCAGGAGCTGGTGATGAGGCTAGGGGCCATCCTGCTGGATAGCAGCTCCCGGGAGAAGGAACCTTGGAGGCCTATGGACAGTAAGTTCTCCAGGGTACAGCAATATGCTCTTGTAGCCGAGAGGGTCTGTGGTATCCTGGCGTGCATCAGGAAAAGCATGTCTGGCGCATGTAGGGAGGTTCTTCTCCCCCTCTATTCTGCCCTAGTGAGACCATTCCTGGAACACTGTGTCCAGTTTTGGGCTCCCCATTTCACAAGAGACAGGGATCTACTGAAGAGTGTCCAACACAGAGCTATGAGGATGATGAAGGAACTTAAACATCTCTCCTATGAAGAAAGGCTGAAGGAACTGGGGCTGCTGAGTCTGGAGAAGAGAAGGCTGAGAGGGAATGACTGTGGGGAGGATGGTAACGGGCTGTTTGAGTTGTGCCCAGTGATGGAACGAAGAGCACTGGGCACAAGCTGGAACATGAGAAGTTTCATTCAGAAATATGGAAAAACTTCTTTCCAGTGTGAGTCCCAAAGCCCTGGAACAGGCTGCCAGCGAGGTTGCAGAGTCTCCTTCTCTGGACATATTCAAGCCCTGTCTGACTGCAGCCCTGTGCAACGTGCTCTAGGCAGTCCTGCTTTGGCAGGGGCTTGGACTTGATCTCTTGAGGTTCCTTCTAACTCTAGTGATTCTGTGTGATTCTGTAAGAGAGTTTCAGTGTTGGTCCCTATGAACCCCGTTGGCCTTTCTCCTCATTACACCTTGACCTTGATGAACAGCAGTTGGAAGGTGTAAATGTTCTATCTCATGTTGATGCTTGTGGAACTGAAGCACAAACCCCAAACTTAATCTGAAGGCACTGATGAGGGATGGGGAAGGTGTGGTAGGATGACAGCAAAGGTATCTGGTGGCGGTTGTGTATCTTGAGAGACAAAGGATGGGGATTTCTGTGGAGGCAGAACCTTGTGTTGAAAACTCTGCTGATCTATTGCACTATGATGACTTTGTCTGTTTCTGGTTTGCATGAAGCTGCGAGGGAAGTCACATCTCCTTTTCCATGCATTAGATAATTTTAGTTCCTTTTTTAAATGTTCGGAGGTTTTGCCTGCCACCTCCCCTTTCAGCACAAGACTGACTGATCCTCAACAAAAACTAGCACTTCCCTCTGTGCTGCAGAGCAAAATAAATGAATCAGAAAGTCAACTTCCTTGTCAAACATTAGATTTTTCATGTTTCCTTGCATTATCTTGGCATGCATCCTGCAATAGACATTAAAAAAAGAGTCTTTAAGAAGGGGAAAAGGCAAGCAAAAACCTAGGAGAGCCTTTGTCTTCCCATTTCAGTACAAAATGGGCTTTATGGCTGTTCTGGCAGGGCACTCTGCTCCACAAGTTTTGTGGGGATGTACTGACAGAACATTCCATTTCTGTGTATTTCCTTTGGTGCCTGTCATGGACATGGAGCTCCTGGAGGTCAGTCTGCTCCATCTGCTCCATCTACCTCCATCTACCGTGATTAGAGGCTGTGGGGTTTATTTGATGTTTATAGAGGATACGGACAAAACAGGAGGGTAGAGGAATCTGAAGTATTTCCCTTCCAAAAAGGGCATCAGCATTTTGTATCACCCAAGCACCTCTTCCCTCACCAGGTTAGTGCTGGGGCTGTGTTCTGGAGAGTTGAACTCCCCTGACTATCCATTCAGATATGCTGCACAAGATGGACAGATGTGGTTGGCAGCAGCCACCAGATGTTGCGCAGTAAAGATGCACTGTGGCCCTTTCAGGGTTCTCATTCCTTGAAATCTCCCTCTGTGGCAGAACATGCCCCCCGCCCTAGAATACCACCGTTTCTGTGTTAGTCCTGGGCCAATTAGCTGGCCCACAAGGTCTGCCTGAATAAATGAGGGTATTTTCTCACAGAAGAGTAGCTGCCAGAGCGATGCGATGCCTCATATCCACTGCCAGCTTCCCTCTGCTCTCTTGGATGCTCTGCCCAGATCCCTTTGCCTAGGGGGAGAATATTCCGCTTGTATCTCTACCTCTAGCTGGAAACAGGACACATTTCTCTGTTGTCTGCCTCCTCTTAAAGCTGAGACTCTTTTTGAGTCAATCTGTGTTTGCATTTGGCATTGGCCAGGCCTCAAGCCATGAAATAATTGTACTTAAAATAAGATTGAACATCAAGTATCTGTAAAACAAAATCTCTAGTTGTGCTTCTCAGCAACAAGACGATTTAACCTTTCTTAATGGTCTTGTTTTGTTACTGGATTTTTTTCTCCTTTTAGATGCTCTTGTACCTTTACAGAATATCTGCAGCTGGAGGATTAGCTCCTTTTCTTTCCACTCGCCTTGCCCCGCCACTCTAAAGACAACTCCCTTACCCAGAGCCCTGGCAGGAGCTATTGACAGCTGAAGAGTCTCTGCTGGCCAAGTGCCAGTTCTGTCCAAGTTTAAAATGCAACTAAACCACCAGATTTTAAAAAAAGAATAAATTAAAGGTCCCAAAGTTATCATTGTGCTTCTCAATAATCATCACCCAGGAGCTGTACTTTCCCCAGCCTCAAACCAAGCTCAGGACTGAGGGAGACCTTTAGGTTGCTCTGTGGAACCACCTTCTGCAGCAGGGCTGATGCGTGGAGTCTCTGTTTTGCTCTGTTATAGGAGCAGTGGGGGGTTTGGAGAGGAATTTTTGTTTGTTTGCTCTGCATTCCATCGTGGTCTCTTCAAAGCTGGTTGTGAACCCATCTGGTCCTGTGGTCAAAAACCCCCTAATTGTCAGCTCCTAGGAATCCAGGCCTGGACAAGGACCTCTTCTTGCACTGGGGATGGAGCCCCTGCCCAGCATTTGACCAGGCTCAGCATTTCTGTGTGTTTAACAAACACTGCATTTACAGCTTCTCCTTAGCTCTCACACAGGAACACACGGCTGCAGAATGCTGGGACCAACAGTTTTGTAGGGAGGTGGAAGGACAGTTGAGGTCAGCTGTGAACAAGAGGGATCTCACTGCTGGTTCATAAACACCACAGAATTCCAGAACACGTGTCCAATGGTGAATGAAGTGGCTACTGCATGAAGCCCTTCTTCTGGGCTCGTTGTGGCACACTTGTTAACAGTGTGAGCTGTCACAAATAGCTTCCTTGGCAAGCGTAGAAAAGAGAAATTATATGTAACCAAGGAGTAACAGAACACAGAGTTTAAATATCTGTTTCACATCATCCTGGTTTTGAGGCTGAGAGATGGGATCAGGCTGTGTACTGAGAATTAGTTTGTCCTGTGGGATACAACTTCCATCAGAAATATATTTAGGATTGTGCTTGGGACTGTGAGGGGCCTCAAGGGTTTTTCACAGAATCAGAGAACATTAGAGGTTGGAAGGGACCTCAAAAGATCATCCAGTCCAATCCCCTTGCCAGAGCAGGATTACCTAGATCAAGTCACACAGGAACATATCCAAGAGAAGGAGACTCCACAACCTCCCTGGGCAGCCCCTTCCAGGGCTCTGTCACCCTCACCATGAAGAAGTTCCTTCTCATATTGTTGTGGAACCTCCTCTGTTTTAGCTTACACCCATTGCCCCTTGTCCCATCATTGGATGACACTGAACAGCCTCTCCTCATAAGGGAGGTGCTCCACTTCCTTCATCATCCTTGTTGCTCTACACTGGACTCCCTCCAGTAGCTCCACGTCCTTCTTGAACTGAGGGGCCCAGAACTAGACACAATACTCCAGATGTGGTCTCACCAGTGCAGAGTAGAGGTAGAGAAGAACCTTTCTCGATCTGCTAACCACCCCCCTTCTGATCCACCCCAGGATGCTGTTGGCCCCTCTTGGCCACAAGAGCACACTGCTGGCTCATGGTCATCCTGCTGTCCCCCAGGACCCCCAGGTCCCTTTTTCCAGTAGCTCTGATTTCCTGATCTTAGCCATCACCTTCCGTTCTGTACCGAGACGGCAGAAGGATTTCTATCTGTTAGTGGCTAATACAGTGTTTAATGTATCTGTGAGGCAGCTCTGCCTCAGCGGGGTGGTGTGTGGTCAGACCTATCAATATTCAGTGTTCCAATAATGATGGCACCACATTCAGGATCACATTAAGGTCTCCACTGAGCTCATCAGACTGACGCACCTTGTTGCTTGTTGTTTTAGAAGAGTCAAAATGTTTGCAGTGGGAATTTCAAGGCTTCTGGTTGCTTTGGGGTTGGTGTTGGAGATGCTTAGTGAGGATTTACCGACAGAAGGGAAAGGCGGGGGCTGGCAGTAGTACAGGCGTGTGGGGGTGAGTATGAGATGCTCGTGAGGAGAGCGAGGGAAGGAGAAGTATCAGTTTGGGGAACATTTCCAGAGGAACAGAGTCAGCAGGTGCTGTTTTCTAGGAATCGCCCAGTTTGCAGGCAGCAAAGCCAGCTGAACACTCGTGTGTTAACAGGAACATGGGGGAGATGGCCTTGACTTTGTGTGGTTATGTTCAGTTATTGCGTCTCGTAAAGCACACGGACTGCTTCTCTACTACGTATAGTCGCCTCTCTTGGTTCTTCTACTGGTTTCTGCAGCCTGGGATCCCTTTTCCTTGGGCATGTGGTGCTGGATGAAGGAGACGACACTGACGTGGTCTTCTGCCCTAAAGATGAGTTGGGCAGGAGGAGGATGAGGGACGTAACAAATAGCAAAGGCAGGGGGATCAAGTTCACAGTTTGCAAAAGCACAGTCAGGGCTGAGCACAACCTCTGCACAACTTCAGCAGCTCACACGATCTGCAGTAGTGCAAAATATCGATCAGATTTATAAATGGGTTTTGGAGGCTCGGGGAGGAGGGATGGGGAATGAATGTCCAGCCCAGATGAAATGTTGAGGGAGCTTTCATGATCTTTTTGGATACACAGGCACAATGTGGAACTACCCTCAGATATTTATTTTCTCCTCCCATTTTTACCTGCAGTTACTGCAGATTCTGTCCTGCCCACATTTAGTGGCTGGAGGGAGCAGTTGTGAGATCTGCCAGGATGTAAAAGAGGAGCGAGAGGATTGCTGGTTTCTGCCAGCCTTCGAGCAAGCCCTGCTCTGGATTTTACACATGGCTGCTCAGAGCCTTCCCTGAATGCCAGGGGAAGTGCAGGAGAAAATAGGCTACAGGTGTAGGAGCAGTGGAGGGGGAACCTGGAGCAGTCAACACCAGCAATAGAGGGCAAGAGCAGCTCTTTTGGGAGGCCATAAAAACATAGATGAGCGACTTGAATTTGCTGCAATAAAGAGACTTGCTAAATCAAGATATTCAATAGTCAGAGAGAAGGGGTAGAAGAGCAACCAACCGTTGGAGCAGCAGGATCTGCGAGCAGGAAGTTCAGACGTTTGTGTTTTGGTAGGTGCTTTGCCAAGAGGATCTGCGCAGCAGCCAAAGAAGCAGATGGCTTTGCTCTTATGGTGCTGACTGATGGGCAGCAGGTTCACGACTTGCTGCAGGCCAGCGCCAAGGGCACAGGAAGAGGAAGGAGTTGTTCTCCTTGGTTAAATGTCTGGATTCGTAACCTACCCAAGTTTGCTTGGTACCATGCTCGTTCTCCATCATCTCATCCCAGTTTTGGGCACATCAATCACAGAATCACAGAACGTCAGGGATTGGAAAGGACCTTGAAAATTCATCAAATCCAACCCCCTGGCAGAGCAGGATCACCTAGATCAAGTCACACAGGGCTGTGTCCAGGAGGGTTTTGAATGTCTCCAGAGCAGGAGACTCCACAACCTCTCTGGGCAGCCTGTGCCAGGGCTCTGCCACCCTCACTGTGAAAAAGTTTTTTCTTACGTTGACGTGAAACCCCCTTTGCTCCAGCTTGTGCCTGTTGCTGCTGACGCCACTGAGCAGAGCCTGGCTCCATCCTCCTGACACTCACACTTTACATATTTATAAACATTAATGAGGTCACCTCTCAGTCCCCTCTTCTTCAAGTTGAAGAGACCCAGCTCCCTCAGCCTCTCATCATCAGGAAGATGCTCCACTCCCTTCAGCATCCTTGCAGCTCTGTGGACATTTTGGTGCTGGAGCAGGTCCAGAGAAGAGCAAAGAAGCTAGTGAAGGGACTGGAGAACAGGTTTGAGGAGAAGTGGCTGACAGAACTGGGCTTGTTTAGTCTGGAGAAAAGGAGGCTGAGAGGCATCCTTATGGCTGCTCTAACTACCTGAAAGGAGGGTGTAGAGAGGTGGGGGTTGGTATCCTCTCACAAGTAACTACTTCTGGACAGAAGGAAATGGCCTTAAGTTGCACCAGAGGAAGGTTAGCTTGGACATCAGGAAAAATGTCTTCACTGACAGAGTAGTCAGGGATTGGAACAGGCTGCCCAGGGAGGGGGTGGAGCTGCCATCCTTGGAAGGGTTCAAAAATGTGTAGATTGGTACTAGGAAAGCTGGTTAGTGGGCAGGGTGGGGTTGGGTTGATGGTTGGACTTGGTGATCTTGGAGGTCTCTTCCAACCTTAATGATTCTGTGATTCGGTGATCTCCATTCTGCCTGTGGAAAAAGTGAATTCTTAGAGGGTTGGTTCCCTATCAGCTCTTACAGAGGACTTTGAGGCCTGTTCAGAAGGACCAAACCAGTAAAATGGCTCCTTTTGCCCTGACGGTTTGTTAAAGCACTGGAGTTCTCAAAGGTTAATGGATAGGGTGGGGATTGTTTTGCTTTTTCACCACGTTGGACTGGGCAGCAAGAAGATAAGAAGCTGCTTCTGTTAGTTCAGGGACCAGAGAGCTGTTGAGATGTGAAGACACACAACATCACGGTGAGAATTTCTGCTTGAGGTCTTGCACTAAACTCTAGCTGTGTGGGGCAGGTAACCCCATACCTGCAGCTTGGGGCAAGGCGAGGGGAGCGCTTGTCTGGGAGTCACAGTGCCTGGAAACTGCAGCAGAAGAACCGCACTGCACAGAATCGTTTGAGCCTTGAAATTTTATTACCTTGTTTGCATCAACCAGTTATTCCTTTCAGCACCAATGAAAGTCAAAACCCCCCTCCCTATTGTTCAAAATACCTTGGTTTTATCAGGTCTGAGATCGTGGGTTTTTCTTGCAGGCAAAGAAAACAGTGAAAATATTTGAAGTTGTGATTTATTTGTAATACATTTATAACAAATGTCCGAAGGTGTGTGCTTCCCATACAAAAATGTCGGGCTCCAGAAGGATACGATACTGAAAAAATCCTTGAAATAAAAAAAGGTTATTCTTAGTTTATAGGGTTTCTAAACCTCAGCAATAGTACAAGTCTGTAAAAGCATTGAGATTGAAATGAGGCGGAGTGGAAACACCAGACCTTCAGTAACACTTTGACCCTCGCTGTAACAGATGAGAAACCCGGGAGTTTTACAAAGTGCTGGAGCTGTGTTTCTGTTCTCATCCTGCCGTGCCAGGAGGAGGAGGAGGAGGAGGAGGAGAAACCACTTCGATCGTGAGCTGATGATAGGTGCTGACACTGATGGCTGCTGCTGGCTGATCCCAGAGCAGCGCGGACACCAAACTGGGGCCAGTCACATCAGCTTCATCTGGGCCACCAAACAAAGGATGTTTAAAAACAGTGAATAAATTATTTCTCTAATTTCCTTAAAACTTACTGTCTTACCCGAATAGTAGTGCTGAGGGTCTGGCCAGACTAGCTGAGAGTGGTTCTGAGATGAAGCCTTGTCCCAGCATGGGATGGGGAAACCCAGGACACCAGACACCTTTCTCAAGGGTTTCTGTAAGGCAGGTGGGCTGCAGAGTTCTTTTGGAGCCAGGCTCTGGTGGGGTTGATGTTTGGTCTCTTTAGACAGCTTCTGCTAAGTATCCAGTTTGTGCTGGAGTCAAACTGGCTGGCCAGCACCTGAGTTAGTTCCTAGCACAAGAGCTGATTGCTGGGCTCTGCTGCTCTGAGCCTCAGGGGCTGAACAGTGGCTCAAAGCAATTGGATCAGCCAGACTGGCTCTGAACGAGGCTGCCTTGGGTATGTTGCGGTTTTAAAGTGATCTAAAGGTCCCAGTTTTGAAAAGACCTGATGTCCTTTGAACTTCTGGATGGTGGGTCTCAGTGTTTGGCTGTGCTCGTGTCTGTCTTTGCCCCCTTGTTCTAGCACAGCCACTGTGAAATGCAGCTTGAGCAGGAGGTGTTAGCTGGTGCTTACAAAACCAGTTGACTCTCTGCATTGACCCTGGAGAGTGGCTGTTACCAAACCACACCCAGCGTTACCACCCGCCTCCTGAAGAACCCTGAAGTCTTGTACAAAGTAGGGGAGCTCTGGTTTCTTATAAATAACGTCCTACTACTAAATAAGGTCGTGCTGTCCTTAAGCAAACTGAAAAATCACCCGGGGTTGATTTCCTGGGCACCTTCTCCCTGACAACCCCACCCACCTCCTTATTATTTTTTTTAAGATATTCTGTCACATCGTGCCCAGGGCTTACAGCGATCTCCATCCTGCCCGTACGAGTGACTGTGGGATGGTGGGAACAGCAGGGAGGACAAGGCTCATTTTTCTGGCAGGCTCTTAGAAAGGGAAATCCCATGGGTTTGGGTTTACCGATGCACACACTCGACTCCTGCAAGCGCCCCAAGGGGTCAGAAGGCACAGGATCAACGCAGAAAAGCAAGAGGTGCCACAGGGCTGGCCCTCCCCCACCCAGCATCACTCCAGCCAAGTTAGATTCTTAAGACAGTAAATTAGCAAGAACAACCCAGACTGAATCAACGTGTATTGTTGAGAGAGAGCATTCTACAGCCGTCCATGTCTTGGTCACCGAGCAACTAAGAACATCAAAATCGAGAACAATTCACTTCAAATTTGAAAACAAGTTATGTCTCAGCGTGTCCCAAAAAGTTGACCAAAGTGCCTTGTTTCCAGTCAGCACGAAGCCACGGAACAAACTGGAAAGTAATTTCGAGCGTGTTCGTTAGTATGACAGTAACTAAGGTCACATCGTTTGACAGCAGTCTGAGGTCGTGTCCCGCACCACGTCACAGCCAGCTCCTTAGTGAGGTTGGTATCAAACCGTAACGTTAGGAAAATAGTAAAAATTCTGTTCCTTCTGCTGAATCTTACTGCTGAGAAAGAGCTGCTGGGCAGCACACGAGTCGCTACTGGTACTGTCTGTTGGCTTGTTGTTTTTTTTAAAAAGGTTAATAATAAAATACAAGCAAGATAGAAAAGAGGATCAAAAGCGTTGGTTCAGGTACAAGTTTTTCTGAACGGGGTTTGGGGAAGAGATAAGAAACCAGAAAAATCACGTTGCACCTTCGTGCACCCTCTGTATAAAGAGAAACGTACAAACTGGCGGTGCACGGGGATGGTTTGCTGAAGTCTCTGCCGCTGTAAACCTGAAGTACTGATTTTATCAAGAAGGGGAACTGAGTGTTTTTGAGTTTCTGAGTCCCCACAGGCGACGGGGCAGCCCGCGGTTTGGCACAGTACACTGTGGGAGGCAGTCTCTGCTGAAGGACTGGGACAGGAGGTGTGAAACAGGTTGGGACCAGGGGGAGAGGATGACCAAGGGCCTACAACCTGCTTGGAATTAGCCAGTACTCTTGGCGCAGCACTTGCTGACTGCTAAGATCTTCTCTACTTGCAAAATCAGGCTGATTTAAGTGAGGGCTAATTGTTTATTGTAGCTAATTACGCTGGTACTGAGGTTGTGCAGGCTGGGATCTCCAATCTAGATCTATTCTGATTTAGCTCAAGCTGATTCCTAGACCAAACCAAGAGCATCTTCAGGAGTTTGTGGCCAGCATGACTAAAACAGGTTACATAATGGAGTAAAGTATTAGTATTAGACTGAGTCTTCTCTTTTTATCACAGGGAATTTGTAATGTAAGAGGAATTAATGCTAGAATTGATTGGGAAGTTGGTGGAAGAACTTAAGGATCAATTAAAACACAAGGAGTTTAAAGGTCAATTGGTTAAATAACAAAGGAGTCTCTTTGTTCTCCCAGAAACACAAACTCTTCTGAATTTAAAACCCCAAAGAATCACCAGGTCTCGCTAGGCACCCAATTCTCAGTTTTCCCTTGGTTTGTTCTGGTTCCAGAGGCAGGGCAGGTCATGGGGCTAAGATGGCAGAGGGGAGCCCCACAGTCAAAGAGCTGCAGTGGAAAGAACACACCAATGGCAGGACCCCTACTGAAGTCAGTGAGCACACAGCAAACAGAGATCAAACCCTCTGCTCCTAGGAAGTGGCTCCCTCAGTCCAAGGGTCACTGCTCTGTTCTCTATTCCGGCCATGCTACACTTTCCCTTTAAATGTACTGATTCCTCTCTAGAACTGAGGTTATCCTGCCTTATCAGCCACTGTTCTACACTTCCCCCCCCCATTGTCACTTAGGTTTACTTTAGCTCTACGTCTAACATGCAGTTTACAAGCTATTTCCCACTTACTCGCTAGCTAAGGCAGAATGTTGGCTCTGGTGTTGCCACCAGTACTACAGGAATCTATTCGCTCTACTGGAACATACGGTTTCGGCCCATCCAGAAGTGCCCTACGTATGGGAAAGAAAGAAAAGACATTACAGGGGAACTTCACTTCATCCTAAGGGAGTAAGTTGCGCTTAGAAAGCTGAATGCCCAATTCTAGAGTCATTACTCAGACAAACCACATTGTGGTTTCAGTGGGAAGGTGTCAGGGTAGAACTGAGTTCCTCAAGACTCAATTCCAAATCTTTTACGTATCCTTAAACGGGACGAGAAGGTACAGGTCTGCGAATCAAATAGAGGGGGTTTGGTTGGTTGGTTTAAGGTCGGTCTGCAATGCCAGAAGGGTTTGCCAGTCCCAGAACGCCTTGCTTTGGCTGGTGTGTGATTTTTGAACTCGCTTCCATTCTGATATTCCCCGTGGTATCTTACTGACTATGTTATCTCAGAGTGGCATGCAGTGCGGGCGCATGCTACCGACGCAAGCACGCTACAACGACAGGCGAAAGAAAAGGAAAGAAAGCTTCAGCTTCTTCGTTATACAAAGAAATGATGCAAAAACCCATTGAGCAGCACTAACTCACAGACTAATTACAAACTAAATTGTGCTATATATTAGTATAAAAACATGTCTTAGTAAGAATGGCACTGGTTCAGAAGGAATTCGGACTTCCAACTCGGTTCCGTTCGGTCCACAGTGAAAGCTTCGTCGGACAGGCCTGCCCTGTTGCCTGAGCAACTTGTGACCAGGGCTTTTGGCCACAACCCTTTTCCATTTCTTCCCTTTTTATATCCACCACTGTTGGTACGTTCTGGGAGCAGCCTAGGTCAGGTCTGGTTGTCTTTCCTAATGTGGCACCAGAAAAGTTCATTCTTATCCACTGATATTTTATTAATATCGTTAACGTTTCCCTCTTCTGATCTCTCAAAGCCGCTCAGTTTTAAGGGTCATCTTCTCCCGTAGACACCACGAGGCGCATTGCTACTGGTAGGTGGTCTGTCAAGCCTGCTAACTGGGTAATGAAGCTGAACTCTTCCACTTCCTGCAGACAGAAAACAAAGGTAAGAAGGAAGGAACTAGAAACCTGACCTGCTACACCACATCATAGAACTCACTCTAGTTGACTCTGAACTGTCAGTCAATGTACGGGACCAGTCTGGCTTGGCAGGGTTAATGGTAAACTGTCTGCACACAGGGCATGGCAGTGTGGGGCAGCTGGTGAGCGGCTCAGACCATACCTAGTTGGATCAGCTGTTGTACCTTTTCTTTCCATTTACCTCTGTGTCATTCCTGATAGACTCCTTTGTAGTGCTGCAGGAGGTAAATCATGGACATTCAGATGCCTTCTCCTAGCAGGAGGGGCTGGCTGTATGGCACGAGGTGTGGCATGCAGCTATAAAGGAAGCCTGGCTTCATCAGACAGTGGTGCTAAACTTTGTAGGATCTTGCTAGGGTCTTACTTTGCCAATACTTTAGGAACCGCTTGCAGGAAGCAGAGATAGTTCTTTTTGTGCTGCCAGCAGGAGTCTTAGCAAAGACCTCATCTGGGTGAAAACTATTCCAATACTAGTTTTGTTGGTGTTTGTGCAAACTGTGAGATGGGTTTTCCCATACAGATGCACCGTGGGAAGTTGTAACTTAGGTAGGTTTTCACAAGCATCATAAACGAACATCCAACCCCTTGAAAAGTTGAAAAAGTATGCTGGCTTCCAGCATGGAAGACATCAGCCAAAACACTCGGTCTGGCAAAAGCGTAAGGAATGGAAATTAGGGTTTTTGTGTGTAGTTTTGAAAAGCACTAGGTCCACCTGTGCTGCTACCACAATCCCCCAGCTCAGGTTAGACTTGCGTAGGCTTGCGTGCAAAAGTGTAGAACAGCAAACCAGCAGGTTGTCCTTGGAGTATGAACTTGAACTCAAAGCAGAACAGGCTGCGATGCCAGTGAGACAAGTTTGTTGTTTGTCGAGTTATGGCTCTTTTTGTTACCCCTGAAACTCACCACTTTCCACTCCAGATAGAGACCTTCCTCTGTGTAGAGCATATAGTCAATCCTCCTCCCGTTCCCTTTGAGTGACGCCTTCCTCCCCTTCTGACTGGAACTGTGGTTCTTGCTGGTGGGATAGACTAAGTAGCTTTTCCTTCCTTCTTCACTTTCCAGCACCCTGTTTCATAAAAAAACCCCACAACAAGTGCTTTAGACATTTGCTCCTTCTGTCCCTTCGTGTATTTATTTGATACCCCTGTGTGACACTCCTCAAACTCCTCTCTAGTGCTGGACTGCCTCAGTGGGCATCTGAGCACTGCCCTGTCTCTCATGGGCACTACCCAAGTCCAAGGCCACATACAGTAGCAATCAAGAATCTGTTTCCTAGGCAGTGGTCTTGTATTCAGTCACACAGAATCACAGAACAATTATGGTTGGAAAGGACCTCCTAGATCACCGAGTCCAACCACACAGATAAGTTGGAGCAACCACAGAACCATGGAATGTGTTGGGTTGGAAGGGACCTCCAAAGGTCATCTAGTCCAACCACTCTGCAACAAGCAGGGATATCTCTAACTAGGACAGATTGCCCAGAGCTTCATCAAGCCTGACCTTGAATATCTTCAGGGACGAGGCTGCCACCATCTCTCTCAGCAACCTGTTCCAGACTCAGACTTAAATAACTTTCTCCCAATGTCCAGCCCAAAGCTACCCTTTCATCTATCTTAAAACCATTCTCCCTCGTCCTGTTGTTACATGCCCTTGCGGACAGCCATCCTTGTGAGCAATCCCATTAGACTTTTTAGTTCGAGTGCTTCACCCTTAACAGTCACTTTTATACATCACACTACTAAGGTCATAAGCAACTCTCAAATCTAACTTTCAAGTTAGTCCTGCTCTGAGTGTGACTTTAGACCATGTCACCCACAAATGCCCCTGTCCTCCTGCTGCGACAGTAACGCAGTTGCTGTGCTGGTCTGTGGGGCTGTGCCATTGTATTTAAAAAGTAGCTGGGTTTACTCCCTCGCACTCTACTTAGAAGGTCTACAAAGAGGTGCTGAAGGCACCCAACCCAAATGAGCAGGAGCTGCAGAGGGTAGCAGCATACAAAGGGCATCAGACAGACAGTTCCCATTGGCTGTGTGTGCAGAGAGGGGCAGAGCAGGTTTCAATTTCACTCTCTGGCTCAAAATACAAAAAACTGCTTTCAAAACCACCTCCTTGAAAATCCTTTGTCTTTACTTAGCTGCCAACACCTGAGCTCAAGGTTTAGCAGTTTCCCTTGTAAGAGGTGATTAGGCCATTAACCTACATCACCATCAACTGTTGCAGGAGAAACACTGAGGTCCTAGCAGCTACAAAGCCTTGGGGAAAAAGTAAGACATCTTTGATCACCCAGTTTTGACTGTGGCTGGGTTTATGGGGTCGAGTCTAGGTTTCTGTGCAAGTGTGCTGAGCAAAGGAAAACCAAGAGACAAACACCAGACTCTTGTGATGTGCTCTGATGTTTGTGGTTCCAATGGTTCACTTCTCCAGTTTGGTATTTTTGGAAGGATCTAGATGGTGACAGAGGGGGTTGAACACTGAGTGTTGCAGTCTGTCAGTGTGGATCAGCCAATGTGCACAAGAAGTGCTGGCTGTGCCTCCAGAAGATACCAGTGACAGAATTCTGGTCACACAGTTATTTAACCAGAACTTTTCTAAACCCTCCTAGGCCTTAGGGAACTACTGAAGGTTCTTAGAGTTCACAGTAAGCAGTTTATGAAAGCAAGTTGCCTTTTATGTGTCAGACTGTCATTTAATAACTGGAGTTAAATCAGCTCACTGCCTGTTGTTCCCCGTTTGCCAGCTGATTCTGCAAAGAGCGAACAACTCACGTCCTGAAACTCTTTCTTCTGGGTTCAATGAAGCAGCTCTTTGATGCGACTGACCTCCTTCAAAACCTCTGTTTATATTTGGCAAAGCTAATTAAGTAACAAAGCAGGAGAAACTGCTGATGGGTGCTGCAGTACTACAGCAAAGATAAATAAAGAAACAAATTCTTCTTTGCATTAATTTAAAGATGAATTTGCTTTAGCTTCAGTTGTGTCCTTTCAAGAGACTGGGAGTGCTGAGGGTTCATTTAACCTGCAACTGCCCATGGAGGGGAAATGTGAGGAAAACAAATGGTAAATCTGCTTTGGACTAAACCAGGTGCCACTGGGTACACAGGTGTTTGCTCATTTCCCTACAGGAACTAGTTCAGGGTTTAGTGGTAAAATTAGCCCTTATTCCAGGGCTAATTAGTTTGACAATGTGAAGGACTTAGTTTTCTTTATAGACAAGAGCGCTGATGAAGAAATAACAGACCGTTGACGTTGCCAAGTGTCTGTAAGGCTTGATCGAGGTTTATTACTGAAACACTGGGTGAAGGGATCAATTTGAGAATGTACGTGGTGGAGATGAATGAGACTTGTCAGCCTGATGCTGCTGCTTGTCCCGTTTCACATTAAATAACTTTAAGCCCAGTCTCATTAACGGCTTGAAATTCTACTGAACTTACAGGCAGTTTTTATGTTTAACAGACCCCTGCAGAGATGGGAGGACAGGACAGGCTCTCTCTAACATCTCTAACATGCATCTCTCTAACATCTCTAAACGCATCTCTAACATGCAGATCTCTGTTTCCCTAGTGAAAACCCAGTTTAAGAGGATCATAACATCCTGCAGCAAACTGGGAGCCATGTTTAGCAGGCAAAAAGTCTTGTGTGTGTTCTATTACCAAAGCTCAAATATATTTCCCAGTTACCTCATCCTGAGGCAGCAGAAGACCCTGAAATCTTTCTTCATCATTTGCTGACTCTTTATCTATCAGTCATGCATTGTCTGTGGTACTTAATTTATTCAACAATTAATTCCTCAAGGAATAAAACACAATGTCCCAAAAGTAATTTGGTGACAGATTCTCTCAAAAGGCTGCTTGAAAACAGAAAGTGTTGGGGTTTTTTAATTTTTAATTTGTTTTTAAAGAGCTCCGAGGCTGCTCTTAGAACCGTGAAATAGAAAGTGACACCCGCATACAGGGTGGTTGGTGTTTGTCAACTTGGTTATAGGGCCAAATCACCTGACTTCTGCTTTCAAAAAATCCCCTTCACATGTACCACACGGATGGTTCCACTCATGACTAGACATATGTCTGGAAGCTCTTGGATGTGCAGAGCATGACTTGCTCTAGCAAATCCTTCCTTTGAATATAAACTAAACCCAGACCTTATGTCTAGAATTGAGTTTCTTTGTTCAAAACTTATACAGAGACGACTTCAAGGAGTAGCACCACCTAAAGCATTCAAGGAAGAGGCCCTGAATGCCCTATGTGCTACACTAAGTGAGTAAAAACACCAGCAGAAACTGGGTGGTTTCCATTCTGTGTGTAACTGAAGTATCTGCATGGGCTCTTTAACTCAAATAACTTCTTTAGTCTAATGAACAGCTAGAACATCTCGTAGAGTTAGTCATGATGATAACAGTCCATTAACAGTCCATTAAACTAGCCTGCGAAGCAGAGAAGGTGCAAAAAAGATCATCCCATTCATTAAACACAAAGATTATCAATTTCCCTCTGTTGTACAAGTGATCAAGAAATTGGTCTTAAGACATGTACAAGCTGTGGGTTTTGCATTTCTCTTAATTTACAGAATCACAGAATCATTTATGCTGGAAAAGACTTTTAAGATCATCGAGTCCAACCATTAACCCAACTGTCCCAACCCTCCGCTAAACCCTTTCCCTGAGCTCCAGATCTCCAAGACTTTGAAACACGCCCAGGGATGGCAAATCAAATCCCTCCCTGGGAAGCCTCTTCCAAGGCCTGATGGCCCTTTCCAGGAAGAAATTTCTCCTGATGTCCAACCTAAACTTCCCCTGGCACCACTTGAGGCCACTTCCTCTTGTCCTGTCATCTATTACTTGTGGGAAGAGACTGATCTCCACCTCCTTTGCAGTGCAGTGACCATGGAACTGTAAGACTTTCAGACAACCCTAAGTACACTGTTCGGTAGTGACTGGAATTTCTGGTCCCGTGGGCCTGGCTGGGTAGGGCTAACTCTAGAGACTTTCTGAAAACACTGACTGCACTTAGTCTCACCTTTTCCCCACTGCAGCCATTTCTACTAGACTTGGAGAACCAGTCATTCATTCTGTTTCCTCTTCCCCAAGCACACCCCGAGGGAAACAAATGATGTTTGGTTTGTGCTCAGTTCAGAGAACACCCTGAGTTTGGGAAATGTTAACTAGCAAGCAGTGAACTGGCTTTTTAAGGAAGACTGATGGGAGGATTAGGAATCACATACTTTTGTAGGTTATCTGGAGAACACACTTCTTCATCATACAGTCCTTCAGGATCCAACAGGGTACCTGTGAACAGAAAGGGACATGTGACTATCCTGCCACAGCTCCATGTCTTGCCCCTGGGGAAGTTTCCAGGGTACAGGATCCATGGGGGGAGAAGGGACCCCCCCAGGAACTCTGGTGTTCACTTCTCCTCTCTCCAGACCTCCCTTCCCTACTTCCTGCCCCGCTTCAAAGTGCTGCTTTCACCCTTCCAGTGTCTTTGCCCCCACACCCCTGATTTTTCTGTTTTTCTGGTACAACAGAGCAAAGCCACACCATCACACACTTCCACATTCCTACCTTTGCCGTCCTGAACTGCTCCTCTAAAGAGAGTCTAATTCCTGATCTAAAACTTCACCTGAGTTTCCCCGGGTATTAGTATCTTGGAGTTTCGTCAGAGTTTTGCCCCACGTGTCTGCAGTGTTGCTGAATTGCTTCTTACATTCCCGGCATTGACAGAACACCGAGAGGAACATTCTGATCAAAAGCCGCAGGCTCTCACTGCATGCACAAAGTACAGAAACAATAATCTGGCTTGTTTCCCCCTCCTCCTCTTCCCAAAGCAACCCAGATACTATTTTAGAGGTAGAATAGGTGTGGGAAGGCACTCGAGCAGCTTGATGCCTAAGTTCTAGATCACGGACTGAAGTCTGAAATCTCTGCTTGTTCACTGTAATTCAAGAAGGCAGGTTAAGGTTTATAAAATACACGTTACAGAAGCACTCCTTTGGAAAAACACTTGCTCTCCACCAGATCCTTATGGCCAGTTAACGGAACTACTTGCTGCCCACAGATGAATGACAGACAAGGAAATGTTCATACACCACAGCCAGAGAAGGTCTTACCGATTGCCCATGGCTTATCCTCCCCAGGACCAACTCGACAGGGGTCTTTGTAGTGTGTAAACAGAGAATGCTGCTGCTCCAGCTTGTCCTCTGCAAGGAAAGCACAAGCCCAGGGAAAAGCACATCAGCTGCATGTTGGGACCCTGTGAACAAGCTTGTGCCCTGCCACCACAGAAAAGGCAGGTGAGTTCTCCTCCTCCCTGCTCGTGTGCAGGTCTAGGATTGATCTGAACCAGCTCAGCAGTAGCTTTACTGCCCAGCAGTACCTTCTTCATCAGAAATTCCAACAAACACTTGCTAATAGCAGTGATTTCCTACAGGGTTTCTCTAGGAATGACTTTTTTTGGTAGTTACTAGCAGTAAACTGAAGTGAAAGTTTTTCCAGAAGCCTCCTTACCCTGCCATGGCCACCACGTTGCTTACAGTGGTGCAGCCACTTTCTGTTTGACGGGTCACCCAGGGAGGGTGGCTCCACAGTGGCAGAGTAAGTGGCTGTTTGTGGGTGTGTTTGATGACAAACACATCTCAGCCAACCTGAAGGGAAAAGCTTGTGCATTACTTCAGAATGCACTGCCCTGAACGTTTTCCAAGCTGCAATAATGAGAGAAAGGACAGGCAGATGATAATTTGCTGGGGATATTGTCTACGGCACTGCAGCCATTGCAAGCATAATCAGCTATCGACTCCAAATTAATTCCTTCCTAATTGCTGCTCTGCTTCTTACATTTAAAGCTCACAGTGCACCAAGCTCCCAGGACTACTCAGTAGTCCTTTTCCCTATGGAAAGGCACAGATGGGAATTCCAGGCACTGAACTGAGCTCCAGCCCTGTGCACACCGCTGATTTAACTCGGCAGCCGTTACACCTGGGCACCAAGCACAACTAGAACTCGGGAAGAATAAGTACCAGATAAAGCTAAATACAACGAAATCCTAGCTGCTACAGTTCTGGGTTTGTTAAATGACACAGAAACTGGCAACAGCTCCTTTCTTGCAGCACTTCCTTTCTTCCTTGCAGCACTTACACCTTTTACACAGTTAAAACTTCTTAATGACATTTGAGGGCTCTTTCTTGGGATCAACAATCTCAATCCAGCTGTGGTCAGAGCTGCTGGCACTTGCCATGTAGCCATTAATAGAGCTGACTGCCCTTCAGCCCCTGTGTCCACCCTGGCTGACCCCCACCCCTACTTCTCTGGCTGCCCACCAGCCTCCCTGCCTCAGCCAGCTCTTGAGAATATCCTCATAACTGAGACTGAGGAATGAATTTGCCAGGGTGTCTTGGAGTTGGGGCAGAGGACGGGAGGCCTGACCCTCCCTTGCATTTGCCATCTCTTCGGTGCAGAGAATGCTCCTTCTGTCTGAGAGCCAGTTGCTTTGTTTCACAATTATGGAAAAGCCGGAGATGAAATGTGGGCAACTGTTCCAGTCTCCAAGTTAAACACCTACAACATTTCCCTCAAAACCAAGTCCGATAAGAGCTCCATCCTGAGTCATTTGCAAACATGGCACTGACAGCAACAAGGCAGAGCTGATGAGACAAACTTCACCAATTGGGCCAGAAAGCTCTTTACCTTCTGCTGAAAGATGTAGGAACATAATAAACCTTTTCCCGAGTCCTCCCAAAGTGACTTTGTAATAACGTCCCCACTGAGTGTGAATTGACGGGGTGAACGTTGTCGTAACGCTCTGCAAAGCCGGAGCTTGTTTGGCAGAAGCATTAAGGTCACTCACGGACCTGGTGATCTCTGAAAACTACTGTCGATACATCTAAGAATAGAAGTTTGATATTCACTGGGACGTTAATTAGTCGCCGTTTCAGGCTGTGGAGTTGGGAGGAAGATAGAAAATCATCCACAGAACTCCAGGAAGCTGATTATTACTTTTAAAAAAATTAAATATCTCAAGACGTTTGATTCCCTGTGCTGCTACTAAATGTCCCTAAAACAATGAGTAATGTAAAAACGGAGGAGGAAACTTTACAGCCTCGCAGTAATCTTGCTCAGTGCCTAGGGGAAAAAAGAAAGAAATCTAAAAAGAAAATAATAAATAGGGAGCTTAATTTCAGTTTCCAGGCATAGTGAATTTGAAAAGGGAGCGGGATGGGAATAAGCAGCAGAGACAGCAAAAATAAAATAGATGTTTATAACCTACTTGTCGATCCTCTCCACTGGTAGCTGCAGTGGTTACAACTGCAGAAGCAAATAGCTGGTTTTAATTTTCCTTAAAAAAGACAAGTCACAGCAGTCATGATGACACTGTGTGCGAGGTGGTGGTCAGAGTGCCACAACTTCCTGGGCAGAGAGCACTGGCCATATGTTCTGCCTCTCAGCCTCACTCCCGTCTCTCTTTCCCCTTGTGCTGGCCAGCTCCACTGGCTCAGCTCTTGGATTGGGCTGGGTAGTCTCCCTGCTGGTGGGCGGCAAGTTGTTTATCTCCTCCATGGGCACCTTTGGCTCCAACAGTGCAGGTGAAATGGTCAGATCACAGCACGTGTGGCCATTTGTCTCCCTGCGTGGGGGCTACAGCTGCCTCTGCTGCAGCTGCCTCTGCTGAAGCCCTGCTAGTGACCACATTCCTTCCCTCCCTCCTTCCCTAACAGCTCTCTGCCGCTGCTACTGGTGTACCTTATCCCAACACTTGCCCACCCCCGGTAGGCTGCAGCCCTTACCAACCACTTACTGTTCATCTCCACAGCTCATGATGGATCCTTCTGCTAGTGGGAGCACGTGCCAGCACCTTCTTGGAGCACTCAGTTACCACTGATCGATTTTTTTGTACATCTGAGCTAGAACTGAAGAGCAAAAGGGCTGCGTTCTGGAGGGAGGGCTGTGCTCTGGGGCGAGGGCTGCGTTCTGGGGCGAGGGCTGTGCTCTGGGGCGAGGGCTGTGTTCTGGAGGGAGGGCTGTGCTCGGGGTGAGGGCCTTTCCTACCCAATTAACTGTTTCTCCAGCTTTGTGAAACTCTTCCACTACAAGCGTCTGACACAAGTCATGAGGTTAAAGAACACTGGTTATTTCTGAGGTCAGACAATGTTTGGTTTTGGCCTCTTAACACTTAAGTTCAAGTCAGTTTGTGCAGTTACCTGGGTTTCTAGAGACCACTGCAGAATTCACACTGCTGCTGGGCACAAATCCTGTTAATCCACAAACTCTGGGATAAACTGCCAAATCCCACTTTTGTGAGTTGCAGCCTGAGCTCACCTGCACCCATAACACAGCACCAAGGAAATCTTTCCAGTGAAGCCCCTCACTGTGGGGTTTAAGAGGATGTAAGTAACATGGTTAGCTCAGTAAAACATCTTTGGTCCACAGTCAGAGTCCATGCCTTTAATACACTACAACTCCCTGTACCTGCCCCATGCTTGCTCTGTCTCAGCACTTCAGTTCTGGCCTTGCAGCCATTTGCCAGCTCCAACCAGCAGCCGACTGGTGTAAAGTCAACACAGACCTCTGCTGGATGCCTGAGCTACACTGGGCAGGGAGGCAGAGAGGACACACTGACCCCTATTCTGCACTCGCTGGTGGTATTTGAACTGTTAACAGAGCAGAATATTTGTGTGTGGAGAAGGCCACCATCTCTGTTCTCCACCATTTCCATTCTCCACCATCTCTGTGAATTCACCATCCGTTCATTAGGGTTTTGTGGAGTTCTTTTTACAGAACCATCCAAACACAGAAAAAAAAAGAAAAGAAATTCTATTAAAATAAAAACCCCATTAATACAGAAGCCCACAGCATCAGTTAGTTTTTTTCCAAGACTGATTCAGCAACGTTTAATTCTCTCTGAGGCATTCATCTGCTGTGTCTGTGTACACACACGGTCAAATTATCTTTAAAGCATGGATGTGGTATTTTCTTCTCCACAACACACGTGTCCTTCGTCAGTAGCTACAATTCTAGGACAACTTGTGTCTTTCTAATTCAGGTAAAGCTAAACTGCCGGGTCTTTCCTCATTATTGCTCCCACAAGTCATAAGCTATTGCCCTTTGTGCCTTAAAAACCACCAGAGCAGAGCTCCTGGATGTGGGCTGTCCTTCACGGCCCAGCTCAAGCCTTGTACCTGCTTCAGCAAAATCTGTCACCCTACGCGAGCTCTGAGGACACAGCTGTGATCGACTGGGATCTACAGCTTTCCTGTTCGTTTTTGGACTGGTAGAAAGTACAAAAAGGAAAACCTTGTCTTACCAGAGGAGCAGTTATCGAAGTTGAGATCTCCACAGATGACATCAAAAGCCACCAGCTCCTCTGGATTGGCTGTACTGGAGGAGGAGGTAGATTTTCTGAATTCAGACAGCCAATCTTGAAGCATGTCCAGTTGCTCACATCGAACAGTAGTATCTCCTGTAGCAAACAAAGGAGCAAACAAATGATCCAAGCAGGAAATAAGCTCCTCTTAGCATTTTACTCAGCCACATCTTAGAATCACAGAATCATTAAGGCTGGAACAGACCTCCAAGAGCACCAAGTTCAACCACCAACCCATGCCCACTAAACCAGGTTTCCAAGTGCCAAATCTACACATTTTTTGAACCCCTCCAGCAACAGAAACTCCACCAGCTCCCTGGGCAGCCTGTTCCCATCACTGACCATTCTGTCAGTGAAGAAATTCCTCCTAAAATTAGCTGCTGAGCTACTGCTCAACACCTAGAGCAAATGGGTGCAAGATAAGAAATGGCACGGCTCATGGTAAGCTCAGCACACAGCGTTCAGTCCATGAAGAATTTCCTCAGGAACACACTTGCCAAGATTTCAGCATCTCTTTCTGGCCTAAATCACAGTAAGCAGGTCTGAGGAATTGGTAAGAGACAAAGCATCCATGCTTTACCCCCAGCCAAGATGTTCTTAGCCACAGGACAGGGATGATCTGATTTTACAATAAGATGTTTAGAGTTAAAATCCTTCTTCAGACCAAACTGGACCCCTTGGTCTGAGCTGAATAAACCACCTTGTCTTTTTTTTTCCTTTGCTTTCTCATGCTTGAAGATTGAAAATTGAACATCTGGGTGTTGTTAGTAACTACACGTCAATGGTAAATTCAACTTGCTCACACTGCAGCAGCCCAGTGGGGTGTTGATTGATGAGAAGTTCAGTTTGAGCTGGCAGTGAGTTCTTGCAGCCCAGAAAGCCAACCATATCCTGGGATGATCCTGGGATGGAGAAGTGTGGCCAGCAGAGCAAGAGAGGGGATTCTCCCGATTTACTCAGCTCTGCTGAGACCCCACCTTCAATCCTGTGCCCAGTTCTGGTATCCCCAGCATAAGAAGGACATAATAATGAGGAAAGACCCGGTGGTTTAGCCACAAAGATGATCCAAGAGCTGGAGCACCTTGGCTCTGACGAAAGGCTGAGAGAGCTGGGGTTGTTCAGCCCAGGGAAGAAAAGACTCTGGATGGACCTTAATGCTGCCTTCCAATACCTGAAGGGAACCTACAGGAAGGCTGGAGAGAAACTTTTCCTGAGAGGATCTAGTGATAGGACAAGGGGAAATGGTTTGAAACTGAAGAAGAGTGGGTTTGGGCCAGCTCTTAGGAAGAAGTTCTTCACCACAAGGGTAGAAGGACTCTGGAATCAGAGAGGTTGGCTGCCCCATCCCTGGAGGTGTTCGGTGCCAGGTTGGATGAGGCCTTGAGCAACCAAATCTAGTTGAGAGGTGTCCCTGCCCATGGCAGGGGGTTGGAGTAGATGAGCTTTGAGGTCTCTTCCAACCTCAGCCAGTCTGTGATGATGATGCTAGTCTGTGTTCCAGTGAGTAACGCTGAACTGAAAGTACTTGTTCATCTCCCTCAAAGTATGGTAGATGTGGGTTTTTGGTGGTGGTACTTCAGCCCAGACCTAGTGGCAGGGGAGTTACAGTAGGCTGCACGTGCTGAGAATGTGCCCCCCTGTTTAGAGATTGGTTGGTTGCCGAAGAGGTTCGTTTTGTTTCTGAAACCATCTGGCACACAACCTAGCTCCTTAATTATAGCAGCTAATCATGCTTAGGTTCAAACCCCAGCTAACATGAAAGCTAAGAAAAAAAATAGTGACTGCCTCTCTTAAAATGATCCCAGAAAAGCTTGATCTGGGGAAAGGACCAGGAGGAGACATGTTAGGGAAATAATTCTGTCCTGTGTTGTTTTCCTTTTTCACTGAACCGACAGGTAACAGTTTCTGTTTTTCTTATTTCAGACTTGAAACGGTGTGTCTGGCCAGAATGTTCCTTGTCCCCAAAGGAAAGATCCCTTTCAAGTGCCACAACAGGAAGGAAAAGCAGCAAATCCAGAATGGCTTCACCTTCCCACCACTATTAATTAACCTGTGAAGGGCTGGATTTTCAAGAAGATCTTAGGGCAGAGGGTTCTTAAACCAACAGTTAAATACCAACTGACTCAGGAATGTTCAACCAAGAATGATGTGCTCAGTCCTAAAGAAATACTGGAAAGAACTTGACCGGGGGAGAGCTTTAAGAGAAGTTGTGACATGGATTTTTCTCTCTTTAATGCTAAGTTCCAACAGCAAATGATCTGGCTTTATTTTCTAATTACTTGTACCTCAAGCTCACACAGTACCCCGCCTGCACAGCTTGACAGAGATCCAGAGCAATTATTCCTGAGAACCCCCTTGCTCCAGCAGCACAGGAGAAGTCCCACAGTGAAGGCGTAGCTACACAAAAGCAGAAGAAATAGGTCACGTGGAACAAACAGAGCCTGGAGCAGGTGACACCAACCACAAAAGGTGTGCGTGACTAACACAGGCGTTCTGCCTAACTAAAGGGACAGACAGAGTGACAGATTCACAGAAAGAGACCTCTGGAGATCACCTAGTCCAACCCATCTGCTCAAGTGGGGTCACCTACAGCAGGTTTCTCAGGACAATGTCCAGTCAGTACCCCCCCAGTTGGAGATTCCATCATCTCTGGGTAACCTGTTCCACTGCTTAGTCATCCTTGCAAGAAAAAACATTCTCCTGTGTTGAGATGGAATTTCCTGCATTTTAGTTTGGGATTGTTGCCTCTCATTGCATCAGTGGGCACCACCCTGGAGAGTGGTTGTCCCATCTTCCTTACACCCTCCTGACAGGTACTCACACTCTTTGGTAAGATGCACCTGAGCCTTCTCCTCCTGCAGCACCTGAATCTTTCTCTCCTAGGTCATCTCCTTAGCCCTGCCTTTGTTGCCTCATCACTTTTAAGCATGGTGCTTGTTGCAGGGACACCTTGCTCCCTACAAATCCTCATCATGTAAGTGGCTCAACTGTCTAAGACCAGCTTTTCATTCCTGAACGGTCAAGGGGGTTTTGCATTTTCTGTGACTTATCCGTCTTGCATGGCTTTCCTAGGAGAATGTTAAAATGACATGGGCATTACCAGCTGGGCACAAAACGCAGGCAGCGACTTGTCACAGAGCAGTGTGAAGAACACAGTGAACCCTCTTAACTGGGACGTGCAGAAGTAAAATTCTCAAAAAGAAGAAAACTTGGGAAAAGTAAGAGGCAGATAGACAAAACCATTGTAGGAGGATATTAAGGTGCCTGACAACATGCACTGATAGTATTAAAACAGCATTAACCGCATCATGCAAGGTCTGGAGCACAAGTTCTATGAGGAGTGGCTGAGGAAACTGAGGGGGTTGAACTGGAGAAAAGGAGGCTCAGGGGAGGCCCTCTCACTCTCCATAGCTCCCTGAAATTTGGGAGGCTGGACTGAGGAGGGGTTCAGCCTCTCCTCCCTGGTGTGAATTGAGGAAATGGCTGAAAGCTACACCAGGTGTAAGGGGGGTTCAGGCTGGATATGAGGAAGAACTTCAAACATTGGCCCACGTTCCCCAGGGCAGTGGTGGAGTCTGGAGGGATTGAAATGACATGTGGAGCTGGTGCTGAGGCACATGGTTTAGGGGTGACCTGGCAGTGCCAGGTCGAAGGTTGGACATGATGATCTTAAAGATCTCTTCCAACCAAAGGGATTCTGTGACACTGCCATACCTGTCCTACGGTAAGAATGCCGACCCTTTTTAGCAGCACTGTACCCCAGATACCCATCAAGGCTCTACAAGCAAACAGCACCGTTGAAGCTCTCGAAAGAGCTTTCATTTCTGTGAGAAAAGCTGTGGAACCTAGGATGGTCTGGCAACTCTGACTGTCCCCACTAGAGGTCACAGAAGTAACTGCACTTGAGTGCACTGCAGGAGTGCACTGTGGGGTGGAGTGAGACAAGTTTCCATGACAAAAGCTGGGATCCTCTAGTGCGACTTGAACAGAACTGTTTCCTGAGGTTAATATCAAACTAGCTGTACCCAGATCGCTGCAGCTGCACAGCAGGTACCGTGTGTATCTGTGCGCCAACGATACGGGTGAGACTGGTGCTTACCAGCTCCCAGCGATCAATAGCTTTGGAGATGAAGATACCTGAATGAATGGGACACTGAGGAGAGGGGAAGGCAGACCTAAATCCAGGACAATAAGGGGAGCAGACCCTTCAGAAACTGCTGTTGAAATGAAAGAGCACCAAGAACTATGAACAGCAGAGGATTAGGTAGTAACTCCCAACATGAACATTCAACTGCTTCTTCCAGCATTCAGCTCTAATTAAACACTTGGGCAGAAACATGGATCTGAGCAACTGCCACCAGTGATTAACCAGAGAATGCAGGTTGGTGCTAATTGCTTTACACTCTTTTCCTCAGTAAGCAGCCTGGAAAAATGCAAATAATTGTGTTGTGAGTGGTTCCTGCAGTCAGCATTTCCAAGTTCTTTGCACATTCCCTTCAGCTTCAAAGTCTTCAGGCTGAAAGGGCATTGTGTGGAATAAATTAATAGCTCACCTTTGCTCATGACAGGAGACCCACACTTGTCCTTTCCATTCACTTTGGAAACACACAACTGAGATGCAGGTACACTGAGGAAAACTGGTTTGCACAGTCAGAATGTCAAATGCTGAGGGAGGTCTCTCAGTGCTGAGCTCTGCTCCTGCTGCATGTTGGTTTGGGGAATGTGAGGCTAGTGTTCCAGAAGGTGAGTTGCCAGTACCTGCAAAGCACTGACTGGATTCACATGCAGCATGAACCAGGTGTGTGAATGAGGTTCAGAAGGATCAGCCAACACGTGGCACACAATGTTGGGACCCAGGCTGGGGTAGCTCAAGGATTCCTCTGGCTGTTTGTGGCTTGGTGAGGTGGCTGAAAGGCAGCACTCAGCAGGGTTTGGGTGGATTCTGGTCAGCAAAACCTCTCCAGAACATTAATCACCAACTAATCAAAAGGCATGAAAGAACCATGCAAACTTAACAGCCCCTTGAAACATAATTACAGCCAAGCCTCATTAGAGGGTCCCTTCATTTGTCACTGCAATGCAGCTGTTTCCATAGTGTAACTGATAAGCTGCTTGGAGAACTGAGAGAATAAGCTACACTGAAGTCTAAAGTTTTATTGAAAAAAGTTAATGTTTGGCCTGGAAAAAACAGTTAATTGCTGAGAACAGAGTTGAGCCAGCACATCCCTTGAAAAAAAATTACTGGTGTGACCCTGAGCAGAAGCAGCTGGATCCCTTCATTTTATACTCGTGTAAGTATCAGAACTGTCAAGAGAGAGTTTATGTCTCCTAGAAGAGAAACCAAGCTGCGCTCAGCCGTGTGCAACAAGCCGATTCCAATGTTAACCTTTTAAATGGGGCTTGTTTTTGTATCACAGTTGCGCTGGGGTTCAGCTCATTTTTTAAACCGTGTGAAATGTTCTGAATCAGATGATATGAATCAGAAAGCCCAGCTCTGCCAGACCAATGAACTTTAGTTTTCCATTTGATAATCTATCAAAGGACAGTTAGAGCCTTAAATCATTGTGTGAATGTTTGAATGTATTTGAATATTGTTTGAACCAGAACAGCCTCAAATACAAAGAACCTAAGTAGGAAAACGAAAGGTGCGTGGTTTACCCTTGAAGAAGCTTTAAGCTGACTTGGAAAATAGAATGTGTTTCCCCTGTTCTTCTTCCCTCCCCACTCTTCCTCTTTAATATTTCAGGGTTTTTGCAATGTGGTTATCAAAGACTAACTAAGAACACACAACTAGGAACAGGACTCAAAATGGAGGTTTAGACCTGAACAAGAATGGCAACAAATCTCAGCTCCGCAGCCACTGCTTCACAGCGTGTTACCATAATTCCAGCGTTATAAATAGAAAACCAGAGAGAGAAGGACTTCACGTTCTTAAAAAGTAGCTGAAAAATTCATGAATCTCCTTTAGAACTATCCAGTCTCTTTAATGTACTTGAGGGACCAGCAGGTTTGTTCCCAGATCTGTCTCTCTGCAGCTGAAGCACAGGCAAAGTGCAGTGAGCGTGAGTGGATGGAACAGGGTTAACTGAGCCAGGCTGCAGCATCCGCTCTGAGCTCTGCCTTGTCCCACACGTCCCACCTCAGCTTGGCTTCTGCAAGGCCAAGGGGCCTCTGTCAGCTGTCCTGCTCTCAGGATAATATGAGAGATGCCTGGAAAATTTTCCAGAGATATCTGCAAGAATTTCAGGCATGTGTCAGTTTTAATTGATGGATGTTCAGACCAACAGCTAAAACAGAGAAGCGTGTGATTTCAAAGGATTCATCAGAACACTGAAACCAGAGCTGCTAATTTTTCTTCTCTTTGCTTTCTAGACTTAGATTGTAAAATGGAGATAAGGCCCCTCATATGCCTCCATCTTGTTCTGAGTGTATTAGAGAGATGCCATCCCTCTTGGAGAAGGACTTCCTATGAGGGACTCAAGTGACAGGACAAGGGGAATGGTTTCAAGCTAAAAGAGGGGACATTTAGATCAGATCTTGGGAAAAAATGCCTCCCTGTGAGGGTGCTGAGGCACTGGAACAGGTTGTGGCTGCTCCATCCCTGGCAGTGTTCAAGGCCAGGTTGGATGGGGATCTGCGCAACCTGATCTGATGAGAGGTGTCCCTACCCATGGCAGGGGATTGGGATTGGATGAACTCTGAGCTCCTTTCCAACTCAACTCAGTCTGTGATTCTATAATGCTATGGGACACTAGAATTTTTTTAAAAAAAATCATAAGATGGTTGAGGAGGAACAGTCTCATCTGACTCTGGGGAGCAGCGGAGTCTACACATCTCACAGACAGGCAAACCTGCTGTTCAAGAACAGCTCACTCTCTTGTGAGATAATTCAGTAACATTTCCACAGATATATGAAATTTGCAGGTCAAAAACCAGTGAATTTGGGCTAATTTCAGATGCTGATCTCTGAAGAAAAGAACTACCAACTTTGTCTTCTGATAACTCCTAGTGAGGTACAAAAGAAATCTAAGTTTTTGTGCCGATACTCACAGCACGAGTTGCTAAATGCTGCTGAGTAATGAGGACAGTTATGGCTTTGCTAAAACAACAGTATTTGGTGAATAGAGAGCAAAGAAAAGCTCTCAAGGGCTACTTTTTGTTTGTGTCCAATAATATTTAATTACTCCAAGACTGCAAGTAAGAGGCTTTGGAGACAAACTTGTCTCCCCTTGTTCCTTCGCGGGTTTACTGCTCTTCTGCACTGTGTCAGAAACACCAGAGTTGATAGAGCAAACAAGGACAGTACCTGCAATAGCTTGCAAGTGAGTGCAGGAAATGTAACCCACAATTCTTTGGTCCTGAGGTGTACTTCCCACTTGCACCTGGAAGGAAGAAATAAACAGGTGATTAATGGAAAAGCTCAAACAACTCAACTTTCAATCCTGCAGTGTAGCCTTTGGGCACAGCACTGGCTGTTTTCACCCCTCTTCCCACCAAGCTCCAGTTCAAACACACAGGAACCACCAGAGACACACACTGGGCTTTTCTGGGGTCCCACTTGGTACTACTTGCTACTTTCTAGGGCAGGCAGGTGTATGAATTGTGTTTTCCAAGCTTAGTAACTCAAAGTCAGGTTGGAAAAGACCTTCAAGATCACTGAGTCCATCCACTAACCCAATTGTCCCAAGGTCACCACTAAACCCTGTCCCTAAGCTCCAGATCTCCACGACTTTAAAACACATCCAGGGATAGAGATTCAGTCCCCTCCCAGGGCAGCCTGATAACCCTATCCATGAAGGAAGTTTTCCTAATGTCCAACCTAAATTTCCCCTGGTGCAACTTGAGGCCATTTCTTCTTGTCCTATCACTTGCTTCTTGTGAGAAGAGACCAACTCCCACCTCTCTATACCCTCCTGTCAGGTAGCTGTAGACAGCAATGAGGTCTACCCTCAGCCTCCTTTTTTGTTCAGCCTAACCAGCCCCAGCTCCCTCAGCTACTCCTCCCAAGATTTGTTCTCCAGACCCTTCACCAACCTTGTTGCCCTTCTCTAGACCCGCTCCAGCACCTCAATGTCCTCATTGTGTTGAAGTGCCCAAACCTGAACCCAGTACTTGAGGTGGAGCCTCTTTCAATGCCACTTACTGTCTCCACACTGAACAGAAAATACCGCACGTAAAGGTCTTCACCTTAGGGCAACAGGGTGCTGCTTCTAGTCCTCTTATTGACTAAAGCAAAGCAGATGGAATCATTTTAAGTGTCTCTATCCAAAAAGCATAAAAGATTTAAGTCTAACAGCTGAACATCCAAACATCAATTCTAGTCAGCTGAGAAGAAGCAGTCAACTCGAATTTGCTTTATAACCTCCCATGCAGCCTTAATGGAGTCTCTGACAGGGCCTCATGCTCATCAAACTGTTTGTGCACAGGATCACAGACTTTTCCATTAATCATAAATAAATGGGAATCATACAGTGTTCCCGTGTGCACAGATCTGTCCCAACAAGGACCTGGGATCTTTTGCTCTCAAACAAAGACAAGAAATGGCCTAGAAAAAAGACTGACTGCTGCCACGCACCAGTGATGATACCCCGGGGCTCTGCACTTTCTAAGAACAATGGCTGCTCCACATCCCACCGAGGGAAAAGGGCTCTCATAAACACTCTGCTAATTAAAAAACAGTCGTAATTAAAAAAAAAAGATGCAAGAGCTGAAGCCATCAACCTAATGAGAATTTCCTTGGAAAAAGCCAGTCTGGAAGGACATCCAAAGCAGCTGGTCCCAGATTTCACATTTCCTCCAACTTTCTGGCTTTTGGGGTTGGTATTTTTGAGCGGCAGAACTGATTCAGAGTCATTCTGAGTAGAATCAAAATGGAGGCAAATATTTGCGACAGCTACTCAGAGACAAAATAAATCTCCTTGCAGACTCCCGGTCAATCTCCAGCTGGAGCAGAAGTTGTCCTGAATTAAATATGGTCTGAAATAGAAGACTAAGTAAAACCTGGTTATTCAGTCTAGTTTGGTTGGACTTTTGGACGAAGACTACGGGATGTACAGACAGGAAAACTACTTGAATATTACAAGCCCTATAATCCTGCATAAAACCATTCCTTTGTGTGGCTAAATCCTGCAGCTACTTTTAGACTGTTCCAGTTTGAAGGGTTGTGGAGACTGTGGCACATGCTGCTACGTGGCAGTTCTGCAGGAAAACAACCCTGAGCGTTCACGCTGCAACGTGGATTTTGGCAGGAAGGTCCCACTTCCACAAACCAAGTCAGCACTTTGCAAATATCCCATGATTTCTGCAGCTTAATAGGGAAAAAAATTCTACACTCACATTTACAAAGGAGATTCAGGTAAGCAAGGCAGAGTGGCTCCTCCTTCACCATAAACCTGACTTCAGTTAACCTCAAGTGTTGCACGTTAGAAGCTGACTACTAATCATCAATAACAGCATTGATAAAACATTCATTGAATTACCCTTCTATAGGGAACTACTTCAGGTATGGTGTGGTCTTGTTTGTATCATGGACCATTGGTGTACGCAGATGGAAATTTACAGGAAGGTTTCAGTTTCCAACGTTTTAAAAGTGGATAATTATTACCAGAGGAAAAAGCTGTAAAACTTAAACATTACCTAGAGGTAAAAATTAAAACGGAGAGAACACATTTGTGGTTTAACAAAGTGTCCCAATGAGATGTGATTTTGACAGAAACAACGTTTTTCTATATTATGCTGAAATATGCAAAATGCATCGCAACTGTCAGTACATTTGCAAAGATTAAATAATCAAACTAGTCAAACATTTTGAAGCCAGGAGTGGATTCTTGATCCCTGATGGGGACTGGGACATGAAAAGCTCATTACGGATGAGAAAGAGGCTTTTTTTCCATAAAGGGGAAAACCTGCTAATGTTGGGTTTGGAATTCAAAATGCCACTTTCTCCTGCTGCATATTTATATTTGTCCCCTGCCTGCAAATTAAATAAGGAAGTGCAGAAGTGACAGCTCTGAATATTTATTTCCAGAGCGCTGTGTGTCAAGTACACAACAGCACTTGACATCAAGTACTTTTTATTACAAGATCTCATCTCCACGTCGCAGCACATTAGTCCAATCTATTGGAGAGACCATGCTGGTACTGTACTATGCAAAACTGTCCAGATCTCTGTAACTGTGGAAAGGCTGAGGAGTAGCGTGTCCTTTAGTTGGACTGGTCACAAGAAGGCCCCCAGAAGAAAGATTCTTGTTAACAAAAAACCTCCAAACCACAATGAGTAGCAACAACTGAAAATCTAGAGCTCTACAGAGTGAAGGAGGTAACTTTAAGTTCAATCCCATTACTTGCTGTCAAGGGAATTGTTTTGCACATCTCCCATTTCCCATCCTATAATGTGACACACACAGAGCTGCAAACACGATACGCATCTTGTCTGTAATGGTTTGGATTTGTGCACGTCTATCCCGGCGGTGCTTGACAGTTCTGTTACATCTGGATGTCAAGAAAAGCATCAACAGGTACTTAAACAAAACATGGGGAAGTGCTACCTAAGAAGAAATAACAGGGGGTTTTCCCTGCCAGCTTCAAGCATGTCCCTGCTGTGTTAACAAACCAGCAGCTACTTAGGAGTAATTTTTTCATGCTTAGAAATTTGGGCCCTTCCATACAGGCAAATCACAGAATAGATTAGGTTGGAAAGGAACTCAGAGATCATCTAGTTCCATCCCCCTGTTGTGGGCAGCAAATGTGTCAACACAGCAGATTTTGATCAGATCTTGAGAAGAAATTCCTCCCTGTGAGGGTTCTGAGGCACTGGAATAGGTTGTCCAGGGAGGCTGTGGCTGCTCCACCCCTGGAAGTGTTCCAGGCCAGGTTGGATGGGGCTCTGGGCAACCTGGTCTGGTGAGAGGTGTTGCTGCCTGTGGCAGGGGACTGGATGATCTCTGAGGTCCCCCTCAACCCAAACCATTCCACGATTCTGTGAGTTTTGCCGCTGGAATAAACAAGACCTGTGGTTCTGACTCGTGCCCTTCCACTGAAGGGAGTTTGACTGCAAAGAAAATAGCTCTAAGCAAAGTTACGGTCACAGCAAGGACCAAGCTGGTAGTGTTCAGATTATGAAGAAAAAGTGGGCAGGCTGCAAAGCACAGCCACACACTCTGCAGAAAAAGCTTCCCCCATCAAAAGCCTGAACAAAAGTGTTTGTCAAGGACTTAATCTAAGCCAGGGCTTGAGTGTGTCCTGGAAATGAAACACACCAGAGAATAAGAGCAGGGCATGGGAACAGACCTCTCAGCGTCTGTGACAGTGACTTACTCCCACACAAATACTTATCTTACCCTCTGGAACCAATGTTGTTGGACATCTTTTCCTAGTTCACCAGTTTTCCAGGATGAACGTGAGTCGGTATCAAGAAACTCACTGGCACAGCCAGTCCAAGATTGTGCCCGAGTCCTCACCCCTCTTACTGCTACGAGAAGATGTCAAGGAAAACTTGCAGCTACTCACGCTCACAATTCAAACGTCCTTGTCCCACAGAAATGGCTCAGATTAGTGGCAATTTCCAAGAAAGAAATACTTGAATCCTGTACTTTGGGTTCCTTGTAGGAGTTTTTTTTGCTTAGACTTGGTGCAAAAAGAAGTTTGTTATTTTTAGCACCGTTGCTGCTCTGCCTTTTGCCTTCAGGGACACGTAGCAGCTTCTGAAGAAGATGCGTTCATTAAATTACTGATTTATTATTATAAATATGTTGTTTAACCACATTAAATAAAGAAGTTTAAAACATTATAGAGGTCAGCTCAAGGTGCTCTGCTATTCCTTCTATCCTCTTTGCACTCGAATATTTGAGAATTCAGTTTGCCCCCCGTCATGTGCCAGCTATTTCTGTCTCAGGAGCTCGGAGGAGTCGCTACTTGGCAAAGCTCCATTAGGCTTAGGTGAGGGAAAGGGGGTTTAAATGGAATGAATGAAGGGTGTTTTCTTTCTGAAGAGAAGAAAGCCCCCAGCTCACGTTCTCTCAAAGCTACATTTCATTCCGTACAAGAGTTTTAATGATTTCAGTTTTTCTCCTGCCAGTAATGAAGGAGACCAGGACAGTGATTAATAATGTTAATTGTATGGAAGGGAAGGAGCACGGTACAGTGCCGCGCTAGGGTCTGGCTTTTTTCCTTTATTTTTCCCAAGACAGTCTGAAGCAGTTTATTTGATGTGATCCAATTGCTGCACTAACATGTTCTAGCTGATCCTGAAACATGTGGAAAATGTTTAGGGTTATCCAAACAAATTCATCTGCAGCACCAGGCATATCTTTTATACATCTTGGGATAACTGTAGGAACAAAACAACTGATCAAGGTCAAGAAAATCTCACCACTGAAATCTTTTAGTGGGGTTAGAAACCAGCCGTCCCCCGTTTCTGTGTAATACTCACAAAAAACCCCTTCTCCCAGGTGTCTTGTGCCATGTGGAGCGGAGCTGCTCCTTCACCCTCAGCCACGACACACACAAGGTGGCCTAGGACAGTGGAGATAGCTTGAATCACCCAAGCAAAATGATGTTAATTCGAGGAAATCCCGTTTTAGCCTACAAAGCAGGGTAGCAAATAGTGAACCTGAACTTCAGAGCAGTTCTACAGTCAGAGCAGCAGCTCCTCCTGCCATCTGCTACCATCAGAGCAGTAATGTGGGAACAGCCTCATGCAGAAAGCAGAGGTTGCTAGGTTTCCTTAAAGCAAGGAATAATTATAACACGTTCTCTGCACAATTCCTGCACTTCCTCAGAACAGCAGTTGCTTTTAAGGAATTGGAGAAGTGAACCTGTTATAATAAGCTTAGGAATTAACATTAATTAGACACAAGTTCTTTCAGAAATTTAGCAAAACCCACAAGAAAGTTTTTGTGGTTTGATTCCCTCAGAAGACTATGGAGCTGCTCAAACTACCTGCGTCAGACGGGGCTGGATTGCACAGGTTCCCATACTGTGCTCTAAGCAGGAATGAATTCTCCTTTTGTTTTTTTTACTTGCAAAATTCTCTTTCTTGGCAGATGCCAAATGCCACAACAATTTCCTACTAAGATTGGTAGGAAGCCCAGCTTTCCATGCAACATACGTCCATAGCACCCAGTCTCAGTGGGAGGAAAACCACCACAAAACCTCTCCTCAGTGACAGCTGCCTCTTTCCTTCACCTCCCTACCACAAGCATCCACCTGCCTTGTACAGCTTAGGTTTATGTTACTGTTGCAGCTGTCAGACTTCAAGGATCAGTGAGAGACAACACACTGGCTGGGTCTTCTCCATTCAGTGACCCATTCAATCAAGCGAAGGATATTTTCAGGGGTTGTGGCCCTGCTTGCCACACTCTCACAGCACCCCCGAAGGTGCTGTGAAATTAAGGATGCTGAAATTAAGGCTCCATACACATCCCTCTAGAGCTGAAAATTAAGGTTGATATGTCCCCCTGTACTCAGCACTAGTGAGGCCTCATCTTGAGTATTGTGTTCATTTGTGGGCACCGCAATACATGAAGGACATTGAGGTGCTGGAATGTACCCAGAGAAGAGCAGCAAAGCTAGTGAAGAGCCTGGAGGACAGGAGTGGCTGAGGGAGCTGGGGTTGTTTAGTCTGGGGAAAAGGAGGTTGAGGGGAGACCTTATTGTCCTTTACAGCTATCTGAAAGGAGGTTGCAGAGAGGTGGGAATCAGTCTCTTCTCACAAGTCACTAGTGATAGGACAAGAGGAAATGGCCTCAAGTTTTGCCAGTGGAGCTTTAGGTTGGACATCAGGAAAAACGTCTTTACTCACAGGGATGGGATTGGAACAGGCTGCCCAGGGAAGGGGTGGAGTTGCTATCTCTGGAAGGGTTCAAAAAAAGTGTAGATCTGGTGCATGGAAACCTGGTTTAGTGGGCATGGTGGGGTTGGGTTGATGATTTGACTTGGTGATCTTGGAGGTCTCTTCCAACCTTAATGATTCTGTGATTCTGTGACATCCTGAAACCTTCCCACACATCACTAGCAAGCGATGGTCTACATGGTTTCTGCTCCACACTCAGTGCTGCCTTTTAAACTCAATTTGACTGCAAAAAGACCACCCAGATTCTGAAAGGGACATGTTGTTTTAAAACTCCCTTTAAATTCATCAAAACCAACATGAATTCAAATTATGGAGGTGTCAGATCAGCGGCTGCACCTGTACCGCGGGACACACAGACACACGTTTGCTTTTCCTTTGGAATCACCAGCAGAGGCAAGAGTTTGTGCCAGTTCCACTTCCCTCCTCTCTGTGTAGCAAAGCAGCCGTGAGAGACAACTGGGGTTATAAAACCTACAAAGCAGACTCAAGGGCTCTTTCCTGAGGCATTTTAAATAAATGTGGAATGCAAAACTGGAACAGAGAGTCACGGCAGAGTGTCCCAAGGGCCCAGACTGTCAAAGTATGAAAATGGACTGGCTGATTTATGGCTTTGCTAACTTCTCCTTTGAGTCTGTAGCAGCAACTAGGAGCTGTGGTTGAACGCCTCAGACATCAAATTGTCGCTTAATGCAAGTGACAATCCCCCCTCCCTTAAATGCTATTTTTGCTGTGACCATGTTCCTCTGACATCCCAATGAGACCCTCAGACTGGAGACAGATACACTACAAGAGCTTGAAGAGTTTAAAGTGCTGGATGTAAGTTATTCCTCCAGTTGTGCAGAAAATGGGCTTTATACAACAGCTGCTCAGAACTGTGTCATCTCCTGCCTTCCTGGAGCCTATCCTGAACATCAGGAAAAACAGTCTGTGAAATCTGTGAGGAAAAGGCCAGCAGCAGCCCTTTTTGCAGCAGACATCTTAAGGAAGAGAATAGACCAAGATTCCTGAGCAGAGATCTCCAGAGAGCTGTTAGGTACCATGACGTGAGAGCATGGCAATCTGTAATTGACTCCCAACTTCTTTCTGTGGTTGTGACACCACAGGCGTTAAACCACAAACAAATCACTTTACCTTCCCCTGGTTTAGTTTTTCCTTCTACACAGCAGATCTTGACCTTTCTTTATTGTGCACTGGGGGACATATGAATGAAAACAGGATGTAAGCGCTGATTGCCATTAGAGCTACTAATAATAAGCCTGGAGCTGGGTAAGTCACTCAGCTAAAATCATTCTGTGTGACTAAGCAAATCCCTCCAATCCCTCTAAATCTCCACCTGAACTTTACAATCTGGATGGTGAAGGAAGGGCAGGGGCCAATGAAAGGCAGTCTCTCTTCACTACAAATGCAATCAATTCTGAAAGGATAAAATGAGTGAAACGTTTCATGGAACCACAGAATGGTTTAGGTTGGAAGGGAGCTCAGAGATCATCCAGTTCCAACCCCTTGCCATGGGCAGAAACAACTTTCAACAGACCAGGTTGTCCAGAGCCCCATCCAACCTGGCCTTTAACACTGCCAGGGATGGAGCAGCCATCATAACCACAGAAAAAGTGTATATGTCATACATAGAACCACAGAATCATTCAGGTTGGAAAGGACCTTCAAGATCATTAAGTCCAACCATTAACCCAACTGTACCAAGGCCACCACTAAAGTCTGTCCCTAAGCTACAGATCTACACAAATTTTGAAACACGTCCAGGGACAGAGATTGAACCCCCTCCCTGGGCAGCCTGCTCCAAGGCATGATGACCCTTTCCATGAAGGAGGTTTTCCTCATGTCCAACCTAAACTTCCCCTGGTACAACTTGAGGCCATTTCCTCTTGTCCTGTCCCTTGTTATTTGTGAGAAGAGACCAACTCTCACCTCTCTAGAAGCTTCTTTCAATAGTCTACACACACTCAAATTGCTAATTAAGCAGAACATCAAGAAGAACAACCTTCAAACTGACTGACTCAAAATTAAATAGATCTTTTTTTTTCCTCAAAAAAAAGAAATGACCAGTGATCACTTAATATATGATTAAGACAGAAAGTCACTTAATATTGGGATAGACTGAACTCAGAATAAAAAATACTTGAGCTCTAAAGTACACTGTGTCAGAATAACAGAGACATGAGGAGAAATGGTCCTTTAGCTGGGCCACAGCTCTGTCACACTGAAAAGAACGCAGCCGTGTTCAAATCTTCATAATAATTGGTCCCTATTCCCTGTTCAACTGTAACATTATTTAATAACTCGAATCCATAATTAAGTTCATCATCCTGGTGGAACTTTGAAAAGAGGCTTAATTCTCTGCAAGAGGAATGAAGACGCTGTGGTCTGCCCAGCAGGGCAGCAAATTGATGACTCAGCATTGGGCATCTGAAAGCAGATTGGATTTAATCTCCTAATCCCTAAGTACATGGTTGTGCTGAAGGGTTGTTTTTGTCACCTGGTCGTATTTATACTGCCCAACCCGTATGTTCATTTTTTTCACTTTAGTGTGACAAAAACGGGAGCTTTAAACTATTTATCACTGTGTAAGATCATGGCATAGGAAGCTCAGAGCCCATTTTTGTAAACCTGCAGCCAGATATGGAAAGGTTGTTGTTTATATCACAGAACCATAGCACAGCCTGATTCTCCCAAGAGTTACACATGAACAGCCACTAGTCCTAGAAGAGCAAATCACTGCCTGCGGACTTTTTTTTCTGCTTTCCATGACTTACAGGTGTATAACCCCAGGCTTCCTGTTCTCCCCACTGTTAGTTCATTGTGCTAAAGCTAGGAGAGCTCTGAACAGCTCAGTGTCCCAGGATTGTTTTGTTGCTGTTTACACTTCTCCATGCATCTCCTTACAATTCTTTTGCAATCAGGAGAGAGGGTTTGCCATACATCTTGTTGCAATTCTTCCTGTTTTATTCTGCTGGCCTTCAGCCCTTTGATTGTCTTGATTTCCACAGAAACACACCCAATGCACTTAAGCAGGTTTCCAGCAGCAATGCCCACTGTTCTGTCCTTGTCTTAGGAGGTTTAGAATTTGTATGTTTTATTTATTAAAGTGTTTTCAGTAAAAAAACCACACCCCTAAAGTTGCAAGCAAACCACTCGAAGTTTGGACATCTGAAATCTCACTGAAGTTCTACCTCCAAAAGCCCCTCATTATTTCATGCACGTCCATCACTTTAATGTAGTATCTAGGCCATAAAACCTATATATAGGTTCTACCAGGCAATCTAGACCTGAGTATCATCTCTTTGAACTCTACCAGCGCGACTGAGAGGAAAAAAAATGTTAACTACAGAACTTGTAATGTATCTAGAGTCAATATTTACAGCTTCAAAAAGGTTCTTACCTTGAGAAACAAGGCTCCCTTGGAAGCCAGGGAGTCCGTTCCTCTTCCATTGGGGTAACAGTGATAGGCAGCATCCATAACAGGGTAGCGGCTGGCAAAAAGTAGACCACTGTTCACAAACTTGAAGCTACAGCAGCTGTGGCAACTGTAGATCCCAACATCATAGACAATGTATTCAAAATAGTGATGAAGCTGCTCTTTCAACTTCTCTGCAGCTCTTTTGTCAAACACTTCCTGCAAACACAGAAAGTCCAGGTTGGCAGGGAAGAAAGCAGAGATCTCGTGGTCAAAGGTCTCATCCATATGTTTCTTCTTCCGCACTGAAGTCTTCTTCATGATTGAAGCTTTGTAGAGGAGCTTGTTGTTGACAGTGCTTTGGTCCACTGATCCATCTCCAACACGAACCTTAACTAGGGACTCACGGGAGGCAGAGTAGCTGTCTAAACTCCCAGAATCTCCTTCCTTCTGTTTGTGGTTTGGTGTTTTTGAGATCTCTGTGTCACCTTCCAGCGAGGGCTCTGCTGGGCCACTGGCATGAGCCTGGCCATTGACAGGGTCTGCTTCTGCGTCTGACATGTGGCCGTTATCCTCTCCGTTTATGCGGACGATGCAAGTGTTTTCTTCTACCTCGTTTGGTTCTCCAGCTCCACCTTTATCGTCTTTACCATCCTCACCGTTGTTTGAGCCAGAATTGTCTCCTTTATACTCCATTGATGTTGTCCTTTTGATGCCAGCATTAACAGTACGATTTGTGCTCTCTCCACCCTGGGGGGAGACCAGGCTGCTGAAACTTGCCGCACTGATGGACGTGTTGGTAGGAGAATCTATATATATTTTGATCTGTGGTCTGCTTGCCCCATTTCGGATCCTCCGGCCAATCTCCTTAGCTCTAGCTTGTGTATTGAAAACATTGTTAAATCTTGCCAGAGAATCTGGCAGCAGGCAAACATTGGCACTGCCAAAGCAGAAGCTCTTTCCATTCCCTGCAGCCTTCCACTCCGTGAGCAGCGAGGCTCCATTGGCATGGGTCTTGTCTTCTAGCCTGGAGTAGATGTAGGGCCTCCGGGCTGACTGCAGTGGGGACCACAACAAGAAGCCGATCAGAGCAAAAGGAAGAGAGGCCACCAGCAGGGCCAAGTAGATGGGAGTGGTGATGATGATGCAGAGTGCATGGAAATAGCATGGGTCATCGGCTCTTTGACGCTTTTCATAGGTGGTTGGGACGAAGGAGGCCACGAGCCTATCTGCTAACCAGTAACATGGGAAAATCAGGCCCCAGGAAAAAGAATGCAGAAGTGACAGAAAGCTGTTGGGAAATGGGGAAGTGTATAAAACCATTGCAACTCGATTCTGACAACACTTCAGGGCCTACTACATGGTGTCACTGTGTCGAGCATCCATAAGAACACTGGGAGAGGCTGGGGAAATTAAAGGTCCAGTCAGGAGTTCGTTTTTTTCCTCCAGCGAGAGTCAATAAGAAAACTTTAAGAGCACCATTTCACTGTGTCAGAGTGAAAACGAAACAAGGCCACTGTTTTCGTCTGGCTTTTTGGCATCTGTAGCTGTCCAAGGGTGTCATTGTTCACCGGGGACTGCCATATCGACACAAAGGAAACCTGGTAAAACAAGAGACAAAACCACGTGGAACAGTTACAAGAAGTTGAAAGCAGATTTTTTCATTCCAGTCTAGATGAATTCCCTACTTTTGTTTGTTTAATTTAGTATATTTGATAGTCTGTTAAAGACTCTGGATCTAGGGTAAGGCCAGCAACAAGGGGCTGGTGTTGCTGCAGATGATCACTCAGTGCCTGTGGCTAACTCTGCCATCAAACACATTTCTAGTATGAATTTTAGGCATTGTATCGAGGAAGTGTTTTCTTAATACTTAATACACACGTATGATGATGGAGTGTTACAGCTCCTAGGGAAATGTGACATGGAGTGACAGCTTTGGAAACAGAGTATTCAATGCGTGTGCCATGACTTGATGAATTAAAATAAAATAAAATAAAGTACAATAAAGTAAACTAAAATAAAATGCATCCAGTGTAGCTCATGTGGGTTCTGGACTGCAGTACCAATAATGTACAAGACAAATAGCTGTCCAGAAAACCAAAACATGCTCAACTACAATGGCTTCACAAAAGCAATTATCCAGATTATGGAGACATCCTAAATTAAAGGACTTGATGCTTGCTGGAGACCTGACATGCTGGCATGTGTATTAAAAAAAATGAAGAAAAAGGAATTCAATCAGCAATCCTGTTGCAGGATAAGAAAGTGTTGCTGAGCAAACTGGTGCAGACTGAGGTCTGTTGGAACAACACTGATGAAGAATGTAATTACTGGTAAATATTAAGGTTCAAGGCCACATTGGTGACCCCTATACACCTCCTCTGCCTTAAACAAGGATACTTATATCGGGGGTTTGCTGGACAGATTTTGATCAGGTGCCAGCTGCATCCCTCAATGCTGTAAAGCTGAAGTGGGGAGGGAACAGGGATTTGAGGGTAGAGATAAATTTAATCCTTCCCACTCTACAGAGTCCAGTACAATTCTCACAGACAATGATACAGAATCAGAGTAACTCTGCTACTGCAGCAAGTTTAATGATGTGATAGCTGGAGAAAAGGGAGGAGGGAATCCTGAGTGGATGCCCTTTAAACGTTCTGCAAATTGTAGACAGACATCAGCACATCTAGATCCTAATTAAAAACACTCTTCTTTCAAGTACAGGATTATACTAACTTGTTAACCTTATAGATTAAGAAAAATCCCACAATTTGCCAAAGCTCCATTACAGATAAGACTGAGAACTAAGTTTCCTGCTCCTGTCTCTGTGCTAAAACCTCATGTCTGTATGCCCGTGCCCCAAAGCCAGCCAAAATGAGCTTATTAAAGGAGACATCAGAGATGTATTTTGTCCCAGCAAGATCCTGAAGGGTGAGGGAAGACACCATGCAAGTCAGCTGTAACCTGGAAAACATGACGTCAGTAGCATCACTCCTAATGCAACAGTTTAGATGAAGCCTAAAGCCAAAGTGCCTAATTCCTTGTGATGAAGGGTATTAATTGGTAATCCAATGCTTTATTCATAGGGGTTTGAGAGATTAAAGGAGAATTTAAGATATTGCAATGAAACAGATATTTTTGTGTGCTACAAGGACATAAACCGCAGTCGGGTTTAGTTGTTTGTATTATTTTCTAAAGTGTTTGAAGGCTAAAAAAAGATTCTATTTAACTTTTTTTTTTTTAAATGGTGCCGGTATAGAACATCTCTACTTTAGTGCTAACGAGACATCAGGTGGAAAGGTTTCATAGATTTTTATGACTATAATTATGCCCAGAAGTATGCTACAGACATCACAGATCCAAAAGAGATGCTCCTAGCTCCAGAATGGCTTGTAAACTAAATAAAGGACCATACAAGCCAACAAGTGGTCAAGAAACAGAAGATGACAAATGCTGCAACAACAAGGTTATGTGGGTGGGCTAGAAACATGCAGGGAAGTTTTAACTTCCTTTTGCTTAGAAAACGAAGCTGCACTTTCCAATTCAGGTAACTCAAATCTGCTATTAACATCTGAGCACGTAAATCACTGCAAGGATAGTAAAATTCCTGAAGTAAGCAACTGATTTGGGAAGTTAGTGTATGAGCAATTGCACAGGGATTCATTAAATTAATTCATTTTTCTTGAATCCTGGTAACTTCTTGGTCTGCAGTGAGGCATTACTTCAAAACATAAACTTAAATACAGCATTTGAGGAACTTCTTCAGGAATTCAGACTCCCCCAAAAAAATCCTCATCAGCAAAACCATCTCTTCTTGTACAGGACAGTGATCAATTCCTATTTATGGCCTTAGGAACAGTGAAACCCAGAACCAGTGGCTGAAAACGAACACAAATAACCTCACACAGCTTGAAGGTTTCAGAAAAGCTTTCGCTATCAGGCAAGATTTAGACAAACCAAAAAAATTCATCTGAGCACAGGGTGATCTCACTCAGTACCTGGAAAGCTAAACACACTCTGTTTTGAGCCCTTATTTGGTGCACTGGAGTAGGGAGACAACCGTGGTGTGCAACCCCTTTGGTCTGTGGCACTAAGCTCTGTTTATACAAGGGAAATGGAGTGGGCTGTATTTACAAAATCACCTTTTAGTGTGCTTGAGCCTCATATTTTATGGGAGCTGGAGTAATTCAATAATGGCTAAAACAAATCTGATCTTTGTAGATGGTTTGTTTAACCAGTCTTAGTAAGATGGAACAATATTAGCTTTGGGTGCCCCAGACAGAATGGGGAGATAAAATTTTTTTCTACTCAAACCTCCAGAGGCTTTAGCTCATAAACTGTCAGGGGGCACAGACTCCCTGGAAAATGAAAAGCAGCTCTTTCTCAAGCAGCACTTTAAGCCTTCGGGCTTCTGGGTTATCCAATACAACTCATGTAGAATTATTAAGTTGTTCTTAACAGCTGGTAAAGAAAAGTTATGGTAGCCTGTGGCAAATCCAACACAAATCCCTGTCAATGAGTGTCAGTTCTTGTATTAAAATCTCACCTCCAATTCTCAAAATGCTTTATAGAGGACAGAAAAGACAACACAAGTGAATTAAAACACAGTTATCCCAATAAAGAAAATTAAAGTACTTTTATTCAAGCCCTACCTATGGAAAATTGGAAAAGCAGAGGAAAAAATGTTCTGTATATGGGAAAATTGGAAAAATAAAGTCTTCATGGTAACCCTGAGATTAAACAACTTCTCTCACAATTACTGACAAAGGTCTATGTTCTCAGGATTCACAATCATCTACAAGAGACTCAGAGACTCAAGAGACTCAAAACTCGATGCATAAATAATGACAAAACTTGTTACTGGATCAGCCTCTCTGACAAATTGCCAAAGAAAGCAGAGAGAGTCTCCTGCATTTTCTACTGCCCCACATACACCTCTTTGGTGCATTTGGGCATGAGCTGGGGGAAGGATCTGGTAGAACAAAGTGAACACAAAATTTGACATGGAGTCATGAGAAGGGGATCTTTGTGAGCCACAAGATTTGGTATCTCTGTGGAACAACAAGAATAAAGGGAATTCTATTTTAGCTATGCTAAATCGGGAACATTCTAATGCTTCTACCAATAAATCAGAGAGCAGCATAAGCCAAGAAAAGAACCTGACAAGAATTTAAAAAGAAAAAAAAAGAACAAGTGAAAAGGAGCAGCTCCTTTATCTGGGTCTGCACATCTGCATACGATGTTCACCTTCCTATTCAGGGGACTCTCGTTTTCCTTAAAAATATAGGAATTGTTTGTGGGTACAGGTTTGTTACTAAATGCATTGGGAAAGATCAGGACAAGCTACAGCTATTTTAGTTGGCAGCCCTGAGTCCCGTTTTTTGATAACTCATGCAATTACACTAAAACCAGCAAGTTTTCTAGACCTAGAAGAGCAGGAGAGCCAGAGTGGTTTATTTCCATGTTTAAAAGGAATCCCTGCAGTGTTCTGGTGTGAGCACTGCCAGATGATGCACACTGAATGCCTCTCTTAGCCATCAGCTGGAAAAAGGTGTTTAAATCTTTAATACAGCTTTTAAAAATTTCTAAGTCAAACTCTTCCTGGCTTCTTCATTGTGACTCAAAGGAAAACATTTAATTGAAGAAGCTGTTGGTTAATCAATAACCAGAAGCCGTGCATGGTATTTCCTCCATAGATTTCCATGCAGCATCTTGCACACCTGGTATTTTTCTTATAGTAGAATATAAGACAAGTACAAGTAATATCTCAATCCAAATAAGCAAAGGTTGGAGAAACAGAAGTGGTGACTCCATACGAGACCTGGGTCTATCTCCGATATAAAAAACTTGATCTCAATACTACATTTAGGAAGCAAAAGAAGCACCTGAGATGCTGCCCACAGCTTCAGCTCAGTTCTACTGCTGCACGGCTTAGCAAGAAGATACCACAAATCATAGAATTGAGAATAATTAAGGTTGGAGAAGACCTCTAATATCATTGGGTGGTTGGAATGAGGGGATCTTCAGGGTCCCTTCTAACCTAAACCTTTCTATAATCAAGTCCAACTGTCAAACCATCACCACTACGTCCACTAAACCATGTCTCCAAGTGTCATGTCTGCATGGTTTTCGAACATGTCCAGGGATGGTGACTGAACCCCGTCCCTGGGCAGCCTGTTCCAAGGCCTAACTACCCTTTGCAGGAAGAAGTTTTTCCTCATGTCCAACCTAAATCTCCTCTGGCACAACTTAACACCTTTTCCTCTTGTCCTCTATTTTCAAAGAGCATCCTCAGCCATGTACAATACCTGTATGAACTAACAGGGTTACAGAAATGCTATGAAGTACAGAATTCACACAGCAGAACTGTTGATAGCAAAGTCCAAACCTGGGAAGACTTTGGCTGCATCTTCCAGCCCAACCCAGTCTCACCCTGGTGTTTCATAACCTCTGCGCTGTGATTCCCTGCAGAATTCTATATTTAAGAATAATTTTGTAGAGCAGAAATACATTGCTAGAAAATCCAATTGTCTGTATCAGAAAATCTGGCCTCCCTGTGTCTAACGCAATGGTCTTAGAAGCAGAGCTCTTCCACGCTGCAATGAAATGCATATTCCAGCATAGGTTTGTGTTGTCTCCTGCAGGTAACAGCACAGTGGTCAAAGAAAAAGGTCAGTGTCATGCAGTGCCACACTTTTGGTACTTTTCACCTCCTCAGCTTTGGGCTATGATCCCTCACTACATACCAGCATCTGAGGTCTGTGCTGTGAAAGGTACAGCTTCAGTCATCAAACAGCAAACGGGTTTTATTTAGTGTTTTTAAACAAAAGCAGCCATCAGCATCTGCTAGTTGCATTTCTATCTCTTCTAACTGCCCCTTGCCTGGGCTGACAATTTGCAGGACACACATTTACTTGATGACTGCAGGTAGCAATACCATTTGTGTGTTGGCCATGGCTTGTTCTTTAACAGGACTAATCCCAGGGGTAAATTATACTGGAAAAAAACACTGGGAAAGTCTCAGAGAACTCTTGGAGGGAATAACATTATTTTACAATTCCGATTATTATTATGCATCACAAATGTTCAACGATTTGAAGTGATGCAGAGGGAACATACTGTTAGTCTCTTACATAATTCATCCTGATCACTTAAATACTTTCTTAAAACAGCATCCCCTGGATGCCTGCTCTTGAAGTGTTTAACGAGGTGTACAGAAAGAGGGTAATAATTATAATGGGGGTGTAATGAGCTTCCCTATCAACGGGAGTCAAAGTACAGTAAATTTTTCTCTCATGTAATTATTGCCGTGTGCAGTAAATGCACAAGCATAATGAAAGACATTAAGCCTTTGGGTTACCCCTAGTGAAAAAGAGAATGTTAAGTTTTACTCTTCATTTGTTCTAGGAATCTGATGAGTGTTAAGCTTATGGATTGAGAGACCAGGTACCTCATGTGTTGACACAGAACTATACAGTACAGCCCACAAATCACAATTCCAAATTCCAGTGTGTCTTGGCTACAGGTTAACAAGAACCACTTGTGTCTCTGTAATTAAATGTCAAACTCTGCACCCCAGAATGACAACCCACTGTAATATCACCAAGATAAATGGCTGCTGTGGCTGTGAGCAGCAGACTGCTATCAGAGGTACCCAGGGAGCAGCATAATCCTCAAGTTACACAGTTTCCCTAAACTGAATGACCTTTTCCTAGGGAAGAGAAGGCATTTATTTGCAAGCCATGTTCATTCAGACTTGAGCCCTACAAACAAAACAACCACCAAGTTCCTAATAGAAAAGGCATCAGCAGCACCTCAACACTGTCAGAGTGGTTGGGGCCCGGGCTACTGAACTCACACAGGACACTGAAAGCAGGTAACATCAGCCGGGCGTAGTGCTCATCCTAGGTAACAAGACTATGGACCTGTTCTGATGGGAAATACTATGGGGCAACAGCCACAGGATGGCACATGCTATCTTGTCCTTCCAAAGAAAAAACCTTCTTGTATTTGGGTTCTGGGGCTTTTCCTGTTCTACGTTCCAATTTCCCAACAAATCATTATTTCTTTGTATCCCAGTCTGTCTCATGCTTTTAAATAAGCAATTTTGTAGCTGAGGTCAAAATGACTCTCTGAAGTTATTGTCTTGAAGCTGATTCAAGATGAATTGAAATCATGAGTGGCTCCATGAAGGCAAGTAAAGCCAAGCAGTGAGCAGTTAAGATACCAAGACTCTGCTGCTCACACAGCTGATAACACTGAAAATTGTGCTGTGCTGTGAGAAATGAAGTGAACAACTCACCCTGGTCAATAAATCTCATAGAGCTATTGTTGGGGAACAGCAAACCTGTCAAGGTTCCTTCAAATGATGTTGGGCATATTCATTACAGCATCAGCACACTGTGGTTTCAGGTACAGAGTCGATACATGTATTGATGGAGTTAGTTATGATGGGAGAAAGGAAGGTCTGGATACAAGTGAAGTACATTCTAAGCAAATTCATTTAAGTTCCAAACCCACTCCTCTGGTATCAAAGGTATTCTTTGAAGTCTGCTGTTATTTAAATACCATTTTAGTTATCATTCTTTTTCTACATCCCAGGATTTTCTGTGCTGTAACATTACCTGAAAGCAAACAAAGCCAAATAACAACCAATAAAAGCCCTAATTCTATGTTTGTGACTATTTCTCCAAAGCCAAATAGCTGCCTTGTCTTAGCACCTTCATCCCTCTTTTCAACTGACATAACTCTGACAAGTTCTGAGGAAACGAGTGCTTTTGGGAGCATCGCTGATGAGTGTTGTCTGCTCCCTCTCCTGGGCCTCTAGTAAGCGTCATTCACTCACCAGCCACGTTCCAGCGACTTGCTAGACTTACACAGGACATAATTTATATGCTAGATTTACATAACAAGCACGTGCTGGAAAGGGTGAAGTCTTTCAGTTAGGACCCACTTTTGAAAGAGCCCATCTACAAGGATTCACACCCACAAGTCTACCTGACTGATCTACAACGAGTAATTCAGCCAGGTCTACCCTGTTGGCACCCAGACTGTAGCTATAATCAGTGACAGTCTCTGAAGACACTGCCATCACCCACTTGTGGCAACAGGCATGTGGAAAAAGTACTTTGAAGCACAAATGGACTGGGTAGAAGAAAAAATGTCAAGAACCTCAAATTCTGCCTTACTCTAACAGCACAGACACTGATTATCTTACAGGACAACCCAAAATATCTCTCTGCTCTGTTGCACTCAGAAAGTGCACTCTGTTGCACTCTGGAAAGCTGAAACAACAGAAAGGTTGATGGGCTTTCTGGGGGAAGGTCCTGTAAATACATTTTTTTAAAGTAATTTTTTTCCCTGACCTCCTATGCACACCTGTAACTCCTAAGTAACATTGCAGCGGCGCTCAGGACAAGAACTTCTGAAATCTTGGGATCTGCTTCCAAAAATATGCTTGAAAATACCAACTGATACTCACTGGTAGCAGTGCCAATTCTTAAAATACATGTCAGAGTAAAGGACTCGAGTACAACTAACTATAAAATTCTCACTTCCCTTTTTCTTACTCCTCACAAAAGGTGATGTCACCCACAAATTAAGTTAATAGCACAGCAGTTGAACGCCAGCTTCTGCCACCAGGTCACAAGGGACCCGGATGCGGATATCACAGAATCACAGTATCATTCAAGTTGAAAAAGACCTCCAAGATTACCAAGTCCAACTACTAACCCAACTATCTAAACCTCATCCTCGAGCAACAGAACTCCGTGACTTTGAAACACATCCAGGGATGGCAATTCAACCTCCTCCCTGAGCAGCCTGTTCTAAGGCCTGATACCTCCTTCCAGGAAGTTTTTCCCATGTCCTACCTTAACTTCCCCGGTGCTACCTGAGGCCAAGTTGTCTGGTCCTGGTTGCAACTTGTGAGAAGAGACCAACTCCCACCTCTCTACAATCTAATTTCAGGTAGTTCCAGAGGGCAATAAGGTCTACCCTCAGCCTCCTTTTCTCCAGACTAATCAGCCTCAGCTCCCTCAGCTGCTCCACACAAAGTTTGTTCTCCAGACTCTTTACCAATGTTGTTGCCCTTCTCCGCACCAAAGCTCCTCCAAGGAGGATCTCCTATTACTGACCTTTCTTTGGTGCTTCAGTGAACTAATTTCTCTTAAATTCTGTCGTCTCTCCCAAGTTGCCATGTAAAGAGAACTTTGGTTAGTTCTTAATTACTTCTTCACTTCCTTTACAAAAGCCCAAATGCTTTACGTTACAATTGCATCAGAAGGATCAAAACAGAACTTGTATTAAGTAATTTCAATGCTATGCAAAAATCTCCTTCCCTTCCAAGCTAACTCCCCAAACACAGCCCACAGCACATTTCCCAGCACTCACACCCTCAAACACCAAACTCTTGCTGTCATGACTCCAAGCCTCAAACCCCAAATCCATTTGTATTCTGGATACCCTCAGCCTGAAATGTCTCTCCAGGTACCCACAGAAGGGCTGGTCTCAGTCTGAAGCACCAGCACTTGAGATTTCCAGGAAGCACAACATCGAGCAGCAGTCAGCAGGCGTAACTCTAGCAACCACAGGGAGCTTGAGGACAGTGGAGGGGGATTATTTGATATTGTGCCTCATATGATGAGGCTGCAGGCTAAGGAGCTTTAACTGCGGCAATTTCAGCTTCACGTGGAGAGGTTAGGCCAGACTTGATGCTTAAATTCAATGAAAAACAGCCTCTTATTTATAAAAGGATAATCTAGGCAATGTTCCCATTGAATACTTGAGGTCATCATAATGCAGCTTGTGTGATTTAACTTTCTGCTTTGCAAAACCCTCAGCCCTAGTTTTTACTGACATACTGGTAATGGGACATATCTGTCCCCATTTCTTTTTCCCTGTGATCTAGTACCACATCTCTCTTTCCCTTAGAAAAGTCTTTGGACTCTCCTCTTGTTTTTAGGAGTAAAATTTTACTGAATTACTCTTACTTTGTTAAAATTCCCCAAACACCAACAAGTTCACCCACGCTAGAAGGATCATCTCCAACAAGACTGTGACATCATCTTGTTTTTCTCTCTGCTTCACATTTTCTATTTCCTGTACAGACTTGTAACTGCTTAATACCTCTTGTTGGTACTCACTGTCTAGTATATGGCTGCTTTCAAGGTAGCACTTCCACCTCTCTTTTGATTTAAAACTTCAAGACAAGCTGAATTAATGAGAAATTCTGACAGAAATGAGCCAGAGGTAGGTCTCCTCTCACTTGTTGTGATCCCCAAGAGACAATGGTAATGATGGAAAAAAGAAGCAACTGAACTGTCACACCAGGACTAGGGTGACCGCCAAGCCAGCTTAACACCGTAACACTAAAGAACTTGGACAACTTTTTTCACTGCGTTGGGAGGATGGACTTGATGGCCGGAGTAATGATCAGGTTACAGCAGCCAATACAGGACAAACAGCTGATCCATGAACTTCTAGACATCTCTTCATCATCCACAGTTCCAATTCCTTTGCCTTCTTGCCACTGCACACCATAAGCAGCTGCGACAGGGTAATTCAGAGACTGCTGAGCTGTAGGAGCTGGGGTAGAGACACAAGCAAAGGCCATTCCTGCTTCTGCACTCATCACCTGCCCCTAGGCGAGCTCTTGGACCTCTGCACTGTCTCATTCACTGCCCAAACTGCAGTCCAAGCTGACTTACCTACTTGGGTTCTGTGCTGTGTTAGACTTTGAATTTAGGCACAGCTTGTTAGGGAGGCACCTCCCTGATCAGGAGCTCAAGCTACTCCTGAGCTTGCAGCTACTCAGCACAGCAGAAGCCAAGGTGTCCTCAGAGAACTGACCAGTTTTGATTCAAAGCAACAATTAGCAGTGTAATGCCAATCAAGCGACTTTGCCCACTGAGATAATTTCTTGCCCTGTGTCTCAGCCCTTCACACCACAAGCTTTTAGGAATGTGACAACTGTCAATCTTTGTGTCTTTGATGGGCAAGTTATTATTCATTGCATGAGATTTCCCATCATACACATAATGAGATACTGTTCACACTGGTCACATTAAAAACTGCCACATTTTCAATGACATAATTAATGTTTGGTGCATTACCACTCAAGTAAGTTTCTACAGCTGTGGTCTGCGCCCAACTCAGGGCTCTAAAATAGCCCTTTTCATCTGGAAATCGATGCAAATGCAGCCAGTAATTCAGCTTTTGTGAGTAGGTCGTGGGCATGACTAGCAAATTAACATCCCAGCCAAGGAGCAACACTTGGAGACATTCTTCTAAAGGTTAATGAAATGGCTCAATATGTACTTCAGTGGTGATTATTTCCAAGAAACTGGCTTAAAAGCAAATGGCCCTCACTTGAATTTTAATTTACATGATAATTTTAATCTGAACAGTTAATGTAGATGTTGCCTGGCTCTTATTAATCCGTGCTTGCTCCTGATCCTATTGTAACCTGCTTAGATTTGCTCAAATTAACTGTGCGCGGCGTTGCTGATTAAATTCCCCAGGAAAGGACACAATACTCATCTATAATGACTAACTCTCTCTCAGCTTATTAGTTCTAAGTCCATAGTCATTACATCAGTATGAATGCAGAACACATGAAAGGCAGATGCTATGCTTGCTTGACAGAGAGAGCCCATAACACGAGCAGGTCACGGGAGCCAGGACCATTCAACATTCAAATTGTACACTGTTACCTACGGAATTTTACATCCATTTGATTTCTCGCCAACACAATTTGCTGACAAAGCAAATTAATGTATTATTCACTGCAAAGACCCACACTGGAATCCTCCAACAAATCATCATCCCAAACAAAGAGCGTCAGTTTCAAACACCTAAAGGCTAAGGGAAAAAGCAGGTTACTCCAGGCAGCCTGTGACTGCTACACAACAGCTATGACAACCTTTCATGTTCCTTCAGCAAGGCTTTACATCTCTTCTAAGGTAATCTTTACCTTTGCAGTCTGACTTGTAAGACCTGAGAGATCAGAGTTTTTGGGGTAGACAGAACTGCCTCATTCCTTGCATCATAATGCCCCTGGTAACCACACTTTCATTCAGCAGCTCCTCAGGCCAACACCCAGGATTCCTGTGGCAAGAGAAGCTGAGACCATTGTGTAAATTCAGAGACTGACTCCTTCAACATTAATACTGACTGATTTCATGTGGGATTACAGCAAAAACAAAGAATTAAAGGAATTCTCCCAAATTCTTCCTATGTCTTACCTAGGAAAAACATAAACCTTAGGGCCAACATCCCCCACCCTCATTATCTTATACGGAAAAGAGTTCTGTCTGCTCAAGGGTACCTGTCAGTAATATCTGGAAAGTTTGGATTTAACCACCAAAGGTTTGCTCAGTGGAAGGTCTGCTGAAACTCCTCAACTCTTATTCAAAGCACTGTTAGCTCCCAGTGCCGTCTATTCAACACTGTCAAAATGATTATTTAAAGCTACTCCTTGTCTCCCGCAGATGTAAGATGAACAATGAGCAAGAAACAACACTTTGAATGGAAATAGCATAAACATAAACCAATAAGAAACAACAATAAAGAGGCAGTATTATACTCACTGAAATAATGCAGGAAGCTCCCAACAAAGAAATTACTCTGCCTGCTCAAACCGTGATTGCTGCCTGTCCTTCAGGAGAATGATGCTGTAACTAGTATGGAACTGTAACCATTTTTGAAAGGGTTCAGTAGTGTGCATTGACTGGGATTTGATTTTATATTATACTTTTTGTTATTTATTCTGCTTTATTTTTTTATATTTCAACCTGTTTTAACAGTCCAGAATTTATTACCCAGTGTCCTGTACTCCCTGTATTGACTCTGACTTTGCAGGACCATGAGGTAACTTGAATTACTTTAATTAAAATTTGTTTGCCTCTACAGTTATTTAATAACTTTCTGTCCTGCTGCTCTCACTGCATATTGCTGTAATTTAAAGAAGGCTTTTAAAATAAAAAGTATTCAGATAATTTCTGTTTATGCTGCAAATTAAATAAGTGTGGGTACTACATAAATTAAACATGACACTTGGAGAAAAAAAATCTTACAATCTCTGCTAGGCAAAATTCCCAATCAAACTAATAAAGTTTGAGTGGAGATAAATTAAGAGCTAGAGGAGATCATCACAGTTATCTTTTACCAACACTTAATAACAATTTTAAAAACTCACTCTAATGCATATATATGTATTTTTTCCCACGATTAATCGACTTATTCTCTAGGTATCACTAAATATGATCTGATAGTAACATAATCCTTTCAAGATATACCAAGGGAGCTGAAGAAATTGTACAGGCAGCAAGAAATGGAGTTACTGAAAGCCCTAAAAATGTGTAGTTTAAAAATACAGGTATGATAAACAATCTAATGTGTTGTTTTAGATTTTCTATCACTCAAGCACAATCTGCTCCGAACAGCTCAGCAGCCAGTAGTCCCAGTTTGAGTCTTTCCTTGCCTGCTTTACTCTGACAGGGCATCTTTTATCCTGGAGTTTCTGTGAGCAGCTCAAATCTGAGGAAGTGGGAGCTGCACAGACCCAAGGACAGAATTAATGCACAGGAGAAGACGATGACATGCAACTTTGACAGGAACGAAAGCAAAACGCAGGAGCTGAAAAATGTGCCCATAAAACCCATCACGGAGTAGCGCAAAACTCGTTTTCAAGAGGGGACAGAACTCTGTACCATGCTCATCTCACTCATGACTTCCCTAAGAATTCATCGATATGAACTGATGTGTGTAGGTGGGCATGAACTTTCATGTATATATTTGCATACATTAACTGTTAAGCTGTTTTATAATAGCTCATATAACAGCTGTAGAAAAAGAAAAGGTGGCTTTATTGCGGTTAATGCTCCTTCTTGTTGTAGAGGTGTTGGACTAGGTGACCTTTAGAGGTCTCTTCCAATCCAGTACATTCTATGATTCTGATTTCTTTCACTCATGCAAGGGCAAGTGTTTTTACTGTAGGATATAAACCAACAGATAATATGAAAAGAATAAAAAAACCCCTCAAGCTCAGCAGGAATATGGTCTCTCTATTGTGTTTATAGATCCCAAGGGAGAAAGGACTGGGAAAGAGGAAATTCCTTCATGTGCAAATCTCTTCTGGAGATTAATTCAATAGCGTATGTCCCTCTGTGTGTTAAGAAAGTCCACATATATGGAGTGTATATTCACCTGCTCATTTTCTCCCTAATATGGAAAAAGAAAAAATGTCTTTCAAGGGACAGTAAGACAGCAACAAGAATCTCACTCTTGAGCTCATTAAGGAACTAAAGGACTAACTGCTCCCCCCACCCTTTATGGCTCTGAAAACCGCATATTAAAATCAACTTCGATGCTGCTGTAATGGGCGCTGATCTGCATAATGTTATGGTAACACACGCAGGGGTTTTTTATCCTGAACAAAAGATGCTGTTGTTCCAAATTAATTTGAAATCAACCCACTAAAAATTGCTTACGATGAAGAGCTCCATTACAAGACTGGCTTTTCATAATTGTCAGTTGATATTGATCCTGAAGATAATTTATAGTGTGAAATGAAACATTTCTTTCAGCTCAGAATGAGAGAGCTGTGCTTTGGATCCATTCAGTAGCCCTCATGTCCCTTCAATGCTGCCAAGAGGTTTAGGCACGGTCCTTGTGCCAGCTAGGGGCTTGTTTTTTGCTTTCAGAGATGCAGTTGGCAATAAGGAAACTGCAACAACCCTGAATAGTCTCAATCCTGTTCTCTCAGTTAATTGTTAAGTGCTTTCCTTTCTTTCTCAATCCACATGCAATTCATTACTCTTCAGCTTTAATTCTTGGCTGTGATAAAACCTGGAACAGGAGTTCATCTTCTTAATTAAAAATATATTTTACTTTGCTTTAAGGTTTCAGGAAGTGCTTTATTGTGTCCTTGGTGAAAAAAGGAACACAAGACAAACACTCCATGGGCCTTTCTGCTCCAGCTTTGTTTCTCTCTCTCTGTTGCCTGCAATTGTGAGGGCTTTGTACTTGATAACCCAGATGGTCCCCTTCTAGTCTTACGTTCCTTAAAAAGGACACCAAGTGCTGTACCCTGCTGCCACATGGCATACAAAACCCACTAAATTCTTTAAAATGTCATGCAGCTATTGAGCAAGTTTTAGCCTCATTAGTGCCATTTGTGCTAAATGAAAAACACCCTTTTCAAATGCAGTTTGTGGTAACGAGCCTGGAAATCAGGAAACCAAACTAGATCGACTGTGAAACAACCAAGGCAAAAGTGCTGCAGCATCTCTCTCCCACAGATCTGCAGCAGAAGTAACCAGGATTATTGAAAATAGAGAAATACTGATAATACAAGACAGCAAGATGCCTTTGGATAGGATGATCCTGAAAATAGTCCCCAAGATGGAATTTTGTTGGGGAGGAGGAGAGCCACCCTCATCCGTATTGCGATGATCTACACCATGTACACAAACCCACCATTAACCATGATGCCATAAAGGACTTCAGGAGGAAGCCAGGCTGACCTGGTTTAGAAACCAAGAATAACCCAGCAAGGAAACATCTCGAAACAACTCACCAAATCCAGTCTGTAGTAAATATGGAGATGTATTTAATCCGCATTCATGTAACAGTGGATGAGAAACTAAAGCACTCTGCTCTCTGGTAGGGTGTGTTGCTCACAGCCCCTCCTTTTCAAGGTTCCTGATGAGATACCCAAACAGTCGTCACGGCATCCACACACATTGAAGAAAGCCTCAAGTTTGTTTGCAAGCAAGTACTATTAGATTAGGAATGACTAGCCTGCAATTGTGAAACCAGTATTAAGTCTTCTCAAAGACTTTACAATAGAAAAGCCATTTTAAATCACCTTTCCTTTCACATGGGATTTTTAGAAGGCTCAAAGAACAGCTTGGTGCTCAAATGCCTCTAAAATTGCCTTTAAAAATGCCACCTGGGAAGTCAGACAGTGTCACAGCTCTGACTTAATTCCAACAGCACAAATCAGGGCTTTGTTCCTCTTCTACAAGAGGAACACAGATTTTAGGCAGCTTCTTGGAATTAAGAAGGAAATATACTTCTTCTCTGACATGAAGCAGCCAAAGTGGGATTTTCTGGTCTCCTTAGAAGTCAGTAGCTTAAATAAGACTCCATCTGTCCCTCACAGGGCTCAGAGACCTTAACTGGAACTGTGGTACCAAACCCATCCCTTCTCCCTAAATGGTGGCTGACCTACTTCAGCAGGACCAACACAAATTACAAATAAATAAATAACCATTAAATAAAATCAGAAGGAACATGAGAAATTCCTGGTAAGTATCTGCAACACATGGTAGTGGAAAGAAAACACAGCCAACAAGCAAGAAATATACAAATTCTTTGCATGCTTACATGCGGAAGAAAGTACCAGGCTGTGGTACCCATGGTGGATCTTTGTACTAGAGACATGGGTACATGCAGACATCAAAGTTTACCTTGATGGATGCTAGTTCTACCTTTGGGGAAACAAATTGTTATATAAAGGGGAAATGCAAATTTTATTTAAAATGGGTTAGTAGAGAGGTATTTATTTTCAAGGTTTCATATCATCTTTGGACTGAGAGCAAATACCATTTGGAATAGATATGGGCTTTTAATCCCCAAATCTGTTTTCAGTGTCAGCCTTTGCAAATGGATCCAATTCACTCTTCAGGGTCACTACTGAATTGGAACCATTTCATAGTAATCACAATTATTAAAAACAGAATTTATCTGTTCTACGCTACTAGGTGATACAAAAGCAAGCAGAGCCAACACGTTATTCTGAGTCTCAGGAGGCTTTAAGAAAGAGTCAGAAGAAGGAAGCAAGCTGCAATAATTTTAAAAATAAAAAAATGGAGTCTAGAGAAAACACTAGTTCAGTCCCTTATTCTCTTCACATGAATGGATAAATAAACGTTCTACACAGAATCATTTCAGTTGGAAAAGACCTTCAAGCTCATTGAGACCAACAATTAGCCCAACTGTCCCAAGGCCACTGCTAAATCATGTCACTGAGTTCCACATCTCCATGATTCTGAAACATTTCCATGAACACCACTGCTTTCTATATGGGATGTATCGCTATAAATACATCTGGATTTATATTCATGCAATATATTATCATACACGGACTTCCCCCATCTCTTTCGCAGATGCTCCAAAGCAATGTAAAAGATTGATCATGCTTTTCCCCTTTTCCACGTTCCTTTCATCTCATCCTGTTAAAGCAATCCTTTTGCATAGCTTGAGTTTATTCTACACACTGAATCTACAGCTGAATGAAGCAGATGATTTTTCAAATCATTAAAAAAACCCCAACAAACCCAAAAAACCTGCCCAAAACTTGTACAACTGGGGTGTTACAGTGAAGCCAAAGAATATTTCCAAATAACGGGGTATTCCAGCTGCATTCAAGATAAGCTGCCGTTTAATAAAAGTATGAATTGTTCCTCAAATTCATGCTTCATTAGAATGAAGTTTGCACAGAACAATCACCATTTCACACAACGTACACAAGCTTGGGTGAAACTGTTTTTGAAAACCCTATGAAAAGCAAGAGGCAACGTGCTTGACACTACCTTTTGTGACATTAACCTGCTTTACAATGGCAGCTCCAGCAGCATTTCTGAGTCATGAAGAATCTGAGTACAAGATCATTATCATACTGCTACCACATCTTTCCTTAGAAAAAAAATACAATGCAATTATATTTCAATCCTGCTTTCTGTGCTCCAAGACACACTGTGCTCTCTTTTACCTAATTTTAGGAATACAATGAGTTACAATTAATTTCCGTACCTTAGTCTCTTCCAGGAGCTCTCAGAATGATCTCTCATCTCGGCTGCTTTAAAATTTATTATTCTATCACCTGAAGCACTACATGGGGAAGAAGGTATAGGCAAAGAAAGCTGAAAGGTTATTCTCTAAGCATGTCCTAGCTCTGATTTAAGAGAAAACTTGTGTTCTTATAGACATCTCAAAGCCATTTCATTCCTTAGGCACCTGGACTTCAGAGAGGAACTCTCTGCATTAGGCACCTGAGCTTGTCTTCATACTGGAAATTGCCAAAATAACTAGTAACATGAGCAAGAAATCATCTGGAATTAGCTGTTTCAAGATACCCTGCTACTTGGTTAAAATTCTGCCAATCATCTCACAAGGCTGCAGAAAACAGACCCACCTTGCTGTTGTTTCCACTGTCCTGGAAGCAGATAGTACAATACAGGTTGGGGTCCTACTCTCTGTCCTCAAAACACCGTGTTGTTCCTTCCTTAAACATTAAAAGACTTCGACAAATCATGGGGGGAAAATGAATGCACAGATACACCCCCACAAAGCTCTGCTAGGCTCAGGTTCTCAGAGCAGCAACGCCACTAACCTTCTCATGCGAAATATTTACATCCTTCAGGCAACCTCTGCTAGTTTCCAGCATCAGCTTTTCAAACAGGCTCTTCTAAGCCTGTTTATATCGTAGAAGCACAAAAGTTAGAAGAGACTTCCAAGATCATCAAGTCCAATGGTCAACTCAATGCCACTAATACCAGCACACAGATCAGTCATTTAACTAATGATTTAGTTAAACACCCCATGTCCTCCACTGTCTTCTTGACGCGACCACTTGGCAGTTCACCCTTGATAGGATTGAAGAAATATTACCTCCAGTCTCTCCAGTACACAGCATTGCCCATAGGAAATTTCAGGCTAAACACCTCCCAGTCACAGCAGAAGACTCAGAGAAATATGCAAGGAAAAAGGGAAGTCCAATTTTGGAAGTACTGAAGATTTTCCAAAAGAAGCAGCAAAGACATGAGGAAACTGATTTTCTCTGCTTCCTATCACTAAACAACAGGGCCAAAAGTGTAACAGCAGGGTTCTCTGGAACACACCCAGAACACAACCTTCACCTGCTTCTAATTGAGGAGATTCTTACTTAGGGCTGCTAACAGGTGTTTTGCTCTCATTTACCCAACCCTAACGGTCCAGGATTGAGGTCAGAGGAGCACCAAGTGCAGAGTTTGCCTTAAAAGGATCAAAAAATAGTGACTTCAACAGTACAGTGTCTTCTCTAATACCTGTGTAGGGTAACACTTGGATTATTAGGGTGGGTGGTACTGAAGCCAAAGCTTTGCTCTGTCAGACACAGTTAAGCACCAGCTGCTACATTTAAAACAGTCTTATGGCAGCTCTAGGTTTGACTTAGGTCTAGCTATGTACTATCAGCCTCTCCCATTTAGAGCTGCAACTTTCAAATTTTCACTGGCCTTTCCTATCAGATTCATTCTATTTTTCATATTTTACAGTAAGCCAGTGCTCAATACAGAATTAGGCAAGTGGTTATGTGAAGAGAAAACTGGTTTTACGAACATCTTGAAGCTATTAAAATACAAACAAAGCACTCAAAAGTGATTCCTGTAGGACAATCCTGTCCATCTTTGCACCCTAATAAAGGAAATGGAATTACCTATGAAGGGGTGAGGAAGTAATGTTAGGAAAATAGCAACATAAGGAATTTTTCTCCTAGCCATCTGCGTATGGTTTCCCTACCCCATTAGCCTTTCTTTTATACACTGAGTAACTCTTGAGTGCCTTTTCCCTTTGCACCTTCATAATTTGGAATGTGATCTGATTTCTTTATAACCACTGCTTATGCCATTAGATATCCAAGTCATGCCAAGTACAATAACCAATGGTCACTGCAAGGGTCCTGTCTTCTCAGGTCACAGAAAAACCATCACGAAGAGACAGACCTGCCTATAAGTGGTTAGAATGAAATCAGTTTACAATCTAAATTATGAAAGTAACAGTCAGACTGATAATTTTTAGCTAAACTTGTGAGACATTACAGCTATTTCAAAATGATATGGTGCAACAGGAAGACTGAGTTTCAAGTTTAAATGTTAAGAAGCCTGTAAAAAGTAAGGAAAGAAGATCCTGTGGCATCAAGAAGGGGAAATAATGAGCAGAAAAGTAGTGATATAACATTGTTTTCTACAACTTATTTAATACATGGCACGAACCACAAAATCATAAAATTTAATACGTGGGATTAAGTATTTTTTTGTTGGTCAACAGACATTTCCTAGCCCATCTCAAAATTAATTCAGCCATCTGATTATTTCCAGTGGTTTCAAGATACACTGATTAAAACACCCAAAATCTACCTTTGGGTTAACAAGTTTCTCTCATCACAGACCTTGTTTTTCCTTCTCTCATTGTCACTGCTCACGCTTTAGAAAACACTGAGTTAAGACTGAACTTCAGATCTTGTAATTACTGAAACACATTGACAAGTTATTTCCTTTCACTGAACTAGTTAAAGTTCTTTTTTCACTCGCTACTCAAAATCGTTGCATTGACTTCAGTACTCGGAGTAACAGTCTGTGAAGAAGACCTCAATAAATCCTGTCCTTGTACCTGATACAAATCTGACACCTATTCAGATATATTTAAGAACAGAAAACACAGAGAAATCGGGGGGAGGGGGGGAATAGAGGGTTCCAGCGAAACGTGGAAAGCACTAGACAATGCAAGGGTTACTCTAAATAGTGGAACTAGAAATACCTCTACTGACTGCAAGGAACAGCACCCAGTGTCCTACTGAGAGTCTTGTGTTATTCTAATGTACAAACGTACTGCAGAGAGAGGAACTTTATGTCGATGTACAAATCCCTGATTCTATAGTTCAATTAAAAAAATCATTAACTGTTTATTGATTCCTCCACCTCTGGTTTAGTGATTTACTGATACGAACAAACTGTTAAAAATGTCACCTGCTGACAGTGAGCGTGAAAGGCTTCAGGGAAAAGCTCAACACCTTTCCAGGATCAACTGATCAAGTGCTTCCAGGATCCAGCAGCAAAACCCAGGAATGCTCACAGGAGTGCTGCAGTCAGTGCTGACACAACACACGTTGCTGTCACAGTGAAGACAAAAGAGGTGAAACATTATCATGATTATTGCCGTTATTATTTTTTCTTACTGAACCCTGCATGCCTGGCTGTGTGGGCAAACGTTTGCACAGGATAAGCTTAAGAAATGTAAATCTACTAGAGCATAAGCAAAAAGCTGTAGCCTACGTGCATAAACAAATAAAGAAGAAAATACCCCACAGCATAAGGTCTGCTTGATAGCTGACAATATAACAGACAGCAAAATGCCTACAGGAAAGCTGGAGAGGGACTTATCATGAGGGACTCTAGTGATAGGAGAAGGGATTTCAAACTAGAAGAGAGGAGATTTAGTTCAGATCTGAGGAAGAAACCCCTCCCTGTGGGGAACAGGTTGCTCAGGGAGGTTGTGGCTGCTCCATCCCTGGCAGTGTTCAGGCCAGGTTAGATGGGGCTCTGGGCTACCTGGTCAGGTAAGAGGTGTCTCTGCCCATGACAGGGGGTTGGGACTGGATAATCTCTGAGGTCTCTTTCAACCCCAACCACTCTATGATTCTCCATACTCCATGTGACTGGACTTGAACCATTCATCTCCTTACACTGACTACCTTGCATCCTGCACCCTTTGATCTCACCGATTCAACCATCCAAACTCAGTATTACTTGTACTGACACTTTTTGCACAATTTGCTTCCATCGTTCTCCATTACAACCCCCCACATTTCATGTAGCTCTTCCTGTATATTTTGACAGACTGTCATGTAAAGCTCCTTAATAGGCTTATTGTATAAACATCCTGTGAACAACAGAGAGACAAATTATTTGTATGTCAAGACCATCCCTACACAATGAGTCAATGAATTATGGTGACACCATGGCACATCGATATTTTCAAGATGAGCCATATTATTTGAGTTCTTGAAGACTGTAACTTCATAGCTAAACCATGTTCAACAATGTCCTTGTGAAACCTCATTAAACAGTGACAATTACACACAATTTCCAAGTACTCTGACAACCGACACCACTAGAATGAAATTTTAAGGACTGGCATTAAAGCAAAACCTCTCAAAGAGAGGCAATTAAATAATTAGGTTAGGGAATTCGGTCTTTCATTAAGTACAGTACAGTACCTCATTACCACAACTGGCATCAGCATAAACCACTGAAGGGTTTAGTTCTGTCTGTGGCTGGTCTAAGCCAGCAAGTTTTCCACAGAGCAAAAGCAGCACTGAGACCTGGAGGCAGTGTCACAGGAAAACTGAGAATGACTTTCCCCTGATATCAGAAATTATTATTCTCCTGGACATGCATTTCAGCTCCAGCTTTTCTGCTCAGGTAGTAATTAAATGAGGTAGATTTTATTCTTAGATTTTAGAACTGCTTGGGAATAGTCACAGACATTACTATCGTCTTGGGAAGTCCTAATTACGCAACTCTGCTGCACCAACTTTAAATATTCAAGTTGATTCCTATGAGATCAACCCACTGCCAGTTTAATGTGACCGGTAACATTTTTACTATAATCTACAACACCAGCACTGGATTACAACCTCCTGTTTCCAGCTCCTACCTAGGCTGTTCTTTGATGGCAATTTCGCTGTTCACTCCTCCTTTTCAAATTAAAGCTGATTTGGGAACACACAATCTCCATTTTAAGTGCATCTTCTGGGATTTAAATCCGAAAGCAGCTCAGCACATCAAGATTAGCACATGAAGACAAGGCTGGGCTTGAGCCGCAAACTCTAAGGTCCTGGTGGTTATTAGAGAAACGAATCCACTGCAGGAAACGTGAAGCGACAGCTCTTGTGAAAACACTCCTGAAGGAAACGGGAGTGGGTGAAGGGTGGCGAGTGCTGAGGACAAAGCATCTGTTTATTAGCTTGATGGTGTAATACAGTTTCTATTTTTGCAGAGCAGTTAGAGTTAATATTTATGAGGTAGATTTTTCAATCAGCCGCTTCATTTCCGCATGCAGACGATGTGCTGCGGTTTAATTCAGAGACATGTCTTCACTTGGGCATCACAGTATCGAGCTAATTTCCTGTGCGGTGGAACGTAGAGATGCAGTACACAGAGTTACTGCTTAAATCATGTTTCCACCCAACCTGCCTGACAACGTGTGATGTAAAGACTAGAGTATCCTCTGTGAGCTGATTTCCTAGGATTCACAACTAAAATCTCTGCATTAGTCACTAGTTAGGGCTAAAAAGTTGAGATTAATTCAGTTGTTATGACACCAAGAGGAATCCAAAGTCAACAATACGAAATTAGAGCTTCTTTGCTTAAGAGACAAATTCTGTAAAGTGGATAAGTGCTCAGGGAAGTTTTCATCAAGTGAAATGTTTGTTACGTTTATGCACTTGATCAAGACACAATCCCTACAGGCAACCACCAAAAATGTAGAATCTGTCCAAGGGAATTCTATAAAAATACCCAAAAAAGGGCAATTTTGAGTAACTTACTGCTCCAGAACCCTCTCCTCAACTTAATTAATTCATCCTTTTTATAGGAAAGGATTTGAGAAGTGGAAATCTTTGTTAAGTGAAAATTACCTCTCCCCTGCTTTCACAGTCAGGCTTTGGAGACAAATTAAATTTGAAAACAAGTAACTCCCAACTGTCCCAGGAAAAGAGCCGAGTGGGCAAATAAGCCAGTCCAAGGCAGATTTCCCATCAGACATATAGGCAAGTCAAGCAATTATGTGCATCACACATAAAATATACCTGTATCACACAAAATCAGTCCATCATCTGTGTATGGCTCCTGCATCTGCGTCCATCTAGGAGCTGTAATCACCAGCTCCTAATGAGATTTGCTGCACTCATCCTGCTGTCTATAGTTTAGCCTCATTAACACGATGCCTACAGACATCAGGAACAACTTCATTGAGCCTGGTGCAGTATGAAGATTTAAATACATGAAACTCTGGCAGCTATCTCAGAAAAGAAAAACATTCCCAGAAGAAAGCACTGGCTGCCAAGGACGAGTCAGATACGTCAGTGACATAGTTGTCTTGAAACTTTAAGTGATAAATCTCTAGTATCCGTAGCTGCACTCAGCAGATCCAAACCAAAATCCCCATGTTTTGGTTTGATAAGCTGCTGCCCACTAGTAGAGCAGCTTTGAAAACTTTGCTGCAACCAAACTTGACCCCTTTTATTATTCCACTTAACCACAGCAATAGATTTAGTTACCTTTTTGGCCGAGGTCTTCTGGTTTAGCTGCATTTTTAGTGCTTAATAATAGACACTGACAAAGTGCACTTGCTGCTGTGATGAACATTTCTTAGTGTGACTGTGGTGTGGAAGGGAAAGAAGCCTCACTGGGACATTATATAAGTGCAGCTACAATTAATTTCACTCTGTTGCTTGATGTGTTTAGCAAAAATCAGTGGGCAAAGCCATTGCAATTTCAATGGTTTTAATTAGTGACTACTGCATTAAAGACCAATTTTTTAATATGACAAGAAAAATCCAAATGGACAACCGAATGTTGGAGCTGCATGAGCTTCATGATGCTTTTGGTCCAAATGTTGAATGCTAGTGCATTTCCAGTGCACAAAGTAAGCTCTCAAAGGCTTGAAAAAGGGTTACTAAAATATCCTTCAGAATTTCCACTTGACACAACCAATCCATAGACTTCCAAGAAAGCTCAAGTAAGCAAACCTGGCACACTCACCATGTTGTGATCAGCTCTGTCTGTGCTTTGCATGGATTTGTGAGCTGAGCACTGAGAAACAAAGCATCAGGGGAAACAAAACAAAACTGACTTGTTTAACTCATAGAAAAGATCAGCTTCAAGGAGTAATTTTGTGAAGGTAGTAGAAGGTGCTTTCCTGATCAGTAGCCAAATCAGAACATTCAAATATGTGAAACATATTTTGTGAAACATTTTTCTTATCTCCATACTGCTGCCATAAATAGACTGGGCATGTCCAAAGTACGAGACCAGAGTCCAACTCCAACAACTGCACAGAGGCAACCTGATGGCAGGCAGAAAGCAAGGCCTTTCTTCTTCACCATATCACACCCAGTTTAGAGTCCATCATACCACACCCAGTTTAGAGTCATATACTCACAAACTGGTTTGGCCTGTAAAGGACCTGAGAGGTCACCCAGTTCCAACTCCCTGCCATGGGCAGAGTCACCTCTCATCACACCAGGTTGCCTAGAGCCCCATCTAACCTGACCTTGAACGCTGCCAGGGATGGAGCTGACTCAGCAACCTGTTCCCTGGGCAACCTGTTCCAGAATTCATGTTTCATGGACCTTACTAGATGATTTGAAATGCCAAGTTCTTAAGTGCCACCAAAACAGGCAACTGTGGTGTGTGCACAGAGGGAGAAAGAGCCAACAGAAAGACCATACAAATGGTACAATATAATGGATGTGAAAGCTTCAAATCATGCACATCCTCATGGAAAGGCACCTCCCTACCTATAACACAGTGCTTAATTTCACAGCATCCATCGCTGTGTGGCTGCACCACAGGGAACAGTGTTGGCATGGTAACTGCAGGCTCTATGCCTTTCTTTTTTTCACTATTAGCAGTCATATGAGGCTTTGTTGACTCCAGGATCAGGTAAATTTAGACTGATAGAGTACTGCTCCTTTGGGGCAAAGAGGAGAGGATGGGTTTTCTCTGAAAACTGGTCAAAATTAGAAGATGTTTGTTAAAGATTCATTTTTTAATCTTAAAATTCACTTACATTTTAAAATTCTTTTTGTAAATGAGGCTGTTTTTTAAGTAAGTTTATTCCTAAGTTCCCTCAGTTGCCTTCATACCCAGAGATTGACTTTTACCTTAGAACCATCAAACTCATTGGGCAATGCTCAAGGTGGACAAGCTGAGGGGATGGTAAAAGGCAACAGCATAACCCCATTACAAGTATTGAGCGAATTAAGTTTATGTGACTGTCTCTTTTGTACATCCAATGGCTAGAAAGTGCTCTGAATAAAACAATACTCCAGTACATTCCAGGCACCTAGAATATGTGATGTCTCTCTGCACCACCATGTAGTGGTACCATCATCTCAGCCTGCAGAAACAAATTGAAAATGCCATCCCAACACCTTCTAGAAACTTCTGACTGAGAATTAGATGTGCTGGCACACCAATATCTGAACTATCTCAATATTTTGCTCTTCCAAAGGATTTCTCGTTTGCCAGATGACGATGCAAGAAAAAGAGCAATAATGTATTTTCTCTTTCTTTTTTAAAGGGCAAATGTATTTGAAAAGCATTTTATCAGTTCCTTTCATGCTCCAGTCTAGGCAGCCATTAATCAAATCTCAACTTCATTCTTTCCCAGTTCTTTACTGCTTTAAAAAAAAATAACAAAGAAAGAAAAGCAACATAATTAACAGAAGCATCTTGGCAGCTCCTGAGTTCTCTCCCATGGCTCAGTTCTTCCACTTTACCTCTCCTTTTCTTTACAACATTAGGTCTATGAAGCCACTGTTCTTCCTAGCTATCCACCAATAACAGTTCTCCCCCACCGAAGAAAATCCTTGCATCAAAGCAATCAGCTAAAATCGAGGTGACGACTGTCTGTGTTTGCGAGATGCAGAATGTTCTGATTAGTAGCTACAATCTCCACTTTCCCAGAGAGCCCAGTTCTCACCAGTAAAGGTTACTGGCAGCATAATGATTAGGCAGGTATGAACAAAAGCCAATCAGGAACCCAAATAAAAAAGCTTTTCTTCTTGATTGAACAACAGGGTCCTCCACCTCTGCTTGAGCTCTGCTTGTGAAGCCTCACTCTGCAAGGCTCTGCTAGGAGTCCAGGTCTGCTCAGTGCAGGTTAACCAGGATTTCTGACTCACACCAGTCCTGTGCAGTGGCTGTGCAGCTCCTGGGGAATGAGCCCAGCGCCTTCTAAACAACCAATTTCTTACATGGACATTGAGAGTGAAAAAATCAGTGTTACTTTCCCGTAAGTTTCAAGTGGTACCGCTCTATTCCATGTTGTTCCCACTGATGAGAAATACCACCTTAAAATGGTATTACAGAAATTGATAATATCATCTACTTCTTTTTGTAATTTGGGATTTTTAATGACTCTTTACCAGATGTGGCCCACTTCAACTTGTATGAGAGAAAGGACACTCGGGAACACAAAATGGAAGTGCAATATTACCTTCAAAAAACAGTGGTGGCAGAGTTCTTCAATTAAAAGGAGCAAATATAAAACTTGAAACCCTACTGGGTGCAAATTTATGCCTTTTCCATTATTAATTTCTCTTTAATAAGGGTTAGAACTGTACATGATAGTGTTTGCTTGCTTCCGTAGCCCGTGCAGTTACACACGTAGAATAGAAGCGCCTGGAGAACAAACCTTGCGAGCAGCTGCGAGAAAGCTGGAGCTGGTTACGCTGAAAAAAAGGAGGCTGAGAGGAGAACTTACTGCCCTCTAGAACAACCTGAAAGAAGGTTGGAGGGAGGTGGGGGTTGGTCTCTTCTCACAAGGAACAAGCCATAGGACAAGAGGAAATGACCTCAGGTTGCACCAGGGAAAGTTTAGGTTGGACATGAGGAAAAACTTCCTCCTGGAAAGGGCTGTCAGGCCTTGGAACAGGCTGCCCAGGGAGGGGGGTTAACCGCCATCCCCGGACGTGTTTCAAAGTTGTGGTGATACGGAGCTTAGGGACAGGGTTTAGTGGTGGGTTGGGTCAGTTGGGCGAATGGTTGGACTAAGTGATCTCAAAAGGTCTTTTCCAACCTAAACCATTCTATGATTCTATGACAATGACCTACATTGAAAAAAAGCAAATGTGTTTCAGGACTAATAAAAACGATACAGGGGCAAGTGACTATGAATCATAAATAAGGCATAATTTCTTCAAATTCATTTTGTAACAGTCTCGGATACATGTGAATGACAGGCAGCCAAGCAAGTACAGTACCACATCTCTAAGCCTCCAGAAACTATTATAAAAAACCTTGAATCCTCCTGAGGCACATCCATCAGTTTATTTTCCATGCTTAGACTCTGACTAAAGGCTAAGACCATGCCTTCTTGTTATCTTGGAAGGCTGGGACCAGTCACATAATGAAGCTGGTATTACATAAAAGCATCCTTTTAAAATTCAGAACAAAGATTCCTGCTCTGCATATCACCAGGCTCTGTCAGCTGTGCTGCTTTTTGGGTTTTTTTGGGATTTGGATGGTTTTTTCCTAAGCCACTGAGAAATCTAGATATGAATTTGTCACATGAGCACTGCACATCTCTATCTTAGTAACAAACTGAGCAGTGCATTCTTATCTTTCTCATACAAAACCATTTCCTTCTACGACTAAGAAGAAAACCCAATGAACTGCAACAACAACTTTAGCTTATTTTTAAGATGACACACCATGTAGTTTGAAAACTGAAGGCCAGAACAGGTTTAAGAACAGTCTTTAAGAAGCAATCAAATGGTGTAAATTTAGACATACAGAAAATACCAAATAGAAGACCTGGTTATCTCTGGAAGCTTCTTATCCAAATTCCTCGTAAACCAGATTGTCAGGCGGAGATTTGACTGCAAATAACTGACTACATGGATATAATACCGTACTATCTGTGATTTCTGGGGTTTATAAGTAAAGACTTCTTTTCATCCACATGCTAGTCTTCACCACCTCAATCATCACGCCCAACTCATTCACTAGAACCCCTTAGAGCTTGCTTTTTCATAGCACAGCCTAATCATACACTATATCAAAATAAGATTTGGTAAAGGCAGTACAGGAAACAAAGGAAATAAGATTAGACTAATTCAAACACTGAATAAAAAATGGAATGACTGTCTTAATTCAGGCAATTTGAATTATTAATGAACTGTTTGCATCTGTAGAGATTTACTCTATTAGAAAGATTTCCTCTACCATCTGGATCAGGAAATTGGAACCTCAACTTCAGAAAGGTCAGATGCAATGAGCTGCAAAGGGCTGCTCTTTTCCAGAACTGATTTCTTGGACTCAAACAAAATTACTGGGAAGTCCATCCTCATAAGGAGGGGGAACAAAGTGCCACAGTGAGAAGAATAGGATAACACGACAAGCTAAACTCAAGAGTTCCAAAATTACTCTCAGGCACCTTAAGGAGATGCCATTTCTACCAGGTGTGAGGTCAGGTTTGTCCCCCTGTTTTGAATGTGTCTGTCATCATTCACAGACACAGCAAAGTAAAAGAAGTTCAATTTCTCCTGCAGCTGGTGCCCTTTCTGCTCCCAAACCAAGGATTTGCTATGGCAGTCAATAGGTTTAGGATCAGTTTTAGCCAGCCCATAAAGCACTTGGAGAAGACAGACGATGCTTTTCACTCAGGGCCAAATGTTGACTTCAGCTGTTCATTCCTCACATTGGAGAATTCTAAGACTTACAGCATCTTAGATGTAAAATCACTATGAATATGTAAATCCCCTAATTTACATATTAGTAAACTTAGAATAATCATCTTGTTTGTTCCCTGTACCTATCAAATTCTCCTTAAAGAGCAGCTGTATTTGTCAATGTCTACATTTGACTGGGACTTCCCAGAAGGAATTTGTTATTGCCAATGTGGCTAAAGAAAACCACCAGCCCTTCACATTAGACTTTTTATCCCTTTAATCTCCCTTAATTATAGCTTTTATTAAGTCCTTTATTCATTATTTCTGCCCTCCGCAGGCCAATCTTCTAGTCATTTGCCGGTCTGATGAGAGACTCTAATGACAGGACAGAGTGGATGGTTTCAGTCTAAAAGATGGGAGATTTAGATCAGATCTGAGGAAGAAATTCCTCCCTGTGAGGGTGCTGAGGCACTGGAACAGGCTGCCCTGGGAGGTTGTGGCTGCTCCATCCCTGGCAGTGTTCCAGGCCAGGTCGGATGGGGCTCTGGGCAACCTGGTCTGGTGGGAGTTGTCCCTGCCCATGACTTGGGTTTGGCACTGGGTGGGTGATCTCTGAGCTCCCATCCAAGCTAAACCAGTCTGTGATTCTTCTCTACAGAGAGTCACTTCCACCTCAAAAAAAAACCACCCTCCTTCTTTTTAAGATTACTCTTTAGATCTGAAACCATTGTTCAAATTTTACTTTATTCTGGAATTGCAGCGAGAGAGACAATTCCCTTCTACAAAGCCAGTAAATAGCACAGAGATTCAGGTAAAGAAACAGAGGTGATCTCTTAGGGATTAAAAAACCTCTTCTTGCAGCCTTGATGTTAACATTTGCATTCACAACCAGAGGCTGTTGCTTCACAGGAGTTGTATCAGATAAAACCACAGGTAGCTGCCATAGGCACAGAATGCACCATAACTAAGAATAAGCAACAATACTTAAAAGAAATCTAGTACCAAGCTTCAGAATTTTCCACACAGAAGTTTATAAATCCTACGCTTTGTAATCACTATATGCAACCCTTTGGAGACTGGTAATCAGGAAATGCTGTCATTGATTTAAGGGTTCCAGCTGGTAAATATACATCAAATGTACTGTAAAGAAAGTTCTACTGCCATCTGCTCTAGGGAAAAGAAAGAATAAAATCATTTTTTATAATTCTTTAAAGTCAGCCAGATAATGGTACATGGATAATTGTCCCATCCATATTGTAAAAAACTCTTCTGGCTCCAGGACCTTGCACAGTCAAGCACTGCAGCTTCTGAAACGATGTCAACACAAACATTTCAAGTAAGACAATGGGAAACTAAAGGGACAGATGGCATTAACAGTCTCAGCATCGCTGGGGCTTAGAGTAACCACCTCCCTAATACAGCTCCCACACACCTCAACCCATCCCACTGCAGCTTTTCAGCATCTATTAAATGACACAGCAATTCTCATTAAGTTCTTGGCAGATCTTTTCCATCGGGTGCAGTATTCCCAACAGTAATCAAAAGTTATGTTTCCAGGCCTAGATTCGCCAGCACATTTATCACACATAATAAGACGCCTTAGATTTTCTTGTGGAGAGCTAAGTCACAAAAGCCAAACAAATTACATTAGATTTGTTTTGCTTTTCCAGCTGCATCCCTCACTTGACCTTGCCATTCATTTTGACCTCAATTGAGATGTCCCACACTTCAACAGTTTCCATTTATTTGTACAACTTAAAAAATGCCCACCAACACCACCAGTAAAAGCCCTGTTTTTACCACCAACACACTTCCCTTGCTACCGTTCATACGAGGCATGTTTATTATTCTGTAACAAATTTCCATGATGCCTGCTGAAGAGAAAAGCTGCAAGAGAAATGCTGCAGATTTCTGCTGGAGAAGAACTACTCAGCAAATGGTGGTATCTTCAGAGTTTTAGGTATATTGAGAGTGTATGGGGCAAAGCGCGTTTCCAGTAAGCAGGTAATCAAAGGGTTTACTTGACCCTAATGCATCATTCCTGACACTTAGTTCTGTGGTTCTTTTCTACCCTCAGGCTTCACAAATCCTAAAAGGAACTACTGAGCACCTCATGCACAACCTGTAGTCATCAGGGCTTTACAATTAATATTTCTGAAACAAAATGTGCTCTAATTACTTTAGGAACATCTTGCAAAAAAAAAAAAAACCCTACCACAACAAACCAAAATCAAGTGGCATAAGTTTTTAAAACAGGATGTTCAACTGAGTTCCCAGTTCAACAGTTTGCACAAACACTTGTCAGAAATTCTTTGGCAGTTCCACGCTGTCCTCCGAAGATAGACAGGGTAGTCTTATACATCACCCTTTGAATTGTGTCAGCAAACACATGCAACCAGAGTGATAAGACAACACCCTGACTGCTCCTCATTGTGCTGCTGTACTACTTTGTTCTGAAGCAGCCAGCCAGAAAGACAGACACACTCTTCTCATTAGTTTTCAGAGACACTGATTCAAAAAGGTTAACAGTGCTGATGTGTCTTAAATCTGCAGGTAGAATGAAAACAAAACTAGACCCTCTCAGCAGCCACAGCTCCTGGTATGTTGACCATTCCAGAACAGATTCCATTATCAAATTCTTGAGAAGATTTGGGAAAGAAATCAAATAACAAGGCTGACAAGATTGGTGAGGGGTCTGGAGAGCAAACCTTATGAGCAGTGGCTGACGAAGCTGGGACTGGTTAGTCCTAAGAAAAGGAGGCTGAGAGGAGACCTTATTGCCCTCTAGAACAACCTGAAAGGAAGTTGGGGAGAGGTGGGGGTTGGTCTCTTCTCACAAGTAACAAGGGATAGGACAAGAGGAAATGGCCTCAAGTAGCAGCAGGGGAAGATTAGGTGGGACATGAGGGAACACTTAATGGAAAGGCTCATCAGGCCTTGGAACAAACTGCCCAGGGAGGGGGTTCAATCTTTATCCCTGGCCATGTTTCAAAGTTGTGGCGATCTAGAGCTCAGGGATAGGGTTAGCAGTGGCCTTGGGACAGGTGGGTTAATGGTTAGATTCCATGATCTTGAAGATCTTTTCCAACTTGAACAATTCTATGATTCTGTGGCAGTCCAAACCACAGTAGTTCAGTACTTTGGTGTTTCCCCACAAAACCATGGCTATGCTGTTGCTCACCAAAAAACCCAATCTCTCTTTAGAGTACTGCAGCAGAGGCAATGCTCCACAAACTACTTTGGATGAAAAACTCTCAAACCAGACAATGAGAACTTTATCTCCCCTGTAAATTTATTGTTTTCTAATTTCAAAGGCCTATTTGGAAATCATTATGCAGCAACCTTTTCTCCTCAGTGGGATTCAGCAACAGATTAGTAGCAGTTAAAACCCTGCAATTTGTACCCCATGGTTAAGCAAAGGAAAAAGCCACACTGGTTGCTAATATTTTGGGCAAACTTGACTTTAAAGAAAATAATAGGCTTGGGGACTGCTGACTGTGATTTAAGTGCTATTCGACATGGGACAAGGTCAACCTCTGCAATAGGAGGACAAATTTTTTACGAGGGGTTCTAGAACCATTGGGATGCTTTCTGCTGGGGAACAGTTGGACATAGCAAAGTCCTGCTGGTAATCGCTGCAGCCGCTTGGGAACTTGGTTCACAGACAAGTGAACCACTTCTCTTGCTGGCTCCTTGGGCAATTACATTTGGCTTCACACAAGCAAACACCTGCAAAGGCAATTTTACACTTTGACTGTGAGTATGGCTGAGCTGATTATTCTAACTGGAGCGCACAACGCCTGTGAGTTCTTGTGAAAAACCCACAAGCCTCTACACAAGATGGGTTATTAAAAACAGAAATTTAAAATACAGAATTTTAAGATCTCTGAAAATCTTCAGTGGAAAAAGAAAGCAAACTAATACTAATCTCCCCAAATGATGCAAGAACAAAAGAGAAAATAATAAAATAAAGAAGCCAAGTAGATCCTGTAGTTTACAAAAATATCTGGAAATGTCTCCCACCTTTAGATATTCAGAAAATGGGCTTTAAATTCCTGTCCCTTTCATGGGAGCAGCAGCAATATGTTATTTTAGTCCTAAAAGTATTAGCAAAGCACTTCGAGTTATGAAGGAGAGATTCCCCTTCCAGGTTTTATTTCAGAAGGGATCAGACTTTTCCAGAGACTGATCTCCATTATGCAACCTCTTCCCCTGGGGCGAACAGCCTCTAGGCAACCCCTAAGCACCCCAGTCACTATGAGATACGGTTCTAGTCCAATCCTTTCTTTAACTGGTGCTAGCTGGGTAGAGCTGCTGGCCCTGCACACTGCTTTTGGCTTCCAGGCTTGCTATTTGGACCATTATCTGCTTTTTCCCTTGGAGAGTCCCTGTGAAGTCTTTGGGATGCAGCCAGTCTTTTGCACACACTTAGAAAAGCTATCACAAGTTATTATGGCCCAGTAGCACCTAGAAATTGGTGGGGGGGGAAGGAGGAGGAGAGGAAGGAAGGAAAGAAAGAAAACAAAAACAAAAGTGCTCGTTACAGAATGAAGCAAACTGTAAGAGAAATTAAACTAATTACATGCAAAGAAAATGAAGTAATTAGGAGTTTGTAAAAAACCAGCATTTCCCAAGGAAACCAAACACCATGCAATAGGATTCAAAAGACAGTCTGCACTAAAAAAGGCATAGAGAAAGTGATGGAAGAAAAGGCGAGAGAACTCTCCATTCAAGTGACAGGAATGCTAAACCACTTTTTTTGGGAGCAGATGCTGCCTTCTTACTGGTCCCCTGATCAAAATTACTGGTCTCTAACTACCAGTGACCTGCTCAGAACCAAGATTTTGACATAGTTCAGGATTGTAGTCAACCTTGAACTCACCTTTATGATGGCCGTGCAGTCATCTGAAAACATACATGGGGTTCTAAAAGAAGTCTAAAGCATGCAAAATTCTGTCTTTTGTGAACTGCAGCAAAAAGCTCCCTATGAATTCATTTTCTCAGATGAGTACAAGGTCTAAAATACTGAAGTATTTCTTCAAAACTGGAAAATTTTCAGATGAGTATCTGCCTCTTCCGTGTTCATTTTGGATCAGTATCATTAGTTTAACTTTAAATTAATTGTATTTTCATTTGAGGACTTCTCTGCCCAGATAAACAAC
>JAOXOE010000720.1:7331992-7344384 GCA_028565055.1 Phoeniculus purpureus
CCCCCTGCCACAGCAGGATCACCTAGATCAAGTCGCACAGGAACATGTCCAGGCGGGTTTTAAATGTCTCCAGAGAAGAAGACTCCACAACTGCCCTGGGCAGCCTGTTCAGCATCCTGTCACCCTCACCGTGAAGTTCCTTCTCATGTTTATGTGTAACCTCTTACATTCCAGCTTACACCCACTGCCCCTTCTCCTATCATTGAGAAGAGCCTGGCTCCATCCTCCCGACACCCACCTTTCATGTATTTATAAACATTAATGGGGTCACCCCTCAGTCTCCTTTTCTCCAAGCTAAAGAAAGAGACCAGCTCCCTCAGCCTTTCCTCATCAGGAAGATATTCCACTCCCTTCTTCATCTTTGTGGCTCTGCGCTGGACTCTCTCTTTTTCCTGATGTCCAATCTAAATCTGCCCTTTTCCAGCCTCAAACCATGACCCCTCAATCCTAACACTTCCTGCCCTTGTGAACAGTCTTCTCCAGCCTTCTGACAGGCCCCTTTCAGTATTGTAAGGTTGCTATAAGGTCCCCCTGGAGTCTTCTCCTTTTCAAACTTAGTAACTCCAACTCTCTCAGCCTGCCTTTGTAAGAGAGGTGCTCCAGCTCAACATGAGCCTGCAATGTGTCGATCACAAGAACTGTCAAGGAAGGGGATTTTCCTCCTCTGATCTGCTCTCGTGAAACTCCCCTGGACTCCTGCATCCAGTTCTGGAGTCCCCATTACCAAATGGATGCGGAGCTGTTGGAGCGAGTACACGGGAGGCCACGAGGACGATCAGAGGGCTGGAGCCCCTCTGCTATGGAAACAGGCTGAGGGAATTGGGGCTGTTCCGCCTGGAGAAGAGAAGGCTTCAGGGGTACTTTAGAACAGCTTTCAGTAGCTGAAGGGGCTACAGGAAAAGGAGAGAGGGAGTTTTTGCGAGGGACTCTAGTGACAGGACAAAGGAGATGGTTTCAAGATGAAAGAGGGGAGAACTAGAACAGATCTGAGAAAAAAATTTCTCCCCCCTACCCCACCCCTTCGGTATTGGAAGGCCCCGCAGTACCTTGGAGGCGACGGTGGCCAGGAGCGCGCAGACGCCGCTCTCCTCCACAGGGCCTCCCTCTCCCTCCTGCTGCTCCTCCCCGCGCCGCCGCTTGCAGGCCAGGAGCAGAGCCCCGACCGGGTCGGAGCTACCGCGCTTCCGCCGCACCCGCAGCACCGTCCCGGCCGCCACGGCCATCACTCCCGGAACGAACCCTGCCACCTGTGAAGCTCCGCCCCCTCTCCCCCCTTCCCTCCCTGCGCGGGGCACCACGGGAAGGCGGTGGAACGTGCACGCGTGCGCGCTCGGGAGGCCTCAGCGGTCTTCAGCACGGAGGGAGTGGTGGTGGCGGTGTCGTGAGGCCTTGGCGTGAGAACCCGGCGGCTGCAGGTGCTGCCGCGCACAAGGAGTGTGGAACGGAACCCTTGGAGAAGGGGGTGAGCTCGGGTGGGCTCCCTCGGTCCGAACCTCATTGCTTTGGAGACAGGGCTAGCCTTGGGAAAGCCTGTTTTTTCCCTTAGGAATGCTGTTTTTACCTTGGGAATGGGTGTTTTTCTTTGGTGGTTTTTTTCCCCATGAGAATGGTTTTGTTTTTTCCCCTTGTAGTGTCTTTTTTTTCCCTTGGGAATTTACAACTTTTTATTTCTAGTCCAAGTTCCTGCATGGGGCTGGGTGACAGGTCTGAGTTTAAAACGTTCTCACAGAGAAAGTGAGAGGCGGTAGGCAGATTCTGGCTGGGGCTGGTGTAACAGAGCCGTAGAAAATCAAGTTGGAAGGAATCATCTGATCCAACCAACCTTCCTAGACGAGTTGACCCAGCACCCTGTCCAACTGAATATTAGTACTGCCCTGGGGAGAATATTCCAATGGCTGATGGTTCTTGTGAATATTTTTTCTCTTTTGTTCAATGGGAATCTTCACAGGAGTAACTTGGACCCACTGTCAGTCATTTTTTCCTTTGTGGCAATAGTATCTATAGCTAAAACTTTGTCATTCTCATTTGGTTTTTCTTTTCCCACAGCCAGTATTTGGGGTATTATACTGAAGCCAAAGCAGCAAAACCTCACGTGATAAAACATTGCTCAGATTGAGATTGAATATGAAGACTTTTTGTGGAAGAGCTAATCCAACCACTGGTGCAATGGAGTGGTTAGAAGAGGATGAAAACTATGACTACCATCAGGAAATTGCAAGGTGTGCTGGAAAAAAAAAAAAATCACTGTAGAAGTTCCAGTGACATGGGATGAATAGCGTAGGACAGGATAAATGTTACAGTGCCCTGTGTGTATGGGGCAGAACTCTAAATGTAGAATTTTGTTAGGTGTTGGCCAGGTAGTTTCCCTTTGAATTGTCTTTTAAACATTTTCTGAGGTGCTTGACTTCATACAGAGACCGAGTTGTGGCAAAATGTGTTGACTAAATTTATCTGAAATCTCCAGTGCATCAAGAGGTGCTGACTGTTCCTATAGAAGCTTTTATAGACATTAAAATCTAACAGCCACACAAATGGAATATTAGAGTGTGGGTAGTCTTAAGTACTATTGCCCGTGTAGAAATGGGGTCTAAAGAGATTTAAGTCAATTCAAATGACAGACCTCTGTTAGGCTGGTACGGTGGTTTTTTTCTGTTGGGATGAGAGCTGGACTTGGTGATCCTCGAGGTCCTTTCCAGCCATATGATTTTATGATTCACTGCTCTGTATCAGCCTCTGTTTTTCTCAGCTGTTATTTGACTACACTACCAGCTTTGCAGTGCTGTGCAGTTTTGTATTTTGACTGGGAATGTTTTCATTGTAGGTCTCGCTATGCGGATATGCTTCATGATAAAGACAGAGTAAGTATGAAAGGAAAAAAGAAGATTGAAAAGTAAGACAATACCAGTTTCCTTTCTCTTGAATAGCTGTTTCTGCATGATTGTATAGACTTCTCTGAAAGACAAAGCGATTTGTATCAGATTTGTATCCAGACCTGCTGTTAAATCATCAGATACTTTCTTGGATCTGAGGTGCAGTATTGTTTGCTGCAAAACACGGTAGTTACATGCAGTAGCTGATTTTGCTGTTCTGTGTTTGATGTTTTGAACCGAGAGAGCTCTTTAGATGACATTTCAAATGCTGTAAATGTAGACTGCTAAGTTTTTACAGCAATATTTTTATTCTGATTATGGTCTGAGAATACAGGATTTCTCTACAAAAGTTACCAGTATAAATGAATAAAAGGTAGCTGATCTTTCTGTTTGCTTTTTTTTATCCCTTTTCAACAGAACACAAAGTATTACCAAGGAATTCGTGCTGCAGTGAGAAGAGTAAAAGAAAGAGGTGAGAAAGCAATTGTTCTAGACATAGGGACTGGCACAGGACTCCTGTCCATGATGGCAGCTTCAGCAGGTGCAGATCTCTGCTATGCAGTTGAGGTGAGTGTTTGTTGCTGGCTACACTTTCCTGTGTTTTGTAACCTCTTTAGAGTTTTAGTGCCATTGTTCTGTACTGTGATTTCTGAAGTGCAAGTTTGATGCTTTTGTGCGTGTGAGAAGATATTTTAGATCTTACAAGACTATGGTTGAGAAGACACATTTTTTCATTCCTGGGATGGCTTCTGTACCTATGCAGATCAACAGTGCCAAATCAAGTTTTACAGAGTTCTGTTGTATCTACTTCAGAAATCTTAAGTGTAATGAAGGAAACTTGCTTAACGGTTTTGAAAAATATGAGTATTCTCAAATCACATTGCTGACCTTCCTAAGTTGCAGCTTTGAAGGTGGGTTCCTTAATCATAACAGGAGCCTCATCTTAGTAAGGAGACTTTGTGGTTAGGTGGTATTGGCAATTAGGAAACGTCCTGATGGTCATTAGCTGTTTTTTACACTCTTTACTGCTTACAGGTTTTCAAGCCTATGGCTAATGCTGCTGTGAAAATAGTGGAGAAAAATGGATTTGCTGACAAGATCAAGGTAATCAACAAACACTCCACTGAAGTCACAGTTGGCCCAGGTGAGAAAAACGGACAAGCATTGAAAAACCTGGCAAGTACTCTGAAGCTGTGAAGGAATATGAGTTTTTTTCTTTCCACATATTAAAACAAGCAAACTTGTATAGAAAGTAACATTGATAATTGCTTCAAAAGGAAGTAAATTAGTAGATACTTTTAAGAGTATTTCAGCAGCCATCTGTATTTCATGGTAAACTTCCAAAGGAAAATAATTCACATTTTTCAGGGGATTCTCTATCAGTAGGTTTTTGAACAACTGATTTCAGTGTAGAATCTTACTGAAACACTTAAGTAAATGTTTAATCTTCCGGTTCTAAATTGTGTCTTCTAGATGGAGATATGCAGTGTCGCGCAAACATCCTGGTCACAGAGTTATTTGATACGGAGCTGATAGGAGAAGGAGCTTTACCAAGCTATGAGCATGCACACAAATACCTTGTACAGGTAAGAAGATAAAATGATACTGTGTCAGGTTTATTCCTGTAGAAACTTTGATGGAGTAAAACAGATTTGAGTTTTTTTTTTTACTTAATTTAGGCTTCTCTGAATCAATGCACTTGTTTTATTCAGTGAATAAAGGTGTTGGAGGTATGGTATGGTAAATCACAGGCTCTGAAATTGCACTAAGTTGCTTTCTATTAAAACAAATAACTTGATGTCTAAAAAATGCCTTCCACCTCTGATTTTGAGCTTTCCTTAGCAGTTTATTCTAATTGCAGATAGGTCCTGCAATGTCTTAAAACATTAATTTGTTTTTCTGCTCCTAAATTGAATAGGCTTCACCTACCAGGCATCACTTGCTGTCTTTCCTGAGGACCTGTTGCTACACTTTTTTTTTTTGCCTGCAGAAGTGCTTGTGACACTGCCATCAAAGTAGTATCAGTGGGGGTTTGACACACAATCTCTGGATATAATTTTAGGGCTCTCTTCCTTACTCTTTTTAGTTTTTCCTGTAATTAAAATGTTAATGGAAAACTTTAGTCTTCTGTGTTTCATTTCCCTAGTTGACAAGTAAAGACAACAGCACCCCATGGTGCTTTTACTGTTTTCCATATGTAAGGGGTAATTAGTCCTTTTCAAAATTACAAAAAAAATTAAAAGAATTGTTCTTGGACATCAGAATTAGCTCTTAATTCACAGTGGTTTTTTTTTTTTTTAGAACACGAATGTTTTCTACTCTTTGAACATGGATACAGAACTCATGCATGAATTTTTGGGTTGTTGTTTCTCTTATTTACTCACTGCAGTCACAAACAGTTTTACTGTCAATGGCCTAGTGGTTACATGCCTTGAGAAGCTCAAGCTAGAGCTCCCATCTCAGAACCAGAATTGAAATGCATATTGAACTCAGTCTAGTAAAATGAAATAAAGTAATCTGGACTTGCTGAGCCACTCTGAACAGATAGGTACCTGTATTGTAAACCACAGGTATACACAAAGTCATAGTGCTTTTTTGATGTTACAGAAATAATTTGTCTTGAAGACTTCATAGCTCCTAGTCCAACTTTTCTTTAAGTTGTTTCAGATTTTGATTGATGTCATTCTTGTGTATGTAAATAAATCAGAGCTGATCAATGGGTTTCCTTTCTGTTTTGAACACTCAGGAAGGATGTGAGGCAGTACCTCACAGGGCAACAGTGTATGTCCAGTTAGTGGAATCCAAGAGAATGTGGTCCTGGAACAAACTGTTTCCTGTTCATGTTGAAGCAGAGGATGGTGAAAAAATTATTGTCTCCCCTTCAGAAATGGAGAACTGTCCAGGTGTGCCTTCTGTTTGTGACATTCAGTTGAACCAAATGCCTTCAAGTGACTTCACTATCCTTAGTGATGTGGTGACAATGTTCAGGTAAGGTAGTTTTGTAAAGTGAAATAATGTTATGTAACATCACTGGTTGGTTTAGAGCAAAATGTTTTGTTTATGCCTTTTGTATTTGTTGTATTTTGTAGTTGTGTATTTGGCTTAGGAAGCCAGTGAGAATGTCTGAAGAATCCTGAACTATTTATTTTTATGGTTGCAATGCTTCTCTGCAGTGTGGATTTCAGTAAGCCGGTGAGGAGCGCTTCTACCTCCTACAGAGTGCAGCTGGAGCCTGTAAAGTCTGGCAAGGCACAAGTTGTTCTTTCCTGGTGGGATATTGACATGGACCCCTCTGGGACAATAAATTGCACAATGGCTCCATACTGGGTGAAATCTGTGTCTGCTCTCCAGGTAATATACTGACCCTTCTAATAACTATCATCAGAGGAGTGCCTGGACTTAGTCTGAGTGTTACTGGGTGTTTTAAACAGCTGTCCTGTAACACTGTACAATAACTTTGCTAATGTTTTAAGCACTGGAAGATGCTAAACAAGCAAATCATAGATATACCAACTTCAGTATTCATCAATTTCATGTTTTTTTAATGTAAAATTGAAGCGTAAGCTTTCATGCAAAGTTTAAATCTTCAGGACATGTTTCAAAAAATATTTCTTGATTTTTATTTTCAAAAAATAGGAGTTTTCTGTTTGTTTTACCTTAAGCATTCTCTATCCCATTTACTAGTAGGATCAACTTAGTCATAAAGAAGCTATATGAATGATTGTTTGCACCTAAACCATGACTGAGAGTAAAATTTGAAACTGTCAATCTCCAGGGCATTCAATCAGCATAGAGTGACCAATCAACTTGGAATGTTTGCAGTGCAGCACAGAGCTTTTTAAACCATTGATGCTGTCAGAGTGACCCTAAGCAACAAGGTTGCGTTTGTGGGTCTCCAGTCACTGTCAGCAATGCGATACAGTTCTCTAAAAGAAGCAAATCGTAGAAGCTAAAGTGCATTTTTTTATTTGGATTTTATTTGATTAAAATACAGGCTGAGCTAGTCAGCAGGCCCCTGCTGTCAGGCTGACTCTGTTGTAAGAGGTCTATATGAAGTACATTTAGTTAGTACATGGTATTAGTCCTTACTCAGCCTTGCTGACATGAGCAAGATTCTTTCAACGAATCATTCTTCAGTGCTTCCAAGTTGTGCTCATTCTTACTAATTGTTTTCCTGCTATTTGTTTACTTTTGATTTTTCTATTGGTGAGTTCATTCCTAAGGTTTTGTTTATGAACCTTTTTCAGTGGAGAGATCACTGGATGCAGTGTGTGTATTTTCTTCCAAATGAGGAGCCTGTTGTGCAGGGTGAGAAGGTTTGCCTGACTGCTTATCGAGACGAGTACTCTCTGTGGTATAAGCTGCAGAAAGCCAGGTAACCATAAATGTATGTGAGAAAGGGTCCTCTTGTGTTCCCAGATAAGCTGCTGCTTTTAGAGCAGCTGTTTTGTAGAAGAGCAAAAGAAAAACCTAAGGACTAGAAAATTATTAAAAGTCACTTCAGAGGGTGGCTTGGGAGAGGGACTTTTGATGAGAGACTCTAGTTGTATGACAAGGATGATATTTTCCTTCTTTTAGCTTGAAACTTTAGATCAAATCTTGAGAAGAAAGATTTACCTGCAGGGGTGCTGAGGCACTAGAACAGGCTGCCCAGGGAGGCTGTGGCTGCTCCATCCCTGGAAGTGTTCAAGACCAGGTTGGATGAGACTCTGGGCAACCTCATCTGGTGAGAGGTGTTCCTGTCCATGGCAGGGGTTTGAGACTGGGTAATCTGAGGTCTCTTCCAACCCAAACTATTCTGTGAGTCTGTGATTCGTGGGCAGTGCACAAGTGAACAGAACATGTGATGCATAAAACCACAGCTGAGGTTTAGACTGCAGGCTCCTGCATTGTGACTGGTGGTACTCTGTGACACACAAACAAAACCATTTATAGCAGGTTCCTAGAAATCAAAAATACAGCTGAGCTGAGTTGGCACATAAGTTTCTGTTTCAGTTCATATTTGTCTTTTTAAGGTAAATGCCTTTTTGCTCAAATCAAAAGGAGCTTAGTTGTATTGCTTGTGATGAAGATCTGGAAATGCAAAGCTAAAAAGAGGTCCCTATGAACAAGTAACAGAGTCCAAGTGCACTACATGTCTTACTAGCTGAAATGCGTAAATGTACCTGTTTCTGGTGCTGTAATTAATACTTCTTGGAAATTTTTGCAGAGAAGAGGGTAATGAAGCAGATGTTCATGTGGAGAGTCCTGTTTGTAGATGCCAAGCTCATCTTCTCTGGAACAGACCGCGCTTCGGACAATTAAATGATCAGAACCGAACGTGCCAGTATGTAAAGTCTTTGATGAAAGTGAGTGCATGTTACCTGTGAGTATTTTGTCTTCTGTGATCAATGTGTGTTAGTTTATTTGCAGTAATTGTTTATGGCAATTGTTTCTCCCTTGCTAAAGGACTCTGCTCACAAACTGTATTTTTGTTTGTGTCGGGAGATGTAAATTATGTTTCTTGTGAAAACTTGGTTGTTAGGTGGTTTTAATTGTAAGCAGCCAGTTTTGCACAGAATTATTTTGTAACAGTATTGGCAGCTAAGTGTGGTTAGACAATTAGACAACTAGTGTGGTTTTGTGCAGGCCTTTTCTGACTGAAAGAAGGGGATTATATGGCCATTTCTTGCATGATTCTGTTCTGCCTGAAGTGGTTTTACTAGTTGCTGTATTACCCAGCCCTCATTTGATATGGAAATGTGTACATTGGTGAAAAAAACCACAGGAATGTCTAGAAATAGAAAACTCTTTCATCTGGAACAGGAATAACAATAACTCTAATTTCTACAGGTTCTGCAAGCAGATAGTGTATGCCTCTGTATCAGTGATGGCAGCCTGTTGCCTGTGCTGGCTCACTACCTTGGAGCAAAGCAGGTACTCTACTTGTTCCTGTGTTTCTGAACTTGTATTTTTACTTCTTGCATAGTTGAGCACTGCCAGCCCACTAATTATTCCTAGTGTCTTGCCAGTGACAGACAGGCAAGGAAGAGTCTTCCACTGTGTTGAAATAGAGCTTCAATTCATCTCCAGTCAAGCTGAAGTCTAGGGGGACGTAGTGGTTTTCCTCACTCCTTTCTGGCTTCTGCTTGCCATCTTCTATCTCGGTGCTTTTGCAAAGATTCTTTCAACCAACCTAAATGTCTGGCAATACTTTTTTCTTCTTTTATGCTTCCAGTTCATAATTCTATTTATTATGTGGTCTGAAAGTAGAAGGTGAGGTAGGAAGCAGTAAGTACACTGAGTTTGTGTCAAGTTGAGCTGAGAGCTGCCTGGCAATCTCATGTCTATACCATCTGAGGTGTGATCTCTCATGGGGCTCTTCAGACTAAAACCTGTTATAGTTGGACTGAGTGTCTGGAAACATGTAATGGAATCATAGAACCATAGAATTGTCAGGACTGGAAGACATTTAAGATCAGAGTCCAACCATTAACCCAGCTGTCCCAAGGCCACTGCTAAACCCTATACGTGAGCTTCAGATCTCCATGACTTTCAAACATATCCAAAGATGGCAATTCAACCCCCTCCATGAGCAGCCTCTTCAATGCCTGATGGCCCTCTTCAGGTAGAAGTTTTTCCTGATGTCCAACCTGAGGCCATTTTCTCTTGTCCTATACTTGGTCTTTGTGAGAAGAGACCAACCCTCACCTTTCTACATCCTCCTTTCAGGTAGTTGCAGATAGCAGTACAGTCTCCCTTCGGCCTAACTAGCCCCAGTTTTCTCAGCTGCTCCTCACAAGGTTTGTTCTCCAGACCATCAACCTCGCTGCCCTGATATAACCCTGAGGAAGGTGATAGGCAATTTGTACAAGCAAACACACTGGGGTAGAACAGTGGTCCATGGCCCCTATGTTTTTGCCTTTAGTAATGACTGTCACAGATGACTGCTGAGGAGAGAGAAAATGAATAAGCAGATACAGAGATTTCCATCGTTTTTTCCTAACCCTGCAGCAGCAGAGCTTTGTCTGACTGTTCCCCAGTTTTACGCAAAACCGATTGCTTTCCTTACCTCAGAAATTGCATTGCACTTTTGAGCTCTTTGCAGCTGATACAGACAGATCATGTTCAGCACTTCCACAGAGTAAAGGCTGATGGTGACTTGTCCAGGAGTATATGTATGGCTAGAGTAAATGTTAATACACTGTGTACTTCTTAAAAAGGGAAAATGAATACTTGTTTCTATTGGGTTTTTTTTCTTGCATGACTGTGAAAAGAGCATTATTTAGCCTGTGGTTATTGGGGGAGCTTCCAGACAGTGGGCTGTGGAATAGACACACAGTTCTTACTAACTGTATCCACAGGAGCGTCAAACCAGTTCCTTCATTGTTTGTTTGTATATTCTTTTAATTAAAATGATAAAGCTAGTTGACTAACTCTTGTATTTTTTTTTCTTTCTCTAGGTGTTTACATTAGAAAACTCTGCTGTGTCCTGTTCTGTCATGGAAAAAGTGAGTTCTTGCTTTTCTGTTAAAGCAGTAAATGAATGCAGGGTATTTCTAAGGGCAGAGCTGTTGTTTCGATTGCCTTTGCATCAGTTTCTTGGAGCTTAAGTCAGTTTAATGAATGTGTTTTGTTATACTGTTTGACGAGACAGTGGAAGGTGGGTAATGTTGGGTTGGGTTTATTTTCCAAAGTGGTGTACATAGCTCTAGGCAAATACCTGGGGAGTGCAGCTCATTAGAGATAAATCCCGTATTGTCTGCATGAGACAAAAGTAAGAATGGACTTAGAACATCCTGATAGGAGAGAACTGCCCAACAGTTTTCTCAAAATTTCTTTTGGTTATAGTTTGTTTTTTCAATAATATTAGTGTTTTGGTACGGGTGAGTCTCTTTTGATAAAGACAGCAGGCTACTGTTTGTTTTATTTTATAGTTTTTTAAAGCGAATCATCTTGAAGATAAAATTAAAATAATAGAAGCACGTCCTGAGCTGCTGACGCCTTCTCATCTGGAAGATAAAAAGGTACATTGCTGGTACCCCACACTGAATGGTGGTGGGGAGCAGAAGGTAGAAGTGAATTCTGCTCTCATACAGTGCTACTGTAACCACAGACTATCTTAGTACATCCCACTTCATATAAAGTGCAGCGAGTAGATGATGCACACCTACTGAAACTAAGTGAGGTTTAGTTGAAAGACTGGGGGGCCAGGGAGATTCACTTTGTTTTTGAAAGGGTATGACTTTCCCTTCTTACATAGTCCACATGAGTTGTAAAGGCAGTTAAAACTGGTTTAGCTCCATAGGTTTTGCTGGGGTGTCTCTCTTCTTTCCCAAGCCACCCAGAAGATTGCAGCCTGTCTGAAGGTACTAACCTGTGTAAATTAAACATTTTGGAAATCTGTGCTTCTTACTACAAAGCGTTCCCACCTCGAACTGCAGTATTTCCTCTCGGACTTCATTGTAGGAAAATTTGTTTTAACCTTTGCATACTAAACCCACTAAATGATGTCTGCTGCATGGTAATTAAATCCCTAATAGAGTTGTAGATGTGTTTATCTCTGTTATTTGCTGAAGGTTCAGACAGACAGTATTACCAGGTTGTTGTTTTTTTACAGTGATGCTTTTTATCTCCTTCCTTTGCCAAGATTTCTGTTCTTGTCGGGGAGCCCTTCTTTACTACCAGTTTGTTGCCATGGCACAACCTGTATTTCTGGTATGCAAGGACAGCTGTGAGCAGCCACCTGACCAGCAACGCCACTGTCCTGCCCCAGTCTGCATCATTGCACATGATGATTGTGGAGTTTCAGGTGAGATTTTTCACAAGTTTATCTCAGTACTGCCCACCTCAATATGTTTTGTCTCCTGACAAAAGAAGATTTGGCATCTTGAGGATGAATTTTGCTATTTTGGCCATGTCTTACCAGAAAATTTTACAGTTTTAAATGAAATGTGAGTAAGTTTACCATCTTAAATGTCTCTTTAGATTAGAGAGATACTGTTGACGCAGGTGAGATGGTGGTTATTTATAAAATCGGATACTCTCAAAAATACTGTTTTAAAATTATACTGCTTAAGACTGTAGGCAGGAGTTTGTTTTTTTTTAACTACTTGAGGCTGTGCATAGCTCTACATTTGACAGAGTAGGGGACAGATCTTAAAAAATACATTGGAAAGTCATCTTTCAGAAATTGTACAAAGTTATTAAGGACTTAGTAGAGATTGCAGAGTTTATCTGCAGTGACAATAGAAATGAAATAAGTACTTTAATCACTGGTATGCAAAGCATTTTTTTAGTAGCTTAAGAGAGGAAACTCTTCATGCTGAAATTACAATCACAGAATATTAGGGATTGGAAGGAACCTCGAAAAATCATCTAGTCCAGTCCCCCTGCCACAGCAGGATCACCTAGACCAAGTTGCACAGGAACATGTCCAGGTGGATTTCAAACATCTCCAAAGAAAGAAAATCCACAACCTCCCTGGATAGCCCATTCCAGTGCTCTGTCACCCTCACTGTGAAGTTGTTCCTTCTCATATTG
>JAOXOE010000720.1:7344484-7379657 GCA_028565055.1 Phoeniculus purpureus
CGGGGGGCTGGGGCGGGAGCGGGGCAGTCGTTTCCCTCCTGGTTTCCTCCCGCCCTCAGCCAGGAGAGGCCAGACGGGTGCTGGGTTTGCTGAGGAGAACGTGTCAGCACCGCCGGCGCGGGAGCGGTCACCGCAGAGCCGAACGACCCCCGAATCCTCCCCCGCCTCCCGCGGCGGGCAGCCGGCGGTCGGAACTCGAGGGACGATCCCACCCGCGACGGGTCGTGTTCGTGGAAGGTGATTTTGGGGTTTTTTTTTGATGGGGATGAGGAGGGCTGGTGCTCACGTTGTCGAACCAGGATGTTATTGCGGTACTGGGTGTGTGTAATTATTACGGTTCTGTTAATCAGGGGCTAAGTGCGGCCGGTGATGCTCTCGGGTGGGTGCGAGTGGCTTCACTTAGTGGCATTTGGTGGTGTTTCTGTATTTGTTAACTGATCTGTATTAACTGTGATCTATTCGGTGTGAGTCACTCGTGGGTGTAGGGACTGTAGGTGCCTCTTGATAGGGCTTGTCCCCTTTCTGAGATGCTTCTACGTTTGTTCCTGTCCCAGCGTTAGAACTGAAATATTAAAAATGTGTAAATTATTCTAAGCAACCCTGTTACCATCCCTTCTGCCCTCATCTGCGACTTGGTGTGTGAATCTGACCACGTGTCCCTTCCATCGCAGCTGCCTTGGGCGCGCCCAACCTCACTCCTAAGTCAAGGCAGTAAACGACAAAGTCCCTCCTTGTGAGCTTACTTCTGTTTTTTCCCTTGGAAATATAAAAATAAATGAGAAGCGTACAGTGGCATGTTGTTTCCCACTGGTAGCTAGCACGGTTCCCTAACTTTGAAGTGACTCAGTTTAATACTGCTGAGGTGGGTTTGTGTAGGATCGATAGTTCAGGACACACTGAAGAGTTTTCGAGGCATGATGAGAAATTGTGAGCTCATTATAGGGCTTTCCCTCATTTATTCTTTATAGTTTTATTCAAGAGCTGTGCGAATGAACATGTGGATGATGTATTTGCTGAACCTCTCTCAGGCTGTGTCACAGGGACTTACTACCATCACAGATACGCTATCAAGGGTATAATTGACATAGTTACTTTCCTATCATACCTTTGTACATGATAAGCATGCCTTGTCCTTTTTAATTACTATTTACTTTTAAAATTCTATTCAGTTTGATTAAAAGATTCTTTTGCCTGGTGCTACAGATACATGTTTGTGTCTGGGAGCACAAAGACTTGGTTGAACAGATTTGATCTTTACATTGGCAATTGCTTTTGTCACAGGGGTTTCCTGTCTGCTAACTCAATGTATGGCAGGAAGTGATTCTTGTCTGACCAGCAACAAGAAAAACACATGCTAGACAAAATCTAAGCCTTTCCTAGTTAAATGTTCAGGCTCTGTGATGCCTAAATACATACACTGCAAGGAATAGACATTTCTGGGACATAACCTTTGATCTGCTGGTGCTTAACTCCCTGAAGACTTTCATGGTGTTTGTCTTTGTAGGGAGGGCAATCTTGACTTTTACTCAAAGGGTCAGTCATTGTGTTCAGAAGTAGGAGTTTTATAGTTGGTAGATGCAAACAGTCAAAGTACATATGAAAAGCTCTGGTTTAGGTCATAAACAAGAGCTTATTTTATTGTAGAATCACAGACTGGTTTGGGTTGAAAGGGACCTCAGAGATCATCCAGTCCCCACTCCATGCCATGGACAGCAACACTTCTCACAAGACCAGGTTGCCCAGAGCTCCATCCCACCTGGCCTTGGACACTTCCAGGTGTGGAGCAGCCACAGCCTCCCTGGGCAGCCTGTTCCAGTGCCTCAGCACTCTCCCAGGGAGGAATTACTTCCTCAAATCTGAACTAAATCTCCCTATTTTAGCTTGGAACCATCCCCTTTGTCCTATCACTTGAGTCCCTTGCAAAAGGTCCCTCTCCAGCTTTCCCGTGGCCCTGTTAAGATGCTGAAAGTTTTTGAGACAGCTGTGGAAGACAGAGGCAAGAACACTAGAAATCTTCGCTCAAGAGCAGGTGTTGCACAGTGAAACACAGTAAGCTTTTATCAGAGCGGTATTTCTGCTGATTGTGAACCCACTTGTGCGTTCACCCCGAGCTGAGCAGATGAACGCGTCAGCTTCTCCCCTGCTCAGCAGGAGAGAGGGGGTCCTTGCAGATGGTTCCTCTTTCCTAGAGGGCCACCCTGTAACGTAGTGTTAATACTTTGCTAACTGCACATTAGCCTTTATTAGCTGCTTTGGTACGTGGCCAAAGTCCAGTAGGCCTTATCAGAATGTGTATTTTCGGTAAGACAATGAAATTATCCCAGTTTCAGGTCACTCTGTCCTGTTTTCCTACCAAAGTGCTTTATATCAACAGTGCTGTCACTTCAGTACAAAAATCTTCCACATATCAGCAGAAAGATTCCTCACAGTTGCAACGATCAGCAAAAATAAAAACGAAAGGGGTTAAGACTTTGTATTGCACAAGGGTCAGCGATGAGGCAATCAGTGTCTTAGCTTACATGAAGGCATCAGCTAGAGCAGTCCTGTTGCAAGGGTCTGGCAGCATTAGAGTTCTTTCTAACAGTGTTCATAGCTTTGGTATTAAAGATTTGTTTTATGTTAGAGAATACAGAATAGTCACCTCTGGTTCCTCTTTACCTGTCTTCTGCTTTCACAGAACTTCTGGTCTTTGATAGAGTCAAGGATTTTAAGGTATGTGAGGTTTCTGTCTATAGTGCTGATATGAACAGCATCAGTTTCCTCTAGTCTCTGCTGTCTCTCTCCGTCTCTAGTTGCTTTTTTCTTTTTGCAGCTGCTCAGTTTAGTTCCTGTTAAGTGCTTGTAGGAGAAAACCTGCCAGTGGTTTTGTTTGCCATGGAGGTGGTGTAACCAGGTGCAGGACTCTGGCACATAAGCAATTCCCGCCCTGAAGGCTTTAAGGATATAAAACAAACAAGGTCAGAGAAGAGACTGAAATGCCGAATCTTGAGTGAGCTGTTGCGCACGCCTTTGCGCAAACCCTGGTTTTCAGTAGATACCTGAAGTTAGAAATAACAACAGCAGATTTGGAAGATGAAGAGTGTTGGGGGACAAAACAGAGGGGGCTGGGAGATCTGTGGTTCTTTCCTGGGTAGAGTAGGGCAGGAAACAGTCAAGGTCATCAGAGCTGTGTGGAAGAGCAGTCACGTGCTGCTGATTGAAGTGGAGGCACTTGAGCAGTGACAGGTTCTGTGGTTACAGATAATTTCAGTGCACCTCTGAACCTCAAACCATGAGGTAAATCGTGGAGACCCTTAGTGCGGAACCACATCAGATTTAATTGGATTAGAGTGATTCGGTTGATTTGAATCAAACCATCAAAATGCCCAAGTATCTAAAGTAACATTTATGCTTCTGGATGAATTGTATTTGGAAAGGTGTTCCTGGAAGAACTGGGAATGGTGATTGGGATATGTGGAGTAAGAAGTTATAAAGCTGTACAGTTATCACCAAAATGATGTTTCATATCCGTGACTTCATAACATATTAATCAGCTTATCTGTTAGGGCTGAGATTGAACATGGCACATTTTCAAACTAGCAGGCAGATGTCTTAATCATAGCTGTATTAGCCGCCTTTTTTCTCGTGACTTTTGTTTGGAGCAGTTTGCCTTACGAACTGCATTTGCAACAAGTGTCCTGTCTGAGTCACAACAGGAATGAAGAGCTCCACTGTGGAGTTCAGTGTTGTTTTTGTGAGTCACAAATAAGGGACACAAGGTTATCTAAAGGGACACCTCTCACCAGACCAGGTTGTCCAGAGCCCCGTCCAACCTGGCCTTGAACACTCCAGGAATGGATTACCCACAACCTCCCTGAACCGAGTGCCTCAGCACCCTCCCAGGGAGGAAGTTCTTCCTCAGATTTAATATCAACCTCCCTCACTTTTAGCTTGGAACAACCCCTCTTGCCCTGTCATTGGAGTCCCATGTAAAAAGTCCCTCTCCAGCTTTCCTGTAACCAGTACATGTAAGTACTGGAAGCTGCTATAAGGTCCCCTTGGAGCCTTTTCCTCTCCAGGCTTTTAAGTTTTTCTGTTCTGTACTAAATGAGAAAGCACGCATTGAGGGTTTAATGATGGCAGGGCAAAGGAACAGTAGTGCATCCCGGTCTCCAGGTAGGACCTGTTCTTTATGCAGCTGATAACCCAGTAATCAAAAGTACATTTGCAATTTAAACTGGTTTCCATACAAGACTTTTCCTAGAATAGATTATCTCTTCCTTGACCTCCTATAAAGTGGGTCTTATTGAGAATTACTGCTGATTATGAGTGTATCTGTGTGATAACAAATGTGATTAGACAATCAGTTCTGAAGGAGAGGAAGAAGCTTACTTCATGTCTGTAAAGTCCTTAAGCATCATTAAGTACAGTTGCTAGTGGAGGAATTTGGCTGAAATTCCTGTGGGTTTTTCCATGTACAGCCTCCACTCTTAGATTACTCCAAGAAATGAGATGGGGATCTTGGAACAGTTTTGGGAAGGAAGTGAACTATAGGATCAGTTAACAGTCACTAGTTGAATCAAGAAGATTCTAGAGTAAATATCTCTTCATGCTGCCCTGAGCAGGAGCCCACACTGCACTAACATCATGTGTGACCCTGTTACTAGAACACTGAAAACTTGCATGTGTGAGTACAATGCTTTGATTAATGTTTTAAGTCCTGCAGTAAATCCGTGTTCATGCTGGGAACTTCCAGTGTGGTCTTACAGTGTTCCCTTTTCTGTATCACTTCACTTTGCTTCTGGCTGTTCATTCTTCCTGTTCAGTGTTGGGATCCCGTAATTCTGTCCTCCCTACGATTTCAGTTGGTGGTTGTGTTTTTGTCCTAAAAGCAGAAGTTTCTTTCTTAGCTTAAGTTATGTAGGAATTTGTCTTGTGCCCTGTGCATCTGTTTGTTTTAGCTACACGTGAATTTACCTTTCACAGTATCGCAGTACATTAGGGATTGGAAGGGACCTTGAAAGATCATCTAGTCCAATCCCCCTGCCAGGGGATAAAAATAACAACAGGGGAATTTCTCAATTTACATTTGTGAATTGTAGCATCAAGAGGTGGGAGGTTAACGTGGCAAGAAAGTCGTGGAATAAAAAAATAAATTCTAATGATTTCAGCTGTCTGTATTTTGTTTTAGATTGAGATTTGAGGTTGTGAAGAACTCACAGTCTTTCCACAATGGAAGAAAGGACAAATTGTATGAAGCCGCCAAGTTCCCTGGCTGAATACAGCCCCGTCAGTAAGTCAGACAGGACAGAACCAAGTGACAAGTGTGAAGTGCAGGATGGAAATGAAAATACAATGCAACTGAAGAAAGAAATATCTTTGATAAATGGGATAAGCCTTATAGTAGGCAACATGATCGGTTCAGGTATCTTTGTGTCTCCCAAAGGAGTTCTCATCTACAGTAAATCTTATGGATTGTCTCTAATAGTTTGGGCGATTGGAGGGGTATTTTCAGTCTTTGGAGCTCTCTGCTATGCTGAACTTGGAACCACTATTACGAAGTCTGGAGCCAGCTATGCATATATTTTGGAGTCTTTTGGGAGCTTCATTGCTTTTATTCGTTTGTGGACCTCACTGTTAATTGTTGAGCCAACTAGTCAAGCAATTATTGCCATCACCTTTGCTAACTACATCGTCCAACCTTTCTTCCCGTCTTGTGATCCTCCATACTTGGCTTGCCGTCTCATAGCAGCAGCTTGTGAGTGTGAGTATTCCCTGACATTTACTATGGTTTACTTTTATTGAAAGAAATCCTACCAAGTCCCAGAGTTTTTGCGTATTGAATCTGCAGTGGTTTGAGTTGTACTGAGGACAAGAATTTCCAGCACATGAGTAATTTGCGCATTCAGTCAGTGAATTTCCATTTTCTCATTTAGAAACAGAACAAGGTATTTGTTTTTACATGGCAAAAAAGAGAGGACGTTTCCTTTCCCTCAGAAGGACATTAAATCAAATGTCAAGATACTCTTGGTGTGGTCTAAGCGTCCCAGAACTGCTCTTACACTATGAATGCCGGTGTGATTTATTTTACGCTGGCATCTCTATGTAGACATGTCTAAGTGATTACTCTGGTAAGGTTTCAAAAGATCAATCATTCAAAATGAATCTTTATGGTTGTGATTAATTGTAACATCAGTACCACAGAGTACCTGTTGTAAAGCTGTTTTGAAAAGAGGAAGTTTGGGCTGCACATAAAATGTTGAAATGCTTGTAATTATAAAATCATAGAATCATTTAGGTTGGAGAAGACCTTCAAGATCATCAAGTTCAACAATTAACTCTACTGTCCCAAGGCCACCATTAAACCATGCCCAGCACAACTTTTAAGCTGCTTACACTTTTTTCAGGCTTTCCATAGAACCACAGGATTTTTTAGGTTAGTAAAGACCATTGAGTCCAACCATTGATCAGACAGCCCTGCTCTGTTAGTCAGTATAGTGGATCAACTATCCATGTGCTTCAGATCAGGGCTGTTCTGCTGTATCAAGAGAATGAAACTGTATGATTGTGCTCTGTGTGTGTTACTTCATTTTAGCGATTTCCTATTGAAAGTGTTTATAAACCAGAAGCTCTGTATGGCCTCCACAAGGTGCTAATCAGGTCGCTGTGTGCTGGGGATCTGCCATCCTTTTTGATGTGGAATTTTTATCATAAAGAGCTTGGACTGTTTGACTGCCAGCACTGTGCTGCAGCAGTTGTGCTGCTCATAGCTGCTTCCTTTTTAAGGCAACAGGGAGCCTGTTGAAATAGCTCTAATGATCCTTATTACACTTGTCAGTGTAGGACTAGAAGAGGGAAAAGATAGAGCAAGCAGGAGTGTCCGCTTCAAATACTTGACCTCAGTAACTAGTTGTGAACATTCCAGCTTCTTCTTCTTGTAAGTTTGTTTGTTACTGTTGGGAAAATGTGCTGGTCTGGCTCCAGCTAGTGGGAAGAATAACAACAAACTTCTTCCAAAACATCTGTTGGTTCTGTTCCCCTTGTCTCCCTCCTCCGTTCTGAGTGTGTTGGCCACATTTTGTTGTGGCAACTTCAGGAAAGCAATGAAGGACCTGTAATGTCATGTTCACATTCCTTACACAGATCTCATCCCCAGGTATCCTGGCACAGATTCACAAGTGTGGTGGGAGTCTGCTCTGCCATTTAAGGGATCTCACGTCTGAGGGGAGGAGGCTCCTATAAAATTCAATTTAAATGATTACCTGATGGGTGTAGAGAGACAAGTTGATGTCCTTTATGCTTGCTGCTAAGAGAGGGCATTTAAAACCTTTTTCTTCAGTGGAGACCTGACAGATCACTCTCTTACGGGTGAAACAACTTATTTTAGTGGTCCATTTTATGGTTTAGTGCTCGTTGTGCCCTGCTCTGAGTGTTGTGCTGAGACTCTTTTCTGTGCTCTAATGCTTCTTGTATCTGTTGCTGGTGAAGCCTGCGCCTCTCGCCAGCTTGGCAGGGCTGATTGTGTGTGTCAAATCCTCAGCTCTGGAGACAATTAATACTTCATTACTGAAGTTGCTGGAGGTCTGAATGGTGTTAGATGCAGATTGTATGTGAGAGTGGCTGGATTTCCTGTGGAGTGTTGTTTTGTTCCTTTTAAAGCGTAGTAGTATCTGACACTACATCCAGTGTTGTTGGGTCCCATTGCTTTGTCAATCATTTTGCCAATGATTGGAGCATCTGGTCAACTTGACAGTCCTCAGGAATTTTTGAGTACCTAGGCAGTAATTACAGTGAAGATTTTGGGAAGAAATTCCTCTTTGTGAGGGTGCTGAGGCACTGGAATAGGCTGCCCAGGGACCTTGTGGTTGGTTCATCCCTGGCAGTGTTCAAGACCAGATTGGATGGGGCTCTGGGCAACCTGGTCTGATGAGAGGTGTCCATGCCCAAGGCATGGGGTTGGAACTGGGTGATCTTTTTTTCCTAGCCTAAGCTGTTCTATGGTTTTATGATTTTATGAAAATGTAAGAGTATAAGAGAAGAAGAGGGAGGGGTTGTGGCTTATTCTGATTCTTAATTATCTTTTTTCCTAATTTTCAAGATATCAGAGACAGAATCCAAGCCCAAGCCCTAACTCATTACAATAAGGAGTTGACAATTATTATTCCAAATGAAAAGCTGCCTAAAAAAAGACCGAAATAAACCCTGTGAGCAAATAGCTGACACCAACCATTAATACTGGAGAGCAGAAACCAAGCAGAGTTGTTGTTTTTCCTGCCAGGCTCTTTGGGAGCCGCTTCAGTCCTGCCTTTTGAAATGTGATACTGTTTTTTCCCTCCATCTTGCCAAGCTCTATGGAATCTCGTTCAGCTATTGCACTTGCCCAGACTGCCAACTATATACAAGTGTCATGCTTTTGAGATCATTACCTTTCTTTTGTAGTCTTTTAAAAACTGTTGGCTTTCTATTTGGCAACTGTACTAATGACCTTTTTATCTTAATAGGGTCATGTTGTTCTTGGATTATGGGAAAGAAGGAAAAAAAAAATCATGTCATTTAACTCCATTTTGATTTTCTCCTACTTTTCTCCTTAAACAATGAAGTTTAGTTTTTGTTTCCTATGCATATTTAAAATACATAGTACAAGAAAATCATTTGGGGACAAAAAAGCACTGTAGAATATAACCATATTATCATATCATCCTGTAATAATACCATATCATAATCCACAATGCTGTAAAAATAACTGTAATTGTTATTATACTAGCTAGAGAAAAAAACCTGAGATTTGGGAGGAATATTTAAACTTATAGTTTGGAATCAATAATGTAATGATAAGAATATGCACTGAATGAGTATTTTGTTCAACGAATACAGAAGATACTGAGTTCTTCTAGAAGAGTTGTTTTTTTAGCATGTTTGCTTAAGGGATTTTCGAGATAATCTCTCCTTTATCAGCACAGTATTGATGCTTTGAAATGAATTATTTCACATAATGATTTCTTTGGCTTCAGGACAGTGGCAGAGTGCAGCTGATGAGGGGTAACTTTAGGAAAATGGAGATGTAATCAGAGAAAGGAGAGGTCTTTCATCTGTTGGAACATTATGGTTTAAACATGTATTTCCCCACTGTTTTGTATAAACTAGTGGTTTTTTTCAGTACCAGTGGATTTTGCTTAGTTTAAACTCAGTATAACAGGTAAGTGCATGTTTAGATTATAAGTGAAAATCTGTGAAAGATTCATTAAACCGAATATTGCTCAATTAATCTTCTAGTTCTTCTTTTTTTTCCCCCCCCCCCAGGTATCCTAACATTTATAAATTGTGCCTATGTTAAATGGGGAACACGAGTGCAGGATATATTTACCTACGCCAAAGTTATTGCTCTTATTGTCATCATCACAACCGGAGTTGTTAAAATATGCCAGGGTAAGCTTATAAAATTAAAGCAAAGGTTTGTATTTATCAGTGCAGTTGAGTAACTGGCCGAGAGACTGTAAAATACCTGGGTATGTGTTATCAGATGCCTCAGTGCAAGCTCAATAGGGACGCTTTGAAAGCGCCAATGACACCGATGGTTGGACGTTATCATGATACCTTATCATGAGGAGTGATCTATCTCAGCTGACTTTGAACAGGGTAAAAGAAGGTAACTGATAGCTCAGCAATGTTGTGCAATTTACAGCCCAAAAGGGGGGATAATAAAGGAAATGAAAACTGCAAAATACAGAGCCAGCAAAATACAGTGGGAAAGGAGAAAGCTCTGCATTTCTGTAAGGAACGTAACGATCTGCAGCGAGATCAGCCGAGCGGGTTGTTTGGGTTTTTTACGAAATGCATTTGGTGTCATTTTAAAATAAATTTGCGAGAACAAGAGAGCATGTGAGTGCATTTGTGAAACAGCATCTCTTTTTTGGCTCAGATCCTGAGTTTTACCGTAGCTGTTGAGAATTGGAAGGTTGCTGGGGTTTTGTTTTGTTCTTTGTATTTGTGTGTGTGTTGGACATTGTGCCTTCAAGTTAAAGAAATTCTGAACTTGTTTGTGTTCTTAGCCCTTCCTTTGGAGAGAATGTATTGGTCTGTTAGCTTAAAAAAATTACTCTGTTCTCAAAGCTGCCATGAACACCTGCTCCAGCCCCTCAATGCCCTTCTTGTGTTGAGGTGCCCAAAACTACTGGAGATGGGGCCTCACCAGTGTCCAATATAGGGAGACAGTTGCTTTCCTACTCTGCTGGCCACACTAAGCCGGGATGGCCTTCACTTAACTAGTTATTGTGAAAAGTCTATGAGCAAGGTGGTTAATGGAAGAGTAGTGTGCCTTTATATAAAACTGCCATGGGATGAGCTTGTTTTGACTCACTTCAAGTCAAATGACAGCACAAGTTCTCACAAATACTGGCACAAAAAACCAAGAATGTTTTATGTGCGGTTAATTGCTCTCCGTTTTCTGTTTTCAATAGCTAAATCCATTTAGCTTGCTTGGGGATTTTAGCCATAGTTTTGTGTGATCACAGGTAGTTGGCGCTTTCTGTAGAGGCTAAAAGATTGAAAATTTCGAAGGATTGAGAAGGATAGAGTGGATTATGTTATAAACATATGTGTAATAAAAACTCCCTTGGCTTATTCAGGTTGTTTGGAGTATAGTCTGAGCTTAATGTTCCTGAGCTTTTTGTGCCATCGCGGACAAGGGTGTTTAAGGATAGCACAGTATCATCCACAGAGCATCATTTTTAATGCTTATTCCCATGGCTGAGTCACTGAGTAGATAGAATTGGAAAAAAGGTCTTAATGAGCAGTCTGGAAGGAATTAGAGTTTCTGATTTTATTGTGTGTGTGTTTCTGTGCCAGAGTGAAAAAAACTGAACATGCTGTGTTTTGTTATTTGTCCTTTTTCACATCTTCTTCCCCACACAGGGTACACGTCACACTTTGAGCATTCTTTTGAGGGATCCTCTTTTGATATCGGAGACATTTCCCTCGCACTCTACTCTGCCTTGTTCTCTTACTCTGGCTGGGATACGCTCAATTATGTAACAGAAGAGATCAAAAACCCGGAAAGGTAAATTGTTAGAGCTGTCTAATCCTGGATAGTTCCTAGGGTGCTTGTTTTGTGTCTGTCTTTCACTGACAGCTTCTGATTTTATACGGAAACAAGTAGAGCTGCTCCATACACAGATGATGAGGCAGTGAATGGCCACTAGCAAAGATTTACTAGTTTTATATTCCGTTCAAAGTGGGGAAAAAATTTTAAAAGGTAAGAATAAAGAAGTCTAGATCATTGAAGAATGGTGTAGTCAGTGCTCGATAAGCTTTAAGATCAGGATGCTGCTGCTATTGATTCCAATAGGTGTTAATATTGCAGGGCAAGAGTTAAACACAGCACAGACTACACTTGTGTATCTGCAGTAATTCTGATTTCAAAGTTAATGGTGTTCCCATGGATTTACAGTCTAAAAGTGAGAGTGACTAGGCTTGTTCAGTTGTGAAGCTGTAAGCAGATGCCTTTATGCTAAAAATAGAATCTCATTTGATCATGTATACTTCCTATTATAAGCAACAGCTCAGGTTGCTACAACTGAAAGATAAAGAAGAGATCTATTCACTTTTTTTTAGCAATTCTCCCCACTGGTTTTGACTTCTGCATTTTGTTCTGTTGGTCCTGAATTCTATGCTACACATTCATTTAACCAGGGAAGTGATCTATTAAAATGGGAAAACAGCAGATCAGTCTTCTAACCCTAAAAGTAGCTATTTTTAATCAGACTGCTTTGCAGGTTTTGTGCCTTGGAAAGATATGTTACACCTATTTGTAAGAGATTTACGTTTTGTGTTTGAATCGGTCACTTGGTCCTTCAAATTGTTTGGGTTTTTTTTTTTTTAACTCTTGCAGTTCCTTTTCATCTTTTTAAAGTTACTGTGCTGTTCTCTTACCAGTTGGGTATCTCCTCTATTCATAGAATCACAGAACATTAGGAATTGGAAGGGACCTTGAAAGATTATCTAGTCCAATCCTCCTGCCACAGCAGGATTCCCTAGATCAAGTTGCACAGGAACATGTCCAGGCAGGTTTTAGCTCTCCAGAGAAGGAAACCCCCCTGGGCAGCCCATTCCAGTGCTCTGTCACCCTCACTGTAAAGAAGTTCCTTCTCATATTGATTTGGAACCTCCTGTGTTCCAGCTTACACTCATTGCCCCTTGTCCTGTCATTAGATACCACTGAGCAGAGCCTGGCTCCATCCTCCTGACACTCACTCTTTCCATCTTTATAAACATTAATGGGGTCACCTCTCAGTCTCCCTTTTTCCAAGCTAAAGAGACCCAGCTCCCTCAGCCTTTCCTCGTCAGGGAGGTGTTCTACTCCCTTCATCATTTCTGTGGCTCTGTGCTGGGCTCTCTCAAGCAGTTCTGTGTCCTTCTGGAAGTGAGTGGCCCAGAACTGGACTCTTTCAAATAATATTTGTTTAGCCCATAAAATTTTCTTCAGGTTGATTTATAGGCTTCAATGCCTAATCCAAGCTTTATTCTTGGTTAACAAACGTTGCTGATAAAGTGAACCTCAAAGTCCAATGGACAATTCTTGGGAATGGTGAGATATTCCAGACTTGGGTAAAATTATTCCAAGAGTTACATGTTTTTCATGTTCACTTGATTCATGGTGCCCTCAGGCTTGTCCAGACAAAAGTTGGAATTCGCAAGTTAAGTTTGAAATCTGACTTTAATCTGACAGTCCTTAAAAATCCCCTTTCAGCTTTTTGTTGCATTCTGTAACTTTGAATTTCTAAGCAATTTCTTTTTTACTCTCTGCACTGAGATTCACTGGTCTCTTACTCTTAGAGTGCAGACTAGAAATAGAGTCAGAACTCCCAGTTACTCATTTACTGTTTTATGTGGGAGGTTGTGGTGTGTGTATGTTTGTTTTTCTGCTTCCAAAGCATCAGACAGACCATGCTGGAGTTCTGGACCTCAGGAAGTTATTGAGGAAATTTGCAAAGGGCAGTTAGTTTTCATGCTGTGTTGTATTTCAAACTGGGCAGACAGAGAAGTGACACCCTCAGTTCTGCTTTCACTTGTGAGACATTTGAGCGACCCTGTAGGTTTTGGGGAAATGAGGTGGCTCAGAAAAAACAAAGCTAAAATTAAAAGTTTTCTGCTTCTGTGTAGCTTCAGACTCAGGGCTAAGAGTTGATCTCAGCTTTAAACTGATCTGCTGTGTTTACGTCTAGAGGTTCGAAGTGTTTTCCTGTTACTTGAGACTTTGTTTTGCACTTTCTAGATGTGTATTTGCTAGTAAGTGTCATGTCCCAATCGATCAGACAAAGGAAAAGGAATGACTCTGTTTCCTGAGTATGGCAGTATTCACAGCTCTGTAGCAGGTTTGGGTCTGCCCTCTGTGTCTCTATAGCTACACAGCCCAGTTAGTTTGTTCTCTGCAGTGACAAGCGCAGGTGAGACCAGGGATTTGATTTGGTTTGGTTTAGCAGACCTCCTTGCATCAGTTCTAGACCTAAGTACTAGGAGAACAACAACGTTCTCTCAGGAGATGAGTGCAGTGAGTCAGAGCTCTGCCCTTTTAGTTTCTTGCCATGGTAATTAACATGGCCAGTAGGAAACACTCAAGAGGAAGAAGAAAGTCTATAGGTCATGGAAGGTGGGGATGGTCACTTGGAGTGATTATAAGGCTCTGGTGAGAGAATGTAGAGACGCAACCAGGAAAGCCAAGGCCTCCTTGGAATTAAACCTTGCAAGAGAGGTCAAGGGCAACAAAAAAAGGACTTCTTCAAATACACTGCAAGTATAACTAAACCTAGAGGCAATGTGCCCCCTGCTGAATGAGGTGAGTGCCCTGAAGGCAGAGGATACAGAGAAAGCAGAGATACTGAACACCTTCTTTGCCTGTGTCTATACTTCTCTGAGCTATCCTAATATCAAGCCCCAGACTGCTGAGGCTCCAGTGGAAGTTGAGACAAGAGAGGGGCTTGCCTAGTTGATGAGGACTGGGTTAGGGATAAGTTGAGCAAACTGGATGGACATACATCCATATCCTGATGGGATGCACCCACGAGTGCTAAGGGAGGCAGCAGAAGTCATTGCTGAGACACTCTCTATCATCTTTTCTAAGTCATCGGGATCAGGAGAGGTGCAAATGTCACTCCAATCTTCAAAAAGTGTAAGAAGGAGGACCCAGGTAACTCTAGATCAGTCAGCCTCACTCCCATCCTTGGAAAGATGATGGAACAATTTGTCCTAGGTGCTGTCTCCAGGCACATCAAGGACAGGAGGGTCATTGGGGACAGTCAGCATGGCTTCACCGAGGGGAAGTCATGCTTGACCAATCTGATAGCCTTTTATGAGGGCATAACCAGGTGGATAGATGATGGCAGAACCGTGGATGTGGTCTATCTTGACTTCAGTAAGGCATTTGACACGGTCTCCCACAGCATCTTTACAGCCAAACTGAGGCAGTGTGGTCTGGATGATCGGGTAGTGAGGTGGATTATGAACTGGCTGCAGTATAGAAGCTGGAGAGTAGTGGTCAATGGGACAGAGTCCAGTTAGAGGCCTGTATCTAGTGGAGTCCCCCAAGGTCGGCACTGGGATCAGTCCTATTCAATCTATTCATTAATGACTTGGATGAGGGATTAGAGTGCACTGTCAGCAAGTCTGCTTATGACACAAAGCTGGGTGGTGTACTGCCATCAGTGGGACATGGACAGGCTGGAGAGCTGGGCAGAGAGAAATTTTATTGAAGTATAACAAGGGCAAGTGTAGAAACTTGCATCTGGGCAAGAACCACCCTGGGTACCAGTATAGGTTGAGGACTGACCTGTTGGAGAGCAGTGCAGGAGAAAGGGACCTGGGGTTCCCGGTGAACAGCAGGATGACTGTGAACCAGCAGTATGCCCTTGTGGCCAAGAGGGCCAACAGCATCCTGGAGTGGATCAGAATGGGGGTGCTTAGCAGATGGAGAGAGGTTCTTCTCCCCCTCTACACATCTGGAACATTGTGTGCAGATGAAGGAAGATGATTAAGGAAGTAGAACACCTCCCTGATGAGGAAAGGCTGAGGGAGCTGGGTCTCTTTAGTTTGGAAAAGAGGACACTGTGGACTGACCTCATTAATGTTTATAAATATGTGAAGGGTGGGTGTCAAGAGGGTGGAGCCAGGCTCTTCTCAATGTGATAGGTCAAAGGGCAATGGGTGTAAGCTGGAACACAGGAGGTTCCACATAAATATCAGAAGGAACTTCTTCACAATGAGGGTGAAAGAGCCCTGGAACCTGCTGCCCAGGGGGGTTGTGGAGTCTCCTTCACTGGAGATGTTTAAAACCTGCCTGGATATGTTCCAGCATGACTTGGTCTAGATGATCCTGCTGTGGCAGGGGGATTGGACTAGATGATCTTTCAAGTTCCCTTCCAATCCCTAATGTTCTGTGATTCTGTGATTCTGAAGATTCAGTTGCAGGATGAGTCTTGGTGAGAGCTCAGCTATTTTATTTGTGCTGCAGAAAGAATTAGAACATCTAAGCAAGAACCTAGAGATAAGTCTAAATGTGAAGTGATCTCTTTGGCAAACAGGACAATGATCTCCACAGTGACTTAGATAAAATGACTTGCAGGAGAAGGGAGAAAAAGCCCTGCTTTTACTGAGACAGTGGCTAAGCACTGGAATAGGCTCTGCAGAGAAGCTTGGATATTTTTTGAACTGAAGTGGACAGGTTTATCTATGGCCCTGGGAAAACTGCTCTAATTGACACTGATTTAAGCAAGTTGGGTGGACTATATGGTCTCCAGGGGTCATGTTCAGCCTCAACTTTCTGTTCAGCCACACTGGATTTAACACCATGTTAAATTATCCACCATGTAGTCAAGGCTCTCTTCTGTATATAAGGCAGAAAAAAAAGAGATAGATTTGTTAGTCCTCAACTGTACAAGAATCACAGCAGAAAATGTGGCACAAAAAAGAGGCACTTGAGCCTCCTACATACAGAAAACCAGAGAGAGGATGTGGAAAAACATCCAAAGATACATGAAGGGGAATGATCAGAGGGAGAGCGGATGGCCAGGAAATCACTGGAGTCAAGGGAGCAGGAGGATTCAAAACTGTGTTTCCGCATTGTCAGTGATCATGAGGATGAAGTACTGCTCTTGACTAAGAGTTCATTGTAAACTTTGGAAAGAACAGCTTTTGACTCGGGAAATAGCTCACATTTTTTGCTTTACTTAACCACTAACTAACATACTAAAGCAATTTTTTGTTTAGTTGGGGATGGGGGGGGAGCTGGGTTTGTGAGTTTGGTTTTCTTAAAATCACTACTAAATTTTATAGCTCAAATTATTCCTACACACCAAAGTTCCTGGGTAACGTTTCTGAAAGCACATAAGTCCCTTGGATGCTTCACCTCCATTGCAGACAGCTGCACACTTAATCTGCTCCAGGCATTCCTGGCTAATTGCAAGTGTGACTGCAGCACATCTTCAGTGCAACTCACTTGAAACAGGTTTTCGTATTTATTCCCATTCTTGACAAATCTTATTCTGTCACTGCTCCTCTCCAGCCGGGGCTGCTAATGGGTTGCTGCCATTCATAGCTGAAGGGCAGTTATACAAAGGGCTCCATAGCACTTGCCAGCTAGTATCAGGTGGGAATTTATCCAAGGTGCTTGGTTTCTTAAATAATTAGGAACAGACTACAATATAAAAACATAAAGGGCTTCTAATGCCAGGGACAAGTGCCAAAATCACTCTGGAATTCGAGATTTCCTGGGACAGTTCAATTTTACTTATTAGCTGTAGCATTTTTTTCCTCATGCAAACTCTCATGAGTGATCAGAAAATGTAAAAATCTACTGTCTTCAATCTGGTACAGTTCCAGGAAAGAGTTTTACAAGCTCCATATATAAAGTGATGATGGAAATACTCGGCCCCATTTTTAAAATGTTCAGCTAGCACTGAATTTGGTGCGATCCATAACGACTGGAAGTTTTCCCTCTGTACCCACTGCAGAAATGTGAAGAGTGTCTTCCTTGGAGGACTGAGAAGGAGGTGCAGAAAGGCCCAGGGTCACTTTGATCTTGCTTAGTCTCAGGAGCTCAGGTCTTGATCTCAACATGCACCTCCTGGATTCCACAACCCTTAAGGACACACTTAAATCATCAACTAGACTGAAGCCAGAATGTTCAAGCCTGTGTAATCAAGCCCAGAAAGTTTCTTTAATCCTAACCTCACTGAGTGACCAGAAATAAACTGTGTAAACACTGCTGAGAAATGGTTGGACACTAATGTTGTCTGGCAGAGGTAAAACCCTTTTTCCTGCACAACCCTTTTCCACTTCAGTGAGGCTTTGCCACTTCTGCATCTCATAACCCACATTCTGTGTTTAAATCCTTTTTGCATTGCTCTCTGGGAGCAAAGGAAAGCAATGAAACTCTTCTTCCTTGCACCTACACAATGTTCTTGGTCTGCTTCTCCAGAGCAGTGGGGTCTGGCCCTGCCCTCGCTGCCTCCCCTTTAATAGCTTTAATAGTTTGGAAATCATAATTGCTGGGTACCTGTCTTTTTCTTTGGTTATCCCTTGATCACTGATCTTACAGGATTGTGCCTGGGAATGGAGAGATCTGATGCTGTGTTTAGTTATTGTTCTTTTTAATGGACAAAGGCCATTCATTACACTTCTCTAGTGAGGAAATGCACCACATTTTCAAACACTCACTAAAACCACAATCAAACTGATAAATAACACCCCATAACACACCCAAACTTATTGAAGCACAACTTTTTCGAGGTTTAAACACAAATGTTTGTTTGCAGATTGGAATTTAAAGTTACTAGTGAGTCTTTCTGTTTAAATAAGGAAAAACAAAGTTCCGGCAGGATAGAATCATAGAATCACCCAGATTGGAAAGGACCTCCAAAGGTCATCTAGTCCAACCCCTCTGCAATGAGCAGGGACATCCGCAACAACATCAGGTTGCCCAGAGCCTTGGCCAGCCTCACCTTGAATATCTCCAGGAATGGGGCTTCAACCATTTCCTTGGGCAACCTGTTCCACCGTTCAACCACCCTCCTGCTAAAGAACTTCTTCCTAACATCCAATATAAATCTACCCCCCTCTTATTTGAAAACCACTTCTTCATCATTTTCCCACGTTCAGTGGTCGACACAGGGTAAGGTACTGGGTGGAACTACTCAAGCATCCTGAAAAAACTATTGAGGCATCACCAGATCCTGGACTTTTCCATCCCCACCTCGCTTCAGAATGGTGCTGAAATGGTGTAGGGATCTATAAGGTGCTGAGTAGCACGAAATGGTAAAGGGTTTTTACATAAGTAAATGTTATTAAGCACTATATATATGGCACATGAGCTAGTCTTTCCTAATACACTGTTTGACACTTCATGTATCCATTGAGAAAGAGGTCCTTTTGCATCAGTTATAGTATTTATTACATATGTTATTTATAAAAACAAACAAATACATATAAATAAATATAAATATACATTCAAACAGAAATATAAATAATTATTTATAAGTAATTTTGATATTCAGAATTGATTTGAAAGGTAAAGCATTGTTTCCGTAGTTTTTCTTTACTTTTTAATTTTTTTTAACATTGCTCAAAAGAATATCACCAGGTTGTCCTGAACTGCTTCACTCATCCCCTTTGCTGCTGCAGTGCATTTATAACTAGGACAGAACAAATAACTTGTATGTGAGAAGGACCTACTCGTGACACTTGTCTGAAACTCTGGAAAATAAGCCTGATGCTCTTCTAGGTGACAATTGCTATTTTGCAAAGGTCTAATTACTTTAGAGTTAATATTGTCTCTGTAGAAAATGTAGTTGTCCTTGTAGCAGAGGTAGTTTGGCTACAACTGAAAATGGTGACATGCTAAACCTAAAACAACTCAAGCAACGGAGGAATGATGAATTTCCATCAAATCTACCATTAGGTCTACCTGAATCCCTGTCTACAGTCCAGGTCCACCCTCATTCTGTCCCCTCCAAACTGGTCACTCACCCTGTGGTGCATTTCCAGAGGCAATAGTAAACGGCCGCAGAACAGACCTGCCAAGTGGATTCACCCCAACACTGCGACATGAGCTGCTCCAGGATCAGGCAGCATGTATGTGCACTACTCATAGTCCATGTAACTGGGAACTTCATAGGAGCTCCAGCCTTTTGGGTACCCTCCTTCCAGTGAGACACAAACACGACCTGACTTCCCAGAAAATCTGGTTTTTTCAGTTTTGTGGTTGTTAATAGTGAAAGATAAGATGTGGAAATAGTTCTCTGTCTTAAAATCTGTTAGGTTTCCTACCAGCCTGGGAATCTGGCAAGACCAAGTCAGTTCAAAATGCTGCAGGATCCCAGGAGTGTAAGTTCTCTACAACAGTTCATCTGGAGGGTTTTTTCTCAGTTTCTAAGTGACAGAAATTTCAGGGAAATGTTTATTTCATTGAAATCCCAGCATTTCTGGGGAATTAGGAAACCTTTTGCTCAGATCAATCACCAAATGATGCAGCAATGACCTCTGCTGCAAGGCTGAGGCTTTTTCATACTTGTTCTGCTGAAGTAAACTTGCTGTTAATGGTCTTTCAGATAATGTAGAACCAGCCACTGTTTTTATTTTTACCTCAAGGTAACATTACTCCCTCTTTATACTAATAGAAGGGCTTCAAATCACAGAAGATTATTTTTCAAGCTACTGGCATGAATAGACCACAACTATATTTTAATGTTTTCATCAAAATCACTATTAGGATTAACTAACTAAGAATGAATTAGAATTAGATTTAGAATTAGATTTAGAATTAGAATTAGAATTAGAATGAAGCTGCTAATTTTACGGGAAAGGATCCACATTACCACTCACTCCCCAATCCGGAAAAGTTCAAACTGGCATGGAGCAGAGCTGCCTCTGTGTGGTGGAAGGAGGCTGAGCATGCAGCAACTTCATTCAAACCATCCAACCATAAGCAGAAAGATTCTTGTCACGTTGTGAGGTTCTTACTCATTTACCACTGCCAGGGACACCCAACTGGGCTGATAACAGGAGTAAAAAGGGTTGTCAAAGGCAAAGTATAGTGAGAAAGTGTGGCAAGCTTATGGGATCAGTGAAACACTGATGCTAGATTGCACCTACAGAAAGTACTGTGCAGCTCAGGAGAGTGCTGTGGGTAGTATTTATGAAATATGAGGGCTCTTACTTCTCGGTTTTGACTACTGCTCTAAAGGTCCCTATTCATTCATCAGTATCAGGAAATTGTGGAGAAAGAAGACAAGGTCTTTAAAAGAACGTCAAACTCAAGCAATGTACTGCAGTGCTGACCAAATGCAGCTGTCTGCAAAATACTTAGGGCAAATTCCAGAAACTCTGCTGAGAAGAACATGGCAAACTCTTCTGTCTTCAAAACAGGCTTTGCTGAGAGAAAGAAAACCCCAGGTCTTCAAGAGGAGATAATGAGTGACCTGCAAAAAGAGTCCAGTAGACTTGCCCAGAGGTGAAAGGGATGTGGATGCGTCTAACGATACAGTTACAGACAACAGCTATGCTGATGACAACTTAAAAAGAAGTAGATGAACCTTGGTCTATCCTGGTAGCTCTTCAGGTTTGGGATAACCTGAATGTAATAGTCTGGAGTCCTGCAGCCAGTTCTGGAGCCCCTGATATAAGGACATGGAACTGTTGGAGCAAGTCCAGAGGAGGCCACAGAGGGCTAGAACACCTCTCCTATGGGGACAGGCTGAGGGAGTCGAGGTGGTTCAGCCTGGCGAAGTGAAGGCTCCTTGGGCACCTTATAGCAGCTTCCAGTACCTCAAGGGGCTACAGGAAAGCTGGAGAGGGACTTTATACAAAGAACTCCAGTGATAGGACAAGGGGGATGGTTTCAAGCTAAAAGAGGAGAGATTTAGATCAGATCTGAGACAAAAAATCCTCCCTGGTATGTAGGGATATATTCTGTAGAGAGTGAGCAATCCCTTCAAACCTGTAAACAAATTTTTCTTTCCTTTTTTTTTTTTGGTAAATGGACCTTCCAATATTATTTAGTGTCTTAACATGAGGTGGTTTTGCCAATCCTCAAGTTTTCTGGCAAATCACCCTTGCTCCTTCCAGTTTTTCAACATTCTTTTCAGAGATGAACTGGAGCACTGTGCAGATTTCTACCTCACTGGTGCCTGTACATTACTGCCCTCTTTCTGTCTTTGCTGCCCTAGTTTCCAGGAAGCATCTTCTTGTCTAAGCTGGTTCACTTTTTTTTCCCCCTTTGTTCCATGGTGCACTAGCTTCATCCCTACCTTTATGAAAAATGTGTTTTTCTGGAATGAGCTCAGCAAGCAAACAGAACAGATCTCTTCTTGGCTTTTTAATATTCTGCCTTTTTTTTTTCCCCAGCAATCACAGAAGTTTAATAGCAGTTTCTTAACTACAAATAATTTACTACCTAAGGATGACTTGCTGGTCATTCCTGAAATGAGACAGGCCTGTTCTTGTCCTCCTTACTTTATTTGCTGTTGTTTTATACCCTGGATCACATGTAGCAATAAAACACCTTCAGAGTCAGTTTCTGTCACAGCCATTCCAGTTCCAGCTGCCCTCAAGCACACTGGGCTTATTTTAACTAACCTGTGTATGGTCCTTTCAGTTCTAAGGCATCGCTGAGCCCTCCAAGTAGTCATTACTCCAGCTGCATGCGCACTAGGAGAATCCTCACCTTTACACTGAGCAGTGCACCTTGCCTGTGGGATCTGTGTAAATACGTGAGCAAAAGCTACATCTGACAGAAAGCTGGAGAGAGCATCAAAAGCCTGTCGTAACATTCCAAGAAGGGAAAGCAACATTCTTATAATCCTCCACACACTACAGAGCTGAACCTTTCCATCTGTTGCTCCCAGGATTTCGCAATCCCCTAAGGCTCCTACTGTTGGTGCAGCCCTTTGTCCGAAGCCACCACCTTCCCAGATGTCTGCTGGAATCCACTCATGTTTCTGCTTCCTAGGGCCTTTAATTACATTAGAAATGAAGGCTTCCACTCCCTCCCTGACCTACCAGCTCCAAATCCAGTTCACTTCCACCTCTCTTTTTAAATGTCTCCACCGATAAAACCAGAAAAAGCATCCATTTATTTCCCACGGAACTACTGTTGCCCTAGATGTCTCACTGGTGGTACCACTGCTGTTGGTAGATCTTCCACCTCTGACATTTGTATATCTGATCTATGATCGGCACTTTTCTTGTGTGTTCTAAAGGAATGCCAGCATTATTTCATCACAAGCAGAAAGGTGAGACAAGGGGAAAGCAAACCTGGGGTAAAGAAAGTAGCAGCTGCACAACCCAGCCCAGCAAGTGACAAAATATTCTCCACATAGGAGCTGTTTCAGGACCAGAAACAAACCAACCATTTTCCAATGTCTCTTGAAACTGCAATAATCCTTATTTTCCACTTTACCTGTGCAATGCTGCTAAGCAACTTGTGAGCAGAACCTATAAAAAAGAAAAGCAACTACACTACCATATGCTGAAAGGGCCAGTCTTCCTTCTCAAGTGAATGTAAAAATAGTTCCCTCTGTCTCAAAATGAAAGTGGATGGATGTTTTGCAAGTCAGGCTAGAAAAATTTACCAGAAAACCCCTCTGATTAAAGAGCAGGAAGAAGCCTCAAGCACATTTTTCCCAATACTGAAGGGATAAGACAGAGCAGGATTGCTTATGTGGTAGCTGCACAAGATTAAATTATTTTGAGGTACAAGAAAGGAAAATAAAAATAGCTTCAATACCTTATGTATGTCCTACAAATTAGCAAAGCTTTTCTATTCTCATATTTGAATGTTCCAACTGGCATATGGGACCTCTTGAAACCAAAGCATTGTTGTCTTTGCAATTCAGCATATCTTTATATTATATATTGTATATCATTCTATTTACATTATGCATTATGTAATTATATAATATATGTCACAAGTCAAGTGGCAGTCAGCAGACACTCATGAGCAGTCACTGAAGGGCTGCACACAAAAGCCCAGGAACGGGGTAAAATCTTTCTCCATCTGGTAAACATCCCTGAGGCCTGAAGACAGCTTTTGTGAAAAGTCAAGTGCAGTGTTTTCTGAACCATCCCCACATCAAACCTGATTCTACTTGTGGTTTTTTGTGATTTTACTCACTGGCCAGACCTACTGTTGTGCACAAGAACAAAGGCTTCATCTTCTAAAGTCTCTAGCAGACTGCAGTATGTTAAGTCCTAGTTTAGGAATCATAGAATCATGGAAGGGACGTCAAAGATCACCCAGCCCCAATCCTCTGCCATGGGCAGGGACACTTCTCACCAGACCAGATTTCCTAGAGCCCCATCCAACCTGCTCTTGAACACTTTCAGTGATGGAGCAGCCACAGTCTCCCTCGGCAGCCTGTCCCAGTGCCTCAGCACCCTCACAGGTAGGAATGTCTTCCTCCGATGTCCCCTCTTTAAGCTTGAAACCACCCCCCTTGTCCTATCACTACAGTCCCTTGTAAAAAGTCCCTCTCCAGCTCTCCAGCTTTTCCAGCCCCTTTGGGTACTGGAAGCTGCTATAAGGTGTCCCTAGAGCCTTCTCTTCTCCAGGTTGAACAACCCCAACTAACTCAGCCTGAAGCCTGTTAGAAACTATTTAGAGAAACTTCTATACTTCCCTCTTGGATTTCCACTTGCTGCTGTTTCTCTAAATAAATCATGACTGTTTTCTCTCTAAGGAAACCACGGATGTGAAACTTGAAGTCCCTGCACTAAAAGAAGAAAAAACTTACTTGCCAATCTATTGAAACTGGGCTTTTGGGGAGTATCACCAAAAACAGAAGGGAGAAGACACTCAGAGAACTAAAATTAGGGACTTTTTCAGAAGATAGAACATTATCAAATGCTGCAGCTTTGACCCAACAGCTAATCAGAACTTCATGAAAGCAGCGTTCTAACATACAATACTGCCAAAGTGATCCTGTTTAAGATTAGTGCTAGACATTTAGAAACTTGCCAAAGCCTACTAAACAATTACAGAGGAAAAATTCATTAAAGCCTAATAAATCCACAGTAAATCCTTTCATGCAAACTCAGCACTTTCAAAGGACCCCCCCTACAATGGAAGGCAGGTTATGGCTACTGGAATTGTCTTCTGTCAGAGCCCCAAGAGCACCAACAGCCCCTAACTGTCCTCATCAGGACCATCTGGGACCTCCACTCACATGGTATGTGTCTGTTGGTCCAAGAATAGCATTTAAGCTCAGCCCCCAGTGCAAACTCTTCTTTGAGCTGAGTTGTTGGTGTGTTTGGGTCCAGTCGGACACCCTACTGACCAGGATTTGCTCTCTGACCTACCTCTTTGCTCAGGACTTGCTTTTTGACTGCCAAGCCTGCTCCACTCTGCGTCACTTGCTTGGGTAGTGCAGTCCTTGCTGGTAAGGAGATGGTCCCTGTCTGCACCTTGTCACCTGGGGGTCCTGCTCACCTTCCATTGGAGAGCTGCCCCCTCTTGCAGCTCTCTGCTACTAGTGACCATGCACATTAACTAAAAGGAGCAACATCCTGACTTTATTTTGGTTAAATGAACCTACTAAGGGGTATAGAATAACATCTGTACTTAACACTTATGGTAGCCTTTCGCTTACAGCATGTTTTAATTTCTCTATGAACAAAAGAAGTCAAGTCAAGCGTCAAGCCTCTGTGGAGTTAGGTGAGATAAAGAGCAAATGGGATGGACAGAACTAAGGCTGCATTTGGATTATTAGTTTCATTGGTGTTGAAACTAGTATAGCAAGAATTTCTGAATACTTCCATCTAAAGCTTAATATTTTTTTTAATTTGGGTATAGTGAAGCTACAGTCTGAACCTAAGGACAAGCAGTCTTGAGAGTCTTTTGAGATCTTAACCAGATGTGGTTTCACACATCTGGATTGGAGTAAGATCTCTTAACCTACTGGTGATATTATTCATGACACAGCCCAGGATGCTTGTCCTCCTTTGCCACAAAGAAACGCTACTGGCTCACATTCAGTTGCTTGTATATAAGACTCTCATCTGGAGAGCTGTTTGTCCCCAGAATGTTGTGGAGCTGTGTGTACCACTGTGTGAATAAATTTAATGCAGCTGTTCCTCCCAGTGCTGAACCTGAGCCTACATTTGGTGCCTACATAAGCTGGAGAGACGACAGCTTTTCCCTAAACCTCCTGCTGTTGGGGGTCATCAAGTCCTCTTGCACAATTTCAAAATGTTTTCTTTTTCAATATTTTCTGTAGAACTGTTTGTTTTGGTACCTGGTTTCTTGTACTACTGGAGCCAAGAGGAAGCGGGTGTATACACTGCTTCAGGACACAGATAACTGAAAAAAAAAACCCATGGTTTTTTGTCACTGGAAGTAGAATGGGGAAATTTGCTACAGGATATTTGTTTTTATTGCTATTTCCTGTAGAGAACACAATAGAACAAAGTCTACTCTGCCCATACAGCCTGTTGGCACTCATGCCATGCTCCTATTTTCAGCTAAAAATAGCAAAAAGGCCAAAAAATTACTTAAGGTAACAAGGTAAACCTTGTGATTTAATTATCTTTTTGGCTCAAGTGTCTTTGCTGCTGCTGAGAGCAGACAGCAGCCTGCTGTCTTCTAGCCTGTCTGGGTATTGCTTACACACCTCTCACCGTGTGCCCCTGGTTTCTCATAACTTTCACAGGAGAAATTATGGTGGTCTCTGTGGCTAAGCAATTAAAAAATTACTGAAAGGACTGATCAAACGCCAGAGATCTCAATCATTAGCCTCCTTTGCAGAGGTGCAATGTTGCCATCTCAAACACTCAAAAATTCAGCCTCTCGAATAAACAGGTTTTCAATGGGGCTGTGTAATAAAAACCAATGTCTGGTCCTTTTTTCATTGTCACCTGAATTCTGGGGCCTGCAAAGAATACAGCTGTGGAGAGGTTTGATTTGACAGCCTCCAAGTTAAAGCTGAATATGTGTCCTTTGATTACTGCAAGAGCTATCGAAACGATCTTATTAATAAATTCTGAACAGGATTGACGTTCCATAAATATTTTTTGGTATAAAAAGTCTTACCTTTTTTTTTTTGTGGTCTCTCCACATCACTCGTTCAATTCATGGATTGTAGCCCAGCTAAAATGCCTCAAGCTGACAAAGGTTTCTTTGATCTGCACAGTGCAATGATACTTGTGGTTGGGAAATCGAGGTAAATTCTTTTTTATGACCTCTGGGTTAGTTGGCTGCTTTCCACAGAAGAGAAGGAAGTAATCATGGTCCAGCAGGGCAGGACTGAATTCTGGCTCAGTGTCAACGACCAAACTCAGAGAAAACAAACTCAACAGTAAGTTTGGTAGAGCCCAGTTTCACCACAAGCTGTATTTTCCTAGATGACTGATGGTTACCGCTATTCAGGATTTTGCCTCCGTGTTCCTGAACAAAGTGGGTCTACAAGTAGACATGATGATATCAACATTTAAAGGGAAGCTAGCAGGTGAAGTCAGCAGCAATCAGTGTCTTTCAGGTGCCTTTAGCATACACGCTGCTGCAACTTTGGGGAAAAACAACCTAAACAAAAAAACCCCAGCCCAAGCCAAGCCAGACCCACCATGATAAAACCAGTATTCAGGTTGTTTTAAAAACTTCTTGCTTTGTGCTCACACCTCTTCATATTTCAGAACTATCAGGGAGGGAAAACACAAAACTTGAGATCAAGCCAATTAGGAACTTGCCCCACTTTGCCACGGAAAATCCATCGTGCTGGTGAAGGTGTTGGTGCTCTGCTTCGCCAGGGGATTTGCTGACTGTGGTTGCAGCTTCTCTGTGCCGGGAGCAGATCCCGTAGGGGAGTATGAGGGCCGTGCTTACCGTGCTCCCTTGCCTAGGATTGCTTGAGGTTTTCTCGGTATGTGCAAAGCCCTTGAAGTCCTAACGAGGCCCTATATGCTGGTGCATAGCTGTGCTCTGTGTTCACAGGTCACCCAATCTAGGCTTCTGTCACTTCACCTTTACCTTACTGGAGCTACTTATCTTCAGGCACGTAACTGATGGACCTGGACGTTTAGCGTTTCTCCACTCTGTCTTAACACTGCTTAGTACATCACGTTCCAAAACAGATCCCAAACACTTGGGTGGACTACGGTACCTCTTACAAACCGTTAACAAGTTGAGGGGTGATAGCCTAAGCTCTCTGCAGTCTAGGAGTTCATATCCTTGCTCATACGAATTATGAATGATATGATACCTCTTTGGTATTTCCAACAGTTGAGTAAAGAAATAATAAACTTCTGTGGTTCTATTTAGCTAGCAGAAGCGCTTGGCACTGCTTACAGAAGCTACCAAAGGCCAGTGGCTGTGATACTCTTGTTTAGTCATCTCATTCATGACAAGGTGAACGTTACAACTGTTTTCCAAATTAGCATGGCATGGGTGTTTGAAGAAGCAATTTTCTTACAAAAAGGAATCCTTAGTTCAACTGCAAGTCTGTGAGTGAACATCATCATTTTGTATCTTGAAGTATCCCATTAGAGGACAAGTACTGTGCTGGTATGGAGTCCAGTTCATAGAACAAGATGCACTGGCTTCACTCACATCATGGGCTGCACTCCTGCACTATGGCTTAGCTTTTATATTGAGGAAATAGAGCAGCTGGATCACACAAATGTGAAGTCTCACACCATTTTAATAGTCACTTCTTAAAAGCCCTCTTGAAGGCACCAAAAAAACAGTACCTTAGATCTTTGCCAGAAGTTATCCTGTACAAATGTCCAACTGGAATAACTAGATTGAGAAACAGTGATGGGAACTCTTCTAAAATATCAGCGAGTAGTATTTAGCTAACATGCATCAGACACTTTGGTATTTGGGTCATCTTAGTGCTTCAATCTTCTGGCACCGTGTAATTCTTTCATTGCACACGCTCACTGTTAATGCTTTGACTGGTGTGGTCATGTAATGCTGCTGCTTGTAAAGCTCCCATTTTCTTTTAAATGTGATTGTAAATGGATTATTTATGAGGGAGAGCCTTATAAATCAGGCTATCCTTTAGGCTTCACCTTTATTCCTTCTTACAAAATCATAGAATCATTAGGGATTGGAAAGGGACCTCGAAAGATTACCTAGTCCAATTCTCCTGCCAGAGCAGGATCACCTAGACCAAGTCACACAGGAACATAAGAACGTGTTTATGTTTCCTGAACACTGGAGTGTTTGGAGGGTTTGGAGTCGAAAAAGTACATAATCTAGTTTTTACTAGTCATTTTTGGCATTCAGAAGCTTAGTTTTGTCTTCCAGATGAACTATGAACTGGTCTTTGGGTTCTCTGAGATATGAGACAAAGACCTGGGCTATCATTTTAGCATGAAGAAAATGTACATGTGGGAAATCACAGACTTTCTCTGAATTCCTCCTGCAGTTGTAGTCGGAAACTGTCTGTTGTCCATTCCTGCTGTGATGGCTGGATTTGCTCACTAAATGAGGAATCTTGCAGATATTCACGTAACGATCATCTCAAGTGTTCTTCTGATTACCTTCCTGGTATTCTTTTTTGCCCTTGTGTATGGTTAGAGGTGCGCTATGCTATTTCTGCTGGATCTGAGTCTTTCCCTGTCCCTAACGACAACTTGCAGTCTCTAGGCATCAAGCAGCTACTGGTTTTGTCAAGAGTTGTCTGTACTCCTCCAATACCCATGTATTTGTAAATGGATCCTAAGCATAGGAGACTAGAAAGATTCAGTGTCTCTTACCCATTATTCTTTACCCATTAATATTTGGCGTAAGTTTTTATTCAAAATATTTTCCATAATTTAAAAACAAACAACAAGAAACCCCCTAACAGCTTCCTGACAGTCAAACTGAACTTCAGTTTTCTTATTTTTCTAATTACCACACAAGACAGTCCTGTGTGAGCCTATAGAGGATTTCCCTTGCCGGTTATTTCTAAGCTTTCTGTTATACAAGAGGCTTTAAATGCCATTTATGTAAAATACCGACACTTTTTAATTAACATGTTCCATAATACTAATGTTGAGTTTAGACCTGCACTGTCAGTATGTTTCTGGTTCCTCTAAACATTATTAAAATCAAGCTTTACAGTCCTAAACTGAGGTTTTTAGGCTAAAAATAGTAGTCATAAAGGAGTAAACAAATGCAGAACTGTTTTTGTGCTCTGCCTCCCTAGCATGTGTTAGTCTAAAAACACAAAAATACCTAAGAGAACTTTAACAGAAAAAATTCTGCAAATTTAAGTCCTTCAAACTGCCTACAAAGTCCTCTAATTAGTTCTAAGGGTTTTGAAATGTGATTGTGCTGTGGTGCAGCCTGAGTCTGACAAGCTAATACCTTATTGGGGAGAACATTTCTCAGGTCCTTCTTTACAGAAGGACCAAAAACCAAGGGGAGGAGGATCCACTGGCCACAGCAACTTGACATTCTTCCAGCTTCTCTCCGAACTGTTACAACCCACTTGCTTTACCGTTGCTATTTCAGCTCCCTCGTACTAGTTTCACTTTTGGAAGAACGTGCTGGGCAGAGAAAGCTGAGGCAGGTCAGATAACTGTCAGGAAACAATGTGTTGTACGTGGGCGTTCTGGAGGCTTCCTACTTGTAGGGTGCTTCCTCTATGGTCACAGGGCCACATGATTTTTAGATATAAGGGAATTTCCAGTGACCACAGAAGGATTAGGTAACTGCTTCATGGCTTGTTTCTTCCTTGTCGGGGCAAGAATTAGGATTTGATCCAAACCTAACCAGAATCCTGTGGACATACTCTCATTGACTTGCTGGTGGTTTTTAACGTCAGACTAGACAAAAGCAGTCTTCACAGAATGAAAATTCTGAATCAATGGGACCAAGTGAAAAGGCTGCTATCTCCTAAAGTTTCCACTCTGCCTTCAGTAGTCTCCTCAGCCTTCAGCAGGAATGAATATGCTGGGGGTCTAGCAGGAACACAAGTAACCCTTACAGAGTTTCCACAATTAAACATTTTTGCATTTTCTAGCCCAGCCTCTTGCTCAAGGCATGAGGATCAGAGCTCAAAGCAGTGCTGGATCAGGTCAGCCATGCCTTTGCCTAGCTGAGTCTAAAAGGTCTTCAAGGATGAAGACTTTGCAGACTGAGTGGTCCATGGCAGTACTGTACCCAGTGAAAAATTTCTAGCATCTGGTTTGCTCTTCTGAAGTAGAGATCTGCCTACTCTACTGTCACTGGGAGGTGACAGTAGATCTGTCATTGGGAGGGGAGGCAGTTTCTACCCCTATGGAGAAGAATTTTTGTCTAAATGACTGACCTCTAGGCAATCCTTCCCCCAGCCTCTTTCAGCTGTCTAGACTGGCTCTCACAACCTCTCCCTGCACAGTGTGTACTTTAAGGACCCATCTCCATAGCTGTATACTGCATCCTCCAACTGATTCTTACTTCCTTGCAACCTAATGGGATCCCTGTGATTGCCAACCATGGAAAGAGAAAAACCCACCAATTTTCACCTTGTTTCAAGGTTGATTTGACTTTATAAAAGGATTTTGTACTTTCTGCTGTTGGCTCAATCTGCTGCAGAGAGGTACCAGCTGCACAATCTTCAAGCAGCTTTATGTGCTTCTGTATCTGGGTTGTAGTAAACTGTGCTAGGTATCACCCTTACACAGCTTTCCCTCTTGGTGTTGCTCATGGTGGCCAAAAAGTACCTCCCCAACTTCTTTTTCTGTAATCGATGTCACTGGTTACTGGGCAGTTAACAAACCAGCCTGCAGAACAACCATCTGCAGTCACTAAAGAGTTACAGCTGGCATGTGTGACCAGGAAACTTTAAGCCGTTTGCAGGCAGCCAATAAAAGGTGAGATCAACAACACAGCTGACTCACACAGGAAAACTCAGGCTGTGCTTGAATGTGGTTCAAAACCACCCAGCGCTCGGTATCTGCAGTTTTTCTCTGCTGTTGCATAGTTTTTATGCCACTTTTTCCAAAGGTAAGTTGATTTCAGATTTCTCTTAGCAAGACGTGTGAATCTGAGTGTACTGTAGTTTCTCTCATACTAAGGGAAAATAGCTTCACTATTAATTGCTTTTTAAAAATTACCTTTTAAATTAGAAACTTGAAATAAATTTCTACTTAAAATTTAAATAAATGGTCTTGTAGCAGTCTCCCTCCTGCCTGCCTCTGCCTGCCTAGCTAGAGGAGGATGAAAAGTTGGCAGAGGTTTTGTGTTACTTCTTAGAAAGACACCCTTCCATTGCAAAGGTCACTTAAGAAATACTGGGTTTGTGGTCTCAAGATGAGTTTTCAAAAGGATCTGGGAGTAAGAGCACTCAGAGGAGCAGAACCATTTCTTCAAAACTACTTTGGTACCAGACTTGCAATTGGAGGGTAGGGAGAGATTGTTGCCTGTAATTCCATGATAGACTTGTATCCTGAGACTTCTCTTGTCCATCATCTCAGGAATGTGGATAGCAGCCTGGATGAAAGGCTTCCAGTTTTAGGGTTAAACTCTTTTGGACATTATCAGCAAATCACTCTAAGTTGAGGTATGGAGGGAGATGCACAAACTCAGACATGGGGGGCAGTGGTGCACATTGTGGTTTGTAACAGAAACACTGAAGTGATTTTTGATTTTCTTTTAGAAAAATTTCCATATAAATTAGACTTTGCAAATCCAAAATCAAAGGTTTTGACTAGCTTTTATTTTTATCAAAGTAGCCAGTTAACAAGAGTTAAAAAAATCTGCTGTAGCTTTACTTAAGTGAAATTACTTTCTGGGTTCAGATGCTGTATTCATTATCTGATCTTCTTCGTACTATGTTTTAACTAGAGTAAATTCTCTGGGTGATTTAAATGATGATTTGTTGTATGTAATAAAACTGAGGTGTAATCCTGCCTCTGACAGCCTTTTGACTACCTCCTTGAATTTTAGAATTAGTAGATCTGTGTGGACTGACCCTGTAAATTTAAAGAATAAATGGGGTTGTTTTTAAAAAAGTATAAACTTGTGAAGTTACCTATTTGGAAACTTAACTTCATTTTCAAATTCTATGAATCTCTTAATCTCTCTGTCAGCCTCATACCATACTGGATTTATCCTTTAAGGAAGCACTTAGTGAAACTCCTCAGACAGCTGTTGCTTTCAAAATACAGTAACTTAACAAAAAGCAAAAAGTCCAGCTGTGCTTTCCTATGAGAATCAAATACTGCTCAATCTGAGCTGGTAAATCAACTGCTGAATTTTTATTTGCATTTGGATTGTGGTTAGATGAGAAACTGAGCTTAGTTACCCCTCTGATTGTGAATGTGCCTGAGATACAGAGATTAACTGAAAATCAGCTGATCACAAACCAGCAGCAGTTCAGCCATGAGCAAAGGTTAACTTTCTGTTTCTGTTTCACTCATGGGCAATGGGATCTGCCCACAGGCAGAAGACTTTCCGGCCTTTTGCGTGCTATGGGCTCTTTGTAGAGCCTGTCTTCTAGATGGTCACAATTTGCTCACTAGTACGTACTGGTTACTTCAAATTTTTGGCCCTGTTCTTTCAGTTGCCTCATGGCTTTCCTTTTCTAGCCCTGATCTACTGGCCCCCGAAGGGAATATTCCATACTGAGTTTTTATGACTCGCTGTAATCCTTCCCGATGCTCTTACCTCATCTGATTTGCTTGCTTGCTTGTTTTCCTCTATCCCTGCTTTTGGTTGTCTCTAGTCTAATGTAGCCTCACAGATGTAATTTCAAATGTCAGTCCTGTAGTAAAGCAGTGACGATTTGCAAAGTTATCTCTGATCTACATACTTTGCAGTACGATGTGTTTCTGTCAACCAGATAGCCCTAGAGAGGTGCTGTATAGAGAGGACTGGCCAAGTGAATGGCTGCTATAAAAAGACAATTCCATCTAGTAGTCTGCCACCTTACAGCCAGAGAAAATCTGTTTTACCTTGTCTGGGCATTCAAACATGACTTTGTATTAAAGATATGCAAGAGTGACGCAGAACACATGGACGTGGGTTATCGAATAATTGTTTCTTTTATGAGAAGTGAGGAAACTGCCTAGCATGGTTGAGTAATTGAGTATTGCTTTAAGATGATTGTTTATATTGTAAATAATGGCCCAACATTTCAGTCATCAGATGGAAATAATGATCAATTAATTAGCACCTTGCAGCCTCAGATGGTAAGTTCTGATCCAGACACTCCTTTGCAATTAGTGCATTTTTCTTGCCTCTATAAGGAAAGTCTGATATAGTAATAGGAAGCCTCTTGGATTAGGGTAATAGTTATTTGGGACATAAAGGATGTTGCAGCTTGATTGTGCTTTGCTAGTAGTGACAAAAGTAGTCCTTAATAACTTCTTCTACCTTTTTTCCCCAAGCCAGCCACCAAGAAATGGCCAAATTACTACCTGCAGTAGCTCAGGAAGATTTGGATAGCTTTACCTTGACCAGGACAGGCTCAAGCTTTGCGCTCAAAGCTTTTCATGTTTCTTGGAACACTCACATCTCTCTGAAGCTGCTGGCCAGCCAGGACACTACAGAGAGGTACGTGGCCAGCAAACCACCCTGGTGGGCATAACAGCTCTGCAGCACTGGCATCAAAGTGAACAGGGGCACACCCAGGATCATCCAGTCCCTAAGCACATCTCCATTCCTACGAATTCTAACCACAGGCAACTTTAGGGCGCTTAAAACAAGCTCCATGGGTTTCTTACAAATGTTTATATTAATCTGGAAGTCATTAATTATCTTTACTATAATAATATCTACAAACCCTGATCAGAAATACTCAGCAGGCTGTGGGATTGTGTCTTTCTGGAGGTCCCTGAAGAGATCTGTTGAATTTAGGCTAAAACAGCTTGTACAGGTGAGAGAGCAGAGCAATGGGAGGAAGGAGGGATAGTGGTCAGGCTTACAGGGCAGTGAGATGTGTACATGTCCTAATTGTAAAAACAAATGAGCATGTGATGAGCATCAGCCTATTGACCAGTAAATTCCAGGCTGCAAGAAAAGCAGTTTCCAATAGTCTTACACCATCAGTTTTCTAGCTTGTTTTCCTCTTTCATCACTATCTCTTGGTTATCTCCAATCTAGTGTAGCCTAACAGATGTAATCAAAACTTTTCTCAGTGGTTCACGCTACATTCTAAGCTCATGGCCGAACTGTTCCTAGTTCACAAACAATTAATTTTCAGTTATCTCAGCATCTCAGCTGTGTCAGGCAGAACATTCACAGTCAGAGGGGTAACTAAGCTCGGTTTTACACCTAACCACAGGCTACCTTTGATGGAGCAGGACCAAAGCACTTCAGAACCCACTGACCTGACTGTTTCTCAAGACAAAAGTCCATAGATGCAATTCAGAACTAGATATTCTTGTTCGTGGTGTTTTAAATTGTTCCATTAGAAAGACAGGGGAGGGTAAAACATTATTTGTATGAAAGAGTTCAGATTGCCATGATATATCAAAAACTGAATGCAGATACAACTTGGGAACAGCTACGAATTTTAAGAGATGTGTTTGTGGTTGAGGGGAGGACTGCTTGTCCCCATCCATGTTTTCTTTATAGCAAACAGACCCCAAACAAGTTAGAGAAATCCACCTTGTGCTGTGCTTTCCTTTTTAACATGCTGCCTGAACTTAGCATCTTTTCACACACTCCATAAGATTAAAACCACTGGTTTCCTTTTTTATTTCTGCCTTTCTGACCTCTTGCTTACAATACAGTGTTTAGAAAAACTGGGAGAACAAACCCTGTTTTACTTGGGCTGCAAAACACTTAAACCATGTGCCCTGTCATTAATTCAAAATCTACTTGAATTCATTTAATTCACTAACTGATTTTTTTAATTTCAACAGACCTGTAGCCCATTCTCATAATTCTAACCAGCCTTTACATTTAGATTTCAGTTGCAGCTTCTCATTTACTGTGTTGACTGAGCAGCACATAACCTAATCACTGCGAGTAATTAATAACCCTGTGTTACCTGTTTTAACACTTATTTCCACAACTCTAAATATTTATCAGCACATGTTTTACCTGGGCTGCAAAGCTTTATCAGAAAGAAAAAGCCAAGCTCAGTCCTAAAATGAACAAACAAAAAGCCTTCCATTCAGGTCAGTTGTTCTCAGGTCTTAAGGCTTTTGAGAGGTGACCACATTAATGTCTATAAATATGTGAAGGATGGGTGTCAGGAGGATGGAGCCAGGCTCTTCTCAATGTCATCTAGTGATA
>JAOXOE010000720.1:7379757-7424764 GCA_028565055.1 Phoeniculus purpureus
TGACTTGGATGAGGGATTAGGGTGCACTGTCAGCAAGTTTGCTGATGACACAAAGCTGGGTGGTGTTGCCAACACCCTAGCAGGCTGTGCTGCCATTCAGCGGGACCTGGACAGGCTGGAGAGCTGGGCAGGGAGCAATTTATTGAAGTATAACAAGGGTAAGTGTAGAGTCTTACATCTGGGCAAGAAAAACCCCAGGTACCAGTATAGGTTGGGGACTGACCTGTTGGAGAGCAGTGTAGGGGAAAGGGACCTGGGGGTCTCCTGGTGGAGAGCAGGATGGCCATGAGCCAGCAGTGTGCCTCTAATAGCCAAGAAGGACAACAGCATCCTGGGGTGGATCAGAATGGGGTTGCTTAGCAGATCGAGAGAGATTCTTCTCGCCATCTACACTGCACTGGTGATATTGCATCTGGAGTATTGTGTCTAGTTCTGGACCCCTTAGTTTAAGAAGGACACAGCTGCTGGACTGAGTCCAGCGTAGAGCAGTGAGGAAAGGCTGAGGGAGATGGGTCTCTTTAGCTTGGAGGAGACTGAGGGGTGGCCTCGTTAATGTTTACAAATATGTGAAGGGTGGGTGTCAGGAGGATGGAGCCAGGCTCTTCTCAATGTCATCTAGTGATAGAACAAGGGGCACTGGGTGTTAGCTGGAACATAGGAGGTTCCATATCCATATGAGAAGGAACAACTTCACAGTGAGGATGATGGAGCACCAGAACAAGTTGCCCAGGGGAGTTGTGGAGTCTCCTTCCCTGGAGACGTTTAAAACCTGCGTGGATGTGTTCCAGTGCAGCTTGGTCTAGGTGATCTTGCTGTGGCAGGGGGATTGGACTAGATGATCTTTCAAGATCCCTTCCAATCCCTAATGTTCTGTGATTCTGTGAAATAACACGATTTGGTGTAAGTTACTGAAAAAATTCAGGTTTTTCTGGGTTCTATATTAGAATTTCTAAAAAGCCAAACTCTTGCAGAGATACCTATTTCAAATTCTTTGTTCTGTCTTCATACCTCTAATCTCTAAGGTAAAGGATTCAAATAAATGTTATTGGTACAAACAGAATTAATGGAGTTTTTCCTTTCATGGATTGTGAGCTTTGGGGGTTTTTTTGTCTTACAGAAACTTGCCGCTGGCTATTGCCGTGTCTATGCCAATTGTGACAGTTATCTATATTATGACCAATGTAGCTTACTATACAGTGCTGGATGTTGAAGCTGTTCTTTCCAGTGATGCTGTGGCAGTGGTAAGTGGACCATGTGGTATTTTGGTATAATATTACTCAGTTTTCACTTTTTAGAGTTACGGTTTACACTGAGGAATCTTCTCTATTTGAATATAGATCTTCACTGAATATAGGAGGACAGAAAAAACTCATTGCAAATAAGTTAAACAGAAAAGCAGTTAATAAAATAATTTATAATACAGATAACAACAATCATTGTCATCACCACACTTTTTCTATATGGAAGGGAGTTGGAATCCAATTAAAATACATAAAATTTTTAATGTAAAAGCTGGTCAAAACTTGTTTTATTAATCCTTCAACACAAGTGAAGGGAATTTTTTTTGCCCCTTAGCTAGTGAATTAACGGATAGTTGTGGTTACTGTATCCTCTAGAGCTGAGACCTGGAAAATTTAATCATCTTTTTGGTTACTTAAATTGGAGGAAAAGAAATCACTTTCCTTCCTTTTAGATTTCTAACTAGCTTTGAAAATTTAAGTAGTTAGATGGTGGGTAGAGAGTTTTCTAAATTTAGTTTTCTAAATGTGGAAGGGCTCACTCTCTTCCCACACGTTGTTACTACGATTGAAAATTGGCTTAAATCGGCAGACTCTTTCCAGGCTTTTAGGCAGATGGTTCTGCAAAAGCATTTGCTTGACTTTCTTTCAGACTTGAGAAATATTTCCTGTAAGCTTTCAAAATAGTTTATGCGAAGTGAGGGCTGTAACTGGTTATTTCAAATGTAATTACACAGATGATTATTTCAAAATGTTTTGAGAGTGAAATAAACTTTAATGATTTGCCTCTTTTAACTGGAATATGGAAATACAAAGGTGTCATCAAATATGTTGTGAAAAACTTGATAAAATACGTCAGAAAACGAGGACAGAAAACAGTTAATGTTGAATGAGAATATGCTAAGGGCTAATAAGTCTCCAGGAATATGGATTTCTGTTGTAGGCTATAGTATCCCATATAAAGTACCTTCCAGGCAACATTTTTCATTCTGATCTAGATGTAATAAATCCAGGCAAGACTCAAAGCCAATACACAGTCCACTGTCTACCCTGACTTCTGTAAAGCAACACATCAAAAGGCCTTGAAAATACTCTTCCTGGCAGCAATTAAATTCTCAGTCCAGCCTAAGCTCTGAGAGTGTTGTGTGCCTACTCTTCTCCTCCTGCCCTTTGTCAGCACAGAGGTTTATGCATCCGGTTGGTAAATGGGATCAGGATCCACCCTGGGAGACTGGAGGAATGGTTCACTGTGGGTCTCTCCCATCCGTGTTGCTGTCCCCAGCTAGTGGTGGCACTGCAGCTGCAGCAGCAATGGCTACCCACACGAGGGAGGGATGATGGATGGCTCAACCTTACTACGACTGTGAAGCTCATCCCTAAGTTTTTATCATTTTAGAAGCACTTCATGTAGTTGTTCTTTGATGTTGTTGACCAAAAGTGAGTGTGTACATCTATATGTATACATATCTATGTGTGTGTATATCTGTGTGTTGATTTTTAGTACTACTCAGAACTGGATGGGTCAGGTCTTCCTCTCTAGTATATATGTACCTGGATGATGCAGGAGAAAAAGGGAAGATTTAAAAATTACACAAAGTTCTTAGTCTGACTGCGCACAGAGATATTTATTGGGTGACCAGGATAAGAATGAAAAATGTATTTGTGATTTCCAGAGTTATTTGGGGATTTACCTCTGGTGCTAGATTTGATGGATAGGACAAAGGGCAGTGGGTGTAAGCCGGGACACAGGAGGTTCCACATCAATATGAGAAGGAACTTCTTCACAGTGAGGGTGACAGAGCACTGGAATGGGCTGCCCAGGGAGGTTGTGGAGTTTTCTTCTCTGGAGACATTTAAAAGGCCAGTGGCATCCTGGGGTGGAACAGAAGCAGGGTGGTTAGCAGATGGCGAGATGTTCTTCTCCCCCTCTACTCTGCCATGGTGAGACCGCATCTGGAGTATTGTGTCCAGTTCTGGGCCCCTCAGTTCAAGAGGGGTGTGGAGCTGCTGGAGGGAGTCCAGTGCAGAGCCACGAAGATGATGAAGGGAGTAGAACTCCTCTGTGATGAGGAAAGGCTGAGGGAGCTCAGTCTTTTTAGCTTGGAGGAGACTGAGGGGTGATCTCATTAATGTCTGTAAATATGTATGGAACCAGCCTGTTCTCAATGTCATCTAGTGATAGGACAAGGGGCAATGGGTGTTAGCTGGAACATAGAAGGTTCCACATCAATATGAGAAGGACCTTCTTCACAGTGAGGGTGATGGAGCCCTGGAATGGGCTACCCAGGGGGGTTGTGGAGTCTCCTCCTCTGGAGACATTTAAAACGTGCCTGGACTTGTTCTGTGTAATTTGATCTAGATGATCTTGCTGTGGCAGGGGGACTGGACTAGATGATTTTTCGAGGTCCCTTCCAATCCCTAATGTTCTGTGGTTCTGGTTGAAGATGGCCCTGCTCACTGCAGCTTTGAAGGTCCTGTACACTCCAAAGCCCTTTATGATTCTACCTGAAGGTTGACACATATTTGCACTTAACAGCTTAGCTAGTGTACTATCTAAGGGTGCGTTTGCTTAGGTGTCTGTCTCATCAGCTCTCAAACAATGGTCTTCCTCTGATACCCCTTTTAGAATGATAAGGTGAAAATGCATCTGAAATTCAATATTGAACACATGACTGATTCAAAAATTCCTTTTCTTTGCTGATGTGCGTCCCATTTTATGAAACCAAATTTAAGGTTGATCTGCTGATACATTATGTAGAGTGGACCTCTTACGTTGGACTGCCTCTACAGAGAGGTCCCATGTGCACTACGCAGTGTAGGAGGTCTGTTTCCAGTTAATATAGCCTGTTCTGCAATAAAAGCTCCCTTTAGGTTTGGTGCTAAGCAATGGGAACAAAAAACCAGTAATAACTGGAGATGTTGCTTCAGAAATGCGTTTGCAATCCAATCTAAAACCCTCAAAATGCAACTGTAATTTTCTTGTGAATAGGAATTTTTAAACGGAGCTAATGGCTGAAATGATTTATATTTGAAAACCCTCCTGTAAGCCAGAAATAGTGAATTTTCTGCTTAATTCTATCCTTAGTGAAATCTTTAAGAAGTCTTAGGGCGTTGTGGTCAGTGGATGAATGAAGAAAGGAGATGAGAAGCCATTCATGACACTAATGGGATGAAAATGAGCCACTTTAATCTGCTCACATATTCTGCATGTGATACATGAGCCAGATTGCTGTACTTCCGTGATCGCCCTCTGTAGCTGTAGAGTGAAAATTGCAATAATTGTTTTTAAAGAAATGTGGCATTGATACAGCTGCATTTCAGAGTCCTTCCTGTAGTAAAGTGGCAGTTAAATCTCATGCTGTTTCTATTTTGGGAATGAATGGAGTAACTTTTTCCTATTCATTTCAGTTGCAAGTCTTTGAGCTGGAAAGGGGAGGGGGGGAAGCTGTTTCTGGTTTCTATATGATAAAAATTATGAGTAAGTATCTTTACACATCTCCTTGCAAACTGCTCTTCTTGGTGGCTGGGAGGTTATAGAAGTCTTACAAAGGGTTGGTGCAGAACAAAATGATAATTGATGTTTCAGTATTTGTTCCACTGTGATCTAGTCCCGGTGTTGGGGCTAAGACACTCATTCTTACTTAAACTTTTTTGTAGAAGTAATTTAAGTAATTCAGCAACAGCTGCAAGGTCTGCAAATGCTCTTCAGTTGCTAATCACATAACAATCCCTTCTCTTTTCAAAGATTCCTGTCCAAGTTTCACAGTTAATTCTGCCAAAAGTTTTCACTCACCTTCTTCTGTCACTGAATGATGATATTTTTTTGTTTTGCATCCGAGAACTTCATTGTATTTTTATTTAAGAAGAGAGCAGCTCGCTCCACAAGCTTTTCTTCTTCTAACAACAAAGAACATACTGAATGCATGTCATCTGCTTCCTGGGTTTGGTCACGTCTGCAGCCTTTGATTGAGACCATGTAAGAGGTGATAGCTGGCATCTTACTTCCTTTGCCTGGAAAAGCTAAAAGTGATTCCTGGCTGAAGCAAATGGTTGTCCTGCATAGCCAGCTATCATCTTTCTTGGAGCTGTACAGCTTTGTTGGTAGACGGGGGATAAAGATGACTGGACTTTGGTTGCATCTTTCTTTGAAAACCGTCTTGTGATCCCACGCTGGTCAATCCAGTTTACCCTGGTGTTCTATGGTAGACTTGCTTTGCTTTGACATGCCCTCTCCATCAGTAAACCAGAGGTGTGGGAGGCTCTGTGGTGTAGCTCTTCTGTTCTTCTTAAGCGTATAGTTAGCAAGTGGGAAGTCTGTCTTCTGACTGCAGTTACTCTTAGACCTCTAGGGTGTTAGTTCTCATCCTTCCTTTAGTCACTCTTCCTTTAGTTCTCTTCTTTTTTTAGTCACACTTCTTTTCTGAAGATCTGTTTGTCTTTGGCTGCTGGTGTACTATCTCTCCTTACCTCCCAGTGAGGTTGCTTTGGATGAAATGCACATTCTGATGTCTTATAATGGCATAAACTTTTATTAAGTGCAGGCACTTGGTTTTAGTGAGAGCTCCTGAGGAAGTCGTTTGCCTTCTTTCTTGGAACTGGCTATAATTCAATGAATTCACAGTTCTGTAGAAGTTCCCTGGCTTTGAGGGCCAAGTTGTAAAGCCAAGCCAGAACTTGAAAAAGTGCTGCACAGTGTTTTCAATAGGAGAAAGGTAAGATACTTCAGAAAATCATTGAACCTTTAGTCTACAACTAACTATTAAAAATGCCAAGAACAGGATAAACACCTAAGATTTAGGTCAGGTATCTTCAGCATCTTCATGGACACATAAATGAAGGTGGTTTGCTGTTGGAGGTGGCATCTGTAGTCTTAATGTGAGCTCTGCAGAAGACACATTCTATGCAGTTGTGTAGCGATGGTTTCTCTTACAATAGGGTTGTGCTTCAACCTAAAGTTGGAGAATTTCATACTGTGTCTTGCAATGCACTGGTACCTTTTTCCTTCATGAGAAAAGTGTTGCAGATAATCCAAGGAGGTAATTATGTCTGAGTAGAACCCATCAGCAGAATGGTGACTGAAACAAGAATTCCCGTCAACCTCAAGACATTAATCACGTTCCTTTGCACAGTTAGGATTTTCTGACTCATGCATTCTGTTTTCTTTTTTCTTTAATCTGTGTGATGTTAAACCTAATTTGGCCAACCTCAGCAGATGCCATCCAGGATCTTGACAAATGTATGGCAGTGGAATAAAACTTCATTTACGCAGTGGCTTCCTGATTGCCCTAAGTCAGAGTTTCTTTGTTTCCTTTAGGAAGTAGCTCCCTAAAGGTCTGAGAGGCTAAAAATTGAGAAAATACTGTAGTTCGGACTGCCGCATCTTCCAGTGACGTGAGAATGTGTTTATACTCAGCCTCTTGAGAAAAGTCAAAGTACAATTAATTGATTGGACTTACAAGATGTGAGTCATACTGCTCATATATTACTCTCTCCACTGTTCTGTACGACTTTCAGGATAAGGGTATTGTAAGCTGGAAAAGCTTAGACTCCTGACATTTGCTACATGAAGAGGCTCTGTAGGTGCCTTTTCATCTTTCCTAGTACAAACACCAAAACACCTCAAAAACTTTGTAAATAGTTTAGTATGAGTTTCTTACTCCTGGTAGACTACGTTCTTGGTGCGTTTCTCCAGCTGGCCAATACTGCTCACTGCTTTGCAAGCCTAACATGTGCTCGTATTCGTAATATAAATGTGGGTCTTCCTAATCTCCCGTATGCCTGACTCTGCTGGGTGTGAGGCAGTGTTCTGTGGAATTTGTTGTGGCAGCTCTTTATGTGTGGAAATTCGTGCTGCTTTTAGTTCCAGCTATTTGTATAGAACTGCTGTTTGGACCTTTAGAAGGACAAAGAAATGTTCTTGCAAACCAATCACAAGTTACCAGCTGATGACCACGAGATCAAACTCGCCCAAAAGAGAAACAAAATGTAGCTATATCACTTGGCATAAAATTTCAATTTAGTGTTTGACCATTCTTCTGGGAGTGGTGTAACGTTCTAGTCGTGACGAAGAGAAGTATGTGGCTGGAAGCTTCTTCATTATTATTCCCTGTTGATGGTTTGGAAAAAAAATAAGCGATCAGGTCTCAGGGGGACAATGCCAGGTGCATGTCTTTGTACAGTGCGTGTGTGCAGATGTGATCTCACGTGTCCATTGGATGGGAGGGCATAAAAGGACTTCACCTTTAATTGAAAGTGCTGTAGCAGCCGCTGAAAATTCTCTCACTGTTTCCTAGCTATTGGAAGCAGTTGTAATTCAAGTCTGGACTACAAGACTTGTCAGACAATAGCAGAGATGACAATTTAATTTCTTAATCCTTCTTGCTCTTTAGACTTTCTCAGAAGAAACCTGAGAAGAAATCCCCATAGTGGTGGCTTTCTCCTGTTATGGTGGACTAAATGCTTCTGCTATAGCTGCCTCCAGGTAGGCTCCTCTGTCATCCTCCGCATACCCTTGCGAATGCTCCATTCTTTCTGCTGTTGCAAACTCACTTGTTTTTATAAATGCACCTCCCTACTCCCAAAAGTAGTGGTAGTTACAGTGGAATTGGTCAGGTGCTCAGTTCAGAGCCTAGGTCTAGCTCATTTGTGGAGGATCCATGGCTGTACAAGTGCAGTTTTTAGCAGAAAGCAGCCACTAACTCTTCTCCCTTTCCCTCCTTTTTTCCCCTCTCAGTACAGTGCACATGGTGTATGTGCTTGGTAACTTGGATGGGATTTTGTACTTTTCTCTGCCTTTTCTTAAACAAAATAACCCTCTGGCATATACTCACACTCAAATGCTTATTGTGTCTGCTTTTACTTACACTTCAGTTACATTTTCTGTAATTTCTACAGTGCAAAGACACTGTAAAGATCTTTGGGTTTGTCATTGCTGATGAGAGTGTAGCTCAGCTTTGGAAAAGACTTTTCTTGTTCTTGGGTTCTGTTAGAAAGGAAATGTTAAAGGATTTAGAAATGTGCACTTTGAAGTAGAAGAGTACATTTATTGTCTGAGTAATAATACGTGAACTTGGGCTGGTTTTTATGTTAGAAATGAGGGTGAAACCCTCTCAGAAAACACCATAAAGGCAGGTGTATCTATACTTGCCATATTAATCTAGTTAATATAACTAGAAAGTTTAGCCAAACTTCAAGTATCTTGGAACTTTGTTTTGCTGAAAGATCATTTTGCAGGTAGATCTACTTGGCCAACAAAGCCAAACATTTTTTGTAGGTTGTTCCCTGTTAAAAGACTCTTTTGCATTACCTCATTTAGGGAAACATTGTGCTCTTGAAGTTAATGCTCTACCCTTTGCTCTCTCAGGAATCCCAACTACAGTATTAGAAAGTGTGTTGGAAATGACAATGTTTGGTTAAAGCCATCACCAGGTTATTTTCTTTTTTGAAGAGTCTGATTCGTACAGATGTAGGGAAATGAGTAGTTTAGACTTTGAGCTGGATCAACATCATGTAGACATCATGTAACTTGCATCCAGAAAACACTGACTGTGGAATATCTGCTCTGGGTATAATTGGTGGCAGTGATACCGTAGCTTTGCCTTAATTGTCTGTAGTATTTATTGCTCAGATGAGCCATTGCTGTTTTCCAGGGGGTGGAACAGCATGAACACAGCTTAGGAAGGTTGGTCATGTGTGATAGGATAGAAATGGCCTTGCAGTATGTGCCACGTCTGGTGTTCCACACTAGGTGTTTCAATGGGAAACGCTTGCACAGAACAAACACCAGCTTGCCTTTGGCGGGAGAGAAGTTTCTTCAAGTGACCTATTCCCTAACTTGCCTCTGGAGCCTAAGATTGCATTCATACATCTTCTTTCCCTTTTTTAACTTGAGCAGTTAATATTACTTATCTAAATGCTTCTCTCTTAGGCAACCTTACTAAACATCTTAATTCTCTAACAGCTTGTTGAGTGAGTTCTGCATCGTTGCTTTGTATTGGAAAAAAATCCTCTTGCGGTATTTAAGTTTGGCATCTAGTAATTTCACTTGCTGTTTGGCTTTGGAAATCAGCAGAACAGTCTTAAATCATCCTTTAAAATGTTGTGACAATTGTCTAAGAATTTTCATCTTGTTTTCATTCTTGGAGAAGTTATTAATTCTTTCCCTGGGTCATGGTGGATTACATTCTGCTTTGGGAGACTGGGTTTCTTAGAGCTGCACCCAGAATCCAGAAGAATCTGAGTGGCACTGTGGGTTCCAGTAACTGTTCTTGAGCTGCAGAAATCTTTCCTATATGATAATGTATATGACTAGTTGCTTGTTGAGTTTCAGTTGACTGCAGATGGGCAGCCCAGGGTACACAGAACACATTTCTTACGTCATGGTCTTTTGCTAAATCGATGTTCTGATTTCAGCATCAAGCTGCATTTTGGGCATGGATTAATTTGATACTTGTCTCCTGGTTTTTTTTATAATTTCTGTGGGAATTGCTGTGTTGAAGTTCCATTCTGAGGGAAGCTCTGCTACTATGTATAAGCTGAAAGAGCTCCGGAAGAGAGATGCTTTAATAAGAATCAGGGTGACTACCACAGCCGATACACTGACTTTGAACCTTGGCAAGGCTCTTGCTCAAGTGATTATAGGCTTTTTTGCTGTCCCTTAGCAGCCCACTGTCTTTGCCGAGGCTCGACTAAGTTACACAAAAGGATGGGATAAATTTTGCTTTACAGTGTAGATGATTCTATCCAGCTGAGCAGATTTGGATTCTGAGCCTTCACCTCAATAATGTGCTGGTCAAAGCACAAAGAACAGGAAGCTTTGGCTGGCAAGCTTTGTTTTATGTCAGTAATGCAAGCAGGGTTTTGTCTCCATGAAAATCAATCACTTATTTCATACCCACCCCCCAAGAAAAAAATCTACATTAAGTTGTTTAGGCTTTTTTGATCTACAAAACCATTCAGAAAACACGCTGTACTTGCTCTGCCCTTGATGGTCATGTTCCCAGTGTAATCAAATTGAAATTAGACGACTGTTAAATCCAGATAAATATATATGTTACAAGAAAAGGCCATTTCTCAGTGTTAATCCACTTGGAATTCATCAGCTCATAACTGTTATGATGCAGAACAGTAGTTCAAAGGGGTGGTCAAGGTGAAGGTGTTGCAAAATACTAAAATAGCGAAAACTGAAGAAAATACTTGTAGTAGAAAAGACAGACCAGCGGAAAGCTGAACTGGAATATGTGGGGTTTATATCTGAGGATCTTGAAATTGAAGTGATAGTCAAGCAAGTGATTTAGAGAAAGGTTCATGAGAGGGTTTAGGTTACTGCTACCTGTTGAGGTGCAGAATGTTCTAATCCCCACAAAACCTTTGGAATTTGTTTGAATAGTGCTTAAAACATGTATGTACCTTCCTGGGATTTCGTACTGTCTAACAGACACAATCCTTTTGCTCCCACAACTGTTAGTTTGCTTCTGTAAAAGAAATCATGGCAGAGATTTAGCTATAAGTAGGTAGAATTGGGGTAGGAAGGCTTCCACCCTCATCCTCTGAGCACAGCACAAGTGGGTTTCTTCTTAACTCCAGGTATGCTGATACTCAGACATGTAGAATGCTCAGACTGAGATGGGATTTAGAATAGGTGTATTTAATTTCCTGATTTTTCAGATGTTTTGTCTGATTTTCTACGTCTCTCTTTTTTTCTCAATCCAGGAGGTTGAACAGAATTGACAAACAGTATCTTGCAAATTACTAGCCCTTTTCTTTATAGGCAATGGCTGACTTACCACTGGCCATGAAACTTTGATGTTCCTGGCTTCTTAGTTTCAGAGAGCTCTGACATGGAAAGTCACCACAGCTGGCCTGCAGTATTGTCTAACATCACCAAATGACTGCTAATGTCATTTTCCATGTGCGAGTAGAGCCCAGAAGCCCTGCTGGTGGAGCTAAAGGAAATGTTGCTTAGGAAACTGAAAAAGGAGGACAATAAAATAGACTCTTAGAATAGTTTCTGTAAGCAGTAGGTGGGATGTTTACCATGTGCAACGTGGCATTTCTCTTTCTGGAAATGTCATAGTATTTGTCTGTCCTTGACTCTTTGTACTTCAAGACACGAGTTCTGTAGTTCAGTTAGATAATACAATATATTCAGACGCCTGAGAGAACTGTGAGTAATTTCTGTGAGCAGAAGATGTGAGCTCAGGTGCTTGCCTAAGAAGTTGATGCTTGTTTAGAATCCATAAATAAATAAAAAGCCTGTGTGCTTCTGCATGCTGCATTACGGATTGCCTGTACTGTATTACTCTTTTCCCATGCAAATGTGCTACAAAGAAAACCCCGTTGCTGTAATTGTGGCAGATATTTTCATGTTTCCCTTTTCTTTTCACTTCCATCAGACGTTTGCTGACCAGGTATTTGGTATCTTCAGCTGGACAATCCCAATTGCTGTTGCCTTTTCTTGTTTTGGTGGACTTAATGCTTCGATTCTAGCATCATCAAGGTAGTGCATGTCTTTCTGCTTGACAGATGCCCATAAGTATTTGTACATGTTACCATTGTGCTCATGTATCATGAGAGTAGAACATGTAGAACAGTTCGTGGTCAAGAGTAAAATTACCTTTGTTTTTTGAGCTTGGGGTTGAGAGACCAAGCTGTCTATTCCCGTTGGCATTTGAAACTCTTCTGCTAGAAGCTGCAATGTTTTCAGCACTTACTCTTTTTGTTTATAAAGAAGTATTTCAGTTACTATTCAGTTAATATTCTATACTGTCTAACATTTAATATTCAGTAAAAAATATTCTCTATTTTTACTGTAGGATTGGGTTTTTTTTAATTGAGTGTTAACAGCATGTTTCTAAAAGCTTCTAATGGTTGCACACAACATCTTTACAAGAAGGGCTGACTCCATGTTTCATCATAAAGGATAAAAATTGTGGTGTAAATACTTATTTTGACTGATTATTGTTCTTTGATTTTTTTATGGTACATTATTTCTCACCTGGGGCCTCAATCTGACTTTCTTTTTTTCTCAGGTTGTTTTTTGTAGGATCTCGAGAAGGTCACCTGCCTGATCTGTTGTCTATGATCCACATAGGGAGATTCACACCTGTGCCAGCATTGCTCTTCAATGTAAGTTACTGTTTTTCTTCTCTTCAGATATGACAAGATGTATTATTTAAAGGAAAACTTGAAAAAAAATAACAAGCGAATCCTTCAGATTTCTTGCCCTAAGGGTGATTTGTGAGAGAGGGGTTTTAAGGCATAAAATCATGCCAGACACCAAGGAGTACCAGGTGTTACTTTAAGGCAAAAAGCAGCATAAACATCCAGCTTCTGTTGTTCATCTCACTAGGTCAAGAGGAAATGGCCTTATGTTGCACCAGGAGAAGTTTAGGTCAGACATCAGGAAAAACTACTTTCTGGAAGAGTGTCATCAGGCCTTGGAACAGGCTGTCAGGGACGGGGTTCAGTCACCATCCCTGGGCGTCTTTCAGAGTTGTGAAGATCTGGAGCTCAGGGACAGGGTTTAGTGGTGGCCCTGGGCCAGTTGGGTTAATGGTTGGACTTCATAATCTTGAAGGTCTTTTCCAGCCTAAACAGGTCTGTGATTTGGTCGTCTTCTTTTCTTACAGTGTGCTATGACCCTCATTTACCTAGCTGTGGAAGATGTCTTCCAGCTTATTAATTACTTCAGTTTCAGTTACTGGTTTTTTGTTGGTCTATCTATTGCTGGGCAGTTATATCTGCGGTGGAAGGAACCAGAACGACCCAGGCCTCTGAAGGTAATACTTTGGTCTATCTGGACCATACGTGTTCTGTCTGAAGGTTAAAAATCAGTGTCTGCTGTCAACTAGAGAACATCTCAGTAGGCCAGTATAGGAGTCAGCCATTTCTTGGATTAGACATCTCCACTTAGGAATGCTGAACTTTGTTACTTCTGTCAATATGGAGCATGTCCAGCTCTGATGGTGTTTCAGTTCAATATTTGATCCTCTTGTCACCTTCTAATATTTTAAGTTGATAGGCAACATGAAAAAGTCACTCTGGTGTGCTGAGTTCTATTAGATTTGACTAAAACCCCTTTGTGCTGCTGTCAGAGTTCATTTAAACGCAACACAGTTACGGTCTTTGATTTCTTTTGCAGTTTTTAGCTGCAGTTCTGTTCAAGAATATTTCTGCAATATGCTTTATGGTTCCCAGTAGCCAGATGTCTAAGAGGAAAGAGCAGATAGTTTCACAAAGCAGAGTTGGGGTGGCAAAAGTCTGTACCTCTCTCCAAAATGTTTGTAACTGCAGACAATGAATATTTCAATAATATTCTGTTCTTCTCTCTGCAGCTGAGTGTGGCTTTTCCAATCATATTCTGTATCTGCACAGTATTCCTGGTGGTAGTGCCGCTCTACAGTGACACCATAAATTCCTTGATCGGAATTGCCATTGCTTTATCTGGAATTCCAGTCTTTTTCTTGGGAGTCTATTTACCTGCATCAAGGAGACCTCAGTTTATCAACAAGATGTTAGGTAAGTTTCTTTGGTGGAGATGGTGTTAAGAAAGAGGAATAAATAATTATGTAAAGCTGGGTCTGTTTATGAACAGGGGTTGTGGTCAGCTGCCCCAGCCAGCAACTGAGCACCCACAGTCTCCAAGCAACAGCCACCTCAGAAAATTCCCTCCCACACACAGCAGCTTCTTTCTCTGCCCCTTTTTTTTATTTGTGAGCCTGACATTTTATGGCATGAGCTGTGCGCATGAAAAAATTTTTCCTTAAGCACAGCTGATGACTGTAAAACATTCCTGGTTGTACAAGCTAACAAACCATCTTTCTTCACTCAGTGAGCTCTTTGAAGATGAATCTGTTCCGTATCAGTCACAAGCAGAACTTTGCCTTCTGTTGAGTTGCTGCAGATAAATTTATACCTTTTTCTCCAGCAGTGCCCTGCTGTCATTGTTACTCCGTTAGAAAACCATGACAGAGCATAGTCTTAGAATGAAGCAGGTTGTGATGCTGCAGCAGCTAGTAAATATATAAACCACACAGTAATCTTGTTTCTTTCCCATGTGCTGTTTGATTTTGTAGGGTTTTTTTGGGTTGTTTTTTCTTCTATTCTAACATTTTATACTCTTACTGATAGAGAAAAAAGAATTTACTTCAGTTACTTGGCAGGGGTGCCCAAGAGAAAATCTCTAGCGTGTCTAGAGAGTGGTTTTAAACACTGTCTGTATTAAACAAAATAGAAAATGCTTTTTGTTTTAATTTCTGTCGTGTTGTGTGATTAGAGCTGAGCTAGGTGGTTGTTCCTCTCACTTATCTGCCATTTCCTGTGCAGGTGCATTCACGCGAAACATGCAGCTGCTCTGTTACTGTGTTTTAACGGAGATGGACACGGGTGAAGAAAAGAAGTTAGAAATCAAATCCAACTAGGATTCCAAAACCATTACAAGAAACGATGAGGGAGGATAAAGCAAAGACAACAACAAAAGCGAAGAGATGTAACTGGAAAAAAACAGGAAAACGGTTGCCGGGGGTGTTTCCAGAAAGACTGAAAACAAACTTGCTTGCAGTTGGATTCCCATAGATCATGACATTGTCACCCTCCTAAGCTGTGGGATATTTTCAGGGCATGTTTCCATTGGGTAATGATTTCCTACTCATTTCAAGCACACAAGCTGTGCATCGGTACTGCTCCTTCTTCAGAATTGGTATGAAAATGGTAAGAGCTACTGGATCAAATCAGATCTCTGTGGAACGAGGCGGTGAGGTAATGACTTTTAAAGTCAGACTGAGAACCACATTGACTCAGAAGACCAGAAGTCATTTCCTGCTGAATTCCAACAGATGTTTGCATGATATGATTTGCTGTGCTATCCCAGTTCTTATCCAGAAGACAGCTGGTCACCACAAACTACCTAATTTGTCAATACTAGCAGAAAAAAGAATAAAGTTGTGCTATGTTATTTAAACCTTTCGTCCATAATGAAAAGTGTTGTCATGTTTTCCACTCTGTACAAAATACAAGGATTTTATCAGCAAAGCACCTTGGCACTTAAGTTTTGATTCCCAGAGTGAGATTGTACTTCAAAAACATACCTGAAGTTTTTATCTTTGTTCAGAACTTTGACCTTGGTTGACCCAAGTTTCTCCATGTGTGTGTTGGTGCATTTAGGTTGAACTAAATCTTGTAATCACCAGATAACGGCTGAAGCAACAGATATTTCAGCTGCTGCAACACGTGGGCACCAGCTACCTGAGTAACAGAGTATTTGGATTCTTGCACTGACTCCCTGAACCAGGGTTATCTGAAATAAAAATGACAAATGGTAGTAGATATTGAAGATTGACATAAAGGTAGTCCAAGCCTCCAGTTTGTAAATCAGCATTGGGATTTATAGTAAATATACTGGAATGGGCTAGCCAGGGAGGTTGTGGAGTCTCCATCTCTGGCGATGTTCAAAACCTGCCTGGACATGTTCCTGTGCAGCTTGATCTAGGGGATCCTGCTCCTCTGGTGCAGGGGAAATTGGACTGGATGATCTTTCAAGGTCCCTTCCAATTCTTCACATTCTGTGAAATTTTACCAAAGGAGCTTTGTGCACAGTTTGGTGTAGGGTCATTTCAGTGTCTAATGAAAACTAGCATTTAGCTATTAGAATACAGCGGTTTCATTCAAATTTGAGATACTGACTTATTCCAATTTGAGACCTAGCTTTCACAGTCTATGGTTGTGGCAAGGGCTAATGGCTTTCTGTGAAACCAAAGAAAAAGTGGGGTTTTTTTCCACTACCTTGACATTAGTTCCACTAGAACTGGCTGGTCAAGTCACTGCTCATGAATGACAGATCTAATGTCCTACTGGCTACTTTTTACAGGCTCTTCTAGGAGTGCTGAGATAGTTTGTGGGTCCAAACAGATAAGACTAAATGAGGTTGCAGAGGTGGGGGTTGGGCAAGAGGACAGGGCAAGAGGAAATGGCCTCAGGTTGCACCAGGGGAAGTTTAGGTCAGATTTGAGGAAAAACTTCCTAGGAAAAGGGTCATCAGGCCTTGGAACAAGCTGCCCAGGGAGGAGGCTGAATCGCCATCCCTGGATGTGTTTCAGAGTCAGGGAAGATACCTCATTGCTCTCTACAACTACCTGAAGACAGGTTGTAGTAAGGCAAGGGTTGGCCTCTTTTCCCTAGTGACTAGGGATAGGACAAGAGGAAATGGGGTCAAGTTGCATCACAGGAGATTCAGATTGGCTATCAGGAAGAATTTTCACAGAAGAGTGATGAGGCCTTGGAGCAGGCTGCCCAGGGAGGGGGTGGAGGCATCATCTCCAGAGGGGTTCAAAAAACAGGTACACACGGTGTTTCAAGAGATTGTTTAGTGGTTAAGGGTTGTTAGGCAGGAGGTTGGACTTGATGGTCTTTTCCAACCTGAATGTTACAGTTCTATGAATGCAAGGTACAATGCTGACAGAGCTTCAGCTGTACAACTCCTATGAATTATTAAATGAGTAAAGAAAATGTGATCAAAATAATTTATTTACAGCTTATATGGACTTACATTGTTCTGTTCCAACAGCAGAACTACAGGAGAAGATCAATAGCAGTTCCTGTGTTGTTGGATTTGGGGTTTTTCTGGCCATCAGCAGCTGGTTGGATTTTCAGTTCTACTGCAATGATAAAATTTCATCTTCAGCATGTGTTTCATCTTCTGGTTCTTAGTCAGAATCAAAATCCTCGATCTCATCATACTCAAATTCCTGTAGAACCTCCTGTCGGTATTTGGTCCACGTTCTTCTCCTGTAACATTGGTCTTCATCACTGGAACTCTCATCAGAGTCTAAAGAAAGAGCATCAACACTTGTACATAATTTCCTCTTTTTAGTTAAACAATTAGGTTAATCAGACTGTTTAAAAAACATTGTGTAACAAAGTCTGAACAACTTCTCTATTAGTCATTGCAAAAACCACAAATCCCTTGTAGTTACAGGAGTGATGATCCCTCTCCAAGCAGACTCAATCCACTACAAAACACTACCCCAGCAGTGCTCAGATGGTTTTTTAGAGAGAACATAAAAAGGGTGGGATTTGTACGTGCACAGCACGAAACAAAACGTTGCTGATGACAGACACACCTTTTTCTCCATCACCATCTTCCTCAGCTAAGAAATCATCTTCATCAGGATAATCGTTACGCCAGTTGTTTTCATCATTTTCATCATCCTCATCTTCATATGTTTCCCCTGGACCCAGATCATCATCTACCTGTGTACACAAAACATAAGTCCCACTACAAATACAGCCACTTAGCAGAGGTTCATGTCTAAATTAATGCCACTCACTTCAGGAGCAGATCAGGGAAAAGAAAGTAGCTCCATATCTCTAGCAGTAAAGTCTATTGATCATAACATCAATACAATAAAGACTGAAGTTTACATTTAACTTCCTAACACCACCGAAGAACAATTCTACTGCAAGAAAATGTATTAAGTCCTCAGATGCTGAAAAAGTTGTGAGACCCTCCTTGCTCCTTTTTTCACCCACCCATTTGTAACTGGATTTTAATCACTGCCTCCTATCGCCAAATGGAACGTGAATTACTGCAGTTTACATCTGTGTGCCATCCCTTCTGCTTTCATTGTTATATCCTGATTTACTTGAATCACCAGTCACCTGCATGAACACAAGATGGGGACTTACATAAAACCTAACACAGAAGTCACCAAATACGTGGACAGTATCTCAGGATCCTTCTTGGCACGGCAACTTTTTAATGGTAGGAATTCAAGCACATTTATTTGTGACCTTTGTATCTAAAGAGGACCTGCTTCCCATAACCTTACCAGTTCATACTCTTCTCTGTAGGGCTGCACAGAAAGGATATTTTGGATCCAACCAGGGGCAGATGTTTCCATATAGTAGATGTCATAAACGTACTCATCTTCTTTCTCACAGGGTTCTTTTTTATCGTTTTCAGAAACGGTTAAGCGCTCACGGATCATCTCTACTGCATTGCAGAGAATCACATCTGGATCAGTCTTCTGCTGAGGAAAAAGTAAAACAAGCAATGAAATTTTTCCTAACACTTTAACAAGAAAAACCTGGGAGGCCCTACAGATATACTTTTTATTGTCTTTATTTCCTCACTTCAGCATTAACACAGAATAAATATCTTCACACTTTCTCCTCCCTAATAAATGAATTATTTGCAATGTATTTCCTTTATTGACCTGAATGACAGAATCAACTTGGAAGGCCTCCACAGGCAGGTTTTTGCTGCCAGTTTTCCTTTGCTAGAGCTTTTCAGAGTATTTTGTCTGATCTACAGTGGTGCCTCCTGAACTACTTCAGTAGTTCTGAGAACCAGCTACAGACCAGCCTTCAATTCTAAATACTTACAAAATGAAAAAAGAAAGTTGCTTCCTGCTTTCCACACTCCCTGCCAGCTCCAAAAGAGTAAAGGGAAAATTCTGAGGCTACCTCAGTTGTATTTGGTTTTGTATTCAGGAGGGTGCTGCTGGGTGGGCTCTCCCTCAGACAGCTTCTTCAGCATAAAGTGTTTAAGTTTCCCTCAGAGCTGTGGGAGGCTGCTAAGGAAGGGGAGGCTCAAATGTATCCTGGTGGATGAGAAGACACTGAATTAGATTTTTTTCTTTTCCACATAGAGAAGTTAATACCAAATGTCAGAGATTCACCTGACAGCTGAACAGAATTTATACATCAGAACAGGGCACAGAACTAACAGAGTGGGACAAGCCCTTCCTGCAGCAGCCAGCTGTACATGGCTGTCTGTCTCAATAGCATTAGTGCCCCGAAAGATCTTCAGGAAAGTTATTCCCTACACTGGGGCTCCAACCTGCTTTTTGTTAAAGCTCCTTTTCAAGGTTCCAATACTTACAATGCAGAAAAACTTGCACAGCAGCCAGTCTGCCCACACGAACCAGTCAACAGCGATAGCAAACTACTTCAAGTGCATTTGCTGACCTGTGCGTTTGCAGCAGCTACACCAGTGTCTCCCACCTCGTCGTCTTCTTGTACAATATCAAACAGCTGGAATGTCCCACAGCACTGTGTACTATCAGCAGCCCTACTCTCCTTTCCTGAAGTTGTTTGTGATGCTTCAGAGTTTGATCCATCATCAGCGTCGCCATCTGTGCATGCGAGTGCCTCGGTGCAGTCAGGCCGATGGCTGGCTACCACACGGTAACGGTTTGCCTTCCTTGTCTCCTCCTTGGAAGAGCGGAGCTGCTGAATGATGCGCTTAGTGCTGCCGAAATTGGGTCGCAGTCTCTGAGCTGCTTTGCCTTGAGCGATCACTTCTTGAACATATTTCTCAACTGGTTCATTCTGTGTAAAGGAACAAAAAGGAGGAGGAATGTAAGTGCAAGGTCCTACATCTACATGGGGATAATCACAGAACATTAGGGATTGGAAGGGACCTTGAAAGATCATCTAGTCCAGTCCCCCTGCCACAGCAGGATCACCTAGATCAAGTCGCACAGGAGGATGGTCCAGGATGGTTTTAAACATCTCCAGAGAATGAGACTCCACAACCCCCCTAGGCAGTCCCTGCCAGTGCTCTGTCACCCTCACTGGGAAGAAGTTCCTTCTCATATTCATGTTGAACCTTGTATATTCCAGGTTACACCCATTGCCCCCTGTCCCACCATTAGGTGACAGTGAGATATTCACAAAAGTATTGTGTCTTATTCATCCCACTCCACAGTTAATTTTCTCTTTGTTTGTAAATATGCTGGGGAAAAAACCAACCTAATAACTTGTGCCCAGGACTGCTGTCAAGTGCGCTGCTTTGAAGAATTTGGCGTATTCTCCAGTCAGCACATCTGGTCTGGGCAGATGCTCTTCAACAGACTGATTTATTTGGGTTTTTGAAAATTGTTATATTTCAGCTGATTCTGTGCCAAAAGCCGTTTAGCTGAACAGGAAGGTTGCCTGTTATCAGCCACTAGCCGATAACCAGCGCTAGCTCAGAGATGCATCTTTCCAGGCAGAGGCTGCATGCACACCAGCCGCAGAAGCCAGCTTCAGCAATATTGATACCCTACTGAGATTTCAGAGGAAGTGCAAATATGGAAGACTTGATAAAAATAGCAATCTGCAGGCTGTATATTGCTAAGTGCTATTTAATGATGCAGCAAGTTTTAGTATTTGTCTTAAACCTGGAAGTGAATCCAATGATTCACCCAGCCTGTGACAGAGAAGGGGAAAAAGCAGCCAGAAGGGTTGTCCAGCCGTTTCCCCAAAGGTTGCCTTGCTTTCCCAAATCCCGGTTAAACACTTCAGGGAGCACAGCAGGCTCAGAAAGTCTTGTCTAACTGGAGTGTAACTACCTGTACTCCCAGCATAGGGCTATGCCTTAGGCTTTAGATTTTCTCTTTGTCTTAAAAGCAGCAAACATAATCCAGTCTCTGTCTATAAGTTATGTGGGTGAAGGATGATTTGTCCTACATTTTAATGCCACTTGGCTGCTGGTAGCAGTTTAAGAAACATCTGTGCTGAAGAAGGTGCTAGGTATGGTCATGCCCCAAACCAAATGTATTGTCTTTTACCTCTCAGTAAAAGAGATTCCTCAGGAAGTGATTTGGGGATTCCAAAAGCTCTTTTTTTCCCCGTGGCACAAATCCGCCCAGGGGTTGTGATAAGGAAGGTGAGAAAAGCCTCGCTGCAGAAAGACCTCGTAGTGCTTTGAAATGAGCTCCCTTTGCTGTCAACAGGACAAGCAGTTTGGTTTCAGTTAATCACTCTTAAAAGTCTTTGCAAAGTAGAGCAGGTAACAGCTGTGTGGTGCTACAGCCACGCTGTCTGCGATAACGCAAAGCCTGGGCCAGGGCTTGCTGCGGTTCCTATGGGTTCGCTGGATACACGTTGCTCTAACGGGGTTGGAACTGGAAATAATATTTGGCAAGAGAGTGTGGATGAGATGTGAGTGGGAAAAAACTGCCTCCCCATGGGAGATATCAACACAGAGAGGGAGCCAGAAAGTTGCAGAGAAAACAGCTAGCAAGTGTTGCAGTGAACAAAGTCAAATGTTCTTTTCTAGACCTTATCCTTATCTGTGTTTCTAGCACAAACAAAAAAAGACTGATGCTGCTGTGAGAGAGGACAAGGCAGTCACAACCTGCTTGTTTTTGTGGAGCTGGGAATAGCATCCTGTATAAAAGAGGAACAAGTTCTGGCCCTGGCAAGCAAATGTGCTGAAATATCTTAATGGTGGGGCTGTGCTACACAGGGAAGAGACTGTGGTTCCTGTGAGGAGCTGGGTACTGTTTCTGCAGTAGTGTGATGCCAGACAAGCTGGGAAAGGTGGGTGTGCACAGTGCCAGACACCTCTGGCTGGAGGAGACATCTCCTGCATCCAGCAGGTCACCCACTTAATTTGGAAGGAGTTGCTGAAAGGGAGGGCAGGGAAATTAGGAGGCCGGGAGGAAGGTGAAGGCTGTGGAAGAGCCAGACAAGGTAAATGTGCCAGCTACTGAAGGAAAGAAGAGATAAAAGGGAAGAGTGGAGAACAAAGCAGAGATGTCAAGGAAGGCTAGGGGGTGTGTGGGGGGAACCGTAGTTGATGATGCTTAATTTAGATGGGGAATGGGGACAGAGGGAGCTGATCTGGTGCTTTTCCCTTGGATGAAATTCCTCTGAAGTTGGCATCAAACCTGACCTGGGGAGGAGAGAGAACTGGAGTCCACATGGGAAAGCAAGACAAGAGGGGAGAGTCACTGCAGACCTGCAGAACCCCAACCTGCTCAGAGAGGTTTTCTCTGGCCCCAAGGGGGTCCAGCTCTGCTGCCCACAGGCACTGTTTCACACCTTCCCCTGCCTTGAGCATGACCTTCAGGTTGGGACACGCCACTCTGTGTTTTTCTGTAAAATTAACGTATTGTGTTTATGAATCTGCACCGCATTTAACCGTTTCAAACCAATTTTTGTAGGTTATTCCTAATTATATGCTACTAGTCACAGCCCACGAAAAGCTAATGAAACCCTTACCATCAATTAAATGTAATCTCTGTGTGCTGAGGGGGAAGTGAGGAAGGCAGAAGACAAAGTCACCAGCCTTTTCTCTGGCCACACGCTTGCTTTGGGTCACGGTTTCTCCCAGTTACTCTTGGTTTGAGATATTTGTTGCTGATTGAGCATCACTATGCATTGAAGAGCATCCCTTCCACTGAAGCCTTGAGCTTTTAAATCACTGCAGATTCTCATCTGGTTTTTCAGTGAAGCAGTTTCATACTGCAGGTACAAACTTGGGCCAGTGGGCACACACCAGGACTGTGTGCCACCGGAGCACTGGCCATTTCAGCTGCAAGGGCCCTTTGCCTACCAAGAGGAGTTCGGGAGTGTGGAGTTGGGATCTTCCTGTCAGGCAGGGGAACGTTGATCAGAGATCTTTCGTAACCAGGGAATGCATTATTCATCTAATTTTTATATGCTCCTTGTTTCTAGCTGGACCGGCTTTCAGTATGGGAGCCAACTCTGGAAAAGTACGGGATCCCAGATGAAACCAAGCAATAGCAGCTGGATCTGAACTAGTGGTAAGAAATGTTTCCTACTTGTTCTCTGGTGTTTGCAGTTCTGAAGTGTACAGAGAGCTTTTCTGCCCGTACTGATGACCTGCAGGCATGCTCCATGGGAAGTCGTGTATGGCTGAAATCATCCAGCCCTGCGCTTCGCAAGTAAATGGCTACTTACAGCATAAAACAATCTAACAAAAGGATGGGAAATGGGGCCCAAGGACACTGCTTTACGTAGTGGTAAGAATAAATGTCATACAAACATGTTTTTCTTCCATTTGCAAAGATGTATGTTTATCTTCTCTAGTATTAACTGCTGTGGGCGCTGTCTTTACAGATACGATACACACACTGAATCACACACAATATTCTTCAAAGTTAGGGGAAAGCCTTGCACATCAGTGTATTTCAGAGAACTCCTCCTGCCCCATGACCCCTTGTCTCTCCCAGGAAAGCAGAGAGGTCTGTTCACAAGTGGTCAGAATAAGTAAAATACAGTTTTATGCAGGTTTGTCCATAGTAGTCTGAGGGTCACAACATGTTTGCGTGCACAGCCCTTTGAATTGTTTCACCTAGGAAAGAGAAACTGAGTCTACTTCTGAAACAGTCCTGATGAGATGAAAAGTCAAGCCTTTGACATCTTACTGCTTATTCACCCAGCAACACCTCTATTAAAAACTCTCTGCAATGTTCTGTGGTGGCATGGCAAGCCACCATCAGCAGCCATCTGACACAAGGGAAGCTCTTGTGCCTTGGTGTCACACGCGCATTGCTGCACACCCAAGCTCAGTACCCCCATGACGCACCTTGTGCCATCATCCCACCCCAGCAGACCCCATCCTTGCAAGGGCCACGACCCCATAAAGGGAGATAGGATTACCACAGGAGGTCAGCTGTGGGCAGCCACGCACCAGTGGCCTTTGTGCCAGGAGAGAGGTGGGCGTGCTGGGGTAGTACTGGAGCGCCGTGTCTCTGAGGCGGTCCCAGTGCCCCCGGCCCCGGCGGACTTTGCAGCAGGCTGCACCAGGGAGCACCATCACCCTCCGCCCGGGCTCGGGGTGCGTGGGGTGGGAAACGCGGGGCTGAGAGTGCGGCAGGAGCTGGGGGCTGCTGCCCCGAGGGGGCTCCGGGACCCCCCGCAGTTCGCGCTGCTGAGAGAACGGCTGGACTCGCACTAATGACGGTAATAACAAGACCAACATTAACTGAGAGCTGCCGCAGCGCTGGGGCCGGCCAGGGCAGCCCCCTCCCGCGGCAGCGGGCTCGGGGGGGCGGTGCGGGGAGGCTCGGCCTGTGTAGCCCCCTCCCTCCTCCCCTCCCCTCCGCTCCGCTCCCCTCCCCTCGATGCCAACCTGCTGCCGCCTTTGTCAGCGCAGCCCGGCGCTATGGCATCCTGCCGGGGCTTCAGCCTCGGGCTCTTCCTCCTCCTCCTCCGCCTGGCTGGGAAGCGGCTGCTGCAGCGGCAGAACCAGCCGTGACGGCCGCGCTGCCCGGGCAAGGGGCGGGCGGAGCCCCCAGGTGAGCCCGGGAGCGCGGAGGGGGTGCCACAGGGGGGCTAGCGGAAAGGGGCGCCAGCGGAAAGGGGCGCCGGGGGGCAGCGCCCTCAGGTCCCCAGTCCCCGGGGATACGGGAGGGGGCTGCAGCACCGGCTCGCCCTCTTCGTCCCGAGTGGGGTCAGGTGTGGTAAGTGTAGGCAGAAGACCCCCACCCCCCCAGCCTCTGTGGTGGTCCCCGGCGTCCCACCTCTTTGTCACGCTCCTCGGAAAAGAAAGGGACTCAAAAAATCTCGGAACTCTGTCGGTGACTTTGGCAGCTCCACTTCAGTCCTGCAGAGCTGGAGGAGGCAAGTGAGGGACCCCCGGCACCCCCATACTCTGATCGGCCAGCCTGGATGGGTCCCAGAGATGGGGACCAGGGAAGCCGGACCCACCAGGTCTGTGGAGCCAGTCAGTCCAGGGTGGCAGTGGGGTTGCTTCAGGTTTGCCATGCAAAAATCCAGGTTGCCCACAGACGGAATAATTTGCTCACGTTTTATTCGATTCAGAGCTTTTTGTGTCTGTGAGTGTTTGTAATTGTGTCTCCTTGTGCAAAAATGTTTGGGGAAAAGAATATGACTTGGGCATTCCCTGAAATGTATTGAGAGGACAGCATTTGTGTGTTTGTATGGACCATTAGTTGGCAAAGAATAACCAGGAGCGTCTGATGCAGTAATAATTCAAGGGATTTATTGCACAGTTTTAGAATGATTGTTTGCACTTTTCCAGATCATATACGCACCTTAACCTGGATTGCATAACTGAACAGTGCAAATAATCAGCCTAATGTTGTGGTGTGAGAAAAATCAATGGCAATCCTTGTTGGACTTGAGCCCTGGCACGGCTGTGAGGGTACACTGCCTCTACCCATAAGTTCCCCATAAATTTACGCACTGGGAGCCTTTAAAAACCGCTGAATTCTTGGTGTGGGGGGCTGAGGCTGAAGTGTTGTGCAGAGTCCTCCTCCAGCAAAGCCTGTGAAGGAGCTGGGTTTTTAAAGTGAGGTATTCCAAGGCTTGTTCATACAAGCCAGGAGCCAGAAAATAGCAACTTCCATCACTGGTCCCCAGTGAACCCCCTGGTGAACTGCAGGTGAGGTGGGATGTCCAGGAGAGTGCGTGGCGTGAGTCGTTTCTGTGCAGAACAGCAGCGAGCTGCAAGCGAGAGCGGTTTTACAGCCCTGTGAGCTCCCGGGCTGCAGCATTCATCCCCTTCAGCTCTGGAGAAGGGAATAAAAAATCACACCAGTGAGGCTGGGAGCCAGCACCCATCTCGTACCTACCCCAGGGACCAGAGCCCACCCCACTCCCAGGCAGCCTAGAGAACAGTCTGGAGGAGACTGTCTGTGCTGGGCTGTTTAGGAGGACTTTTCAGTGAAAGGTGGAGAGAAGCGATTGCCACTGCACAGGCAGGGTTCCAAAGTGCACTTTTTAGTTTTCTTTGTAATAAGCAGCAGAAAGGGGAGGTGGAGGAATCAAATGTGCGGAAACAGACACCGGTTCCCCCCTGCCGAGCACTGGTTCTCTGCGTGTGTGTGTGTGGTGAAAGCCAGACAGGGCTCGAGGTTCCCGTTCGTTCGTTAGAAATTTCTTAGTGTTTTGGCAGAGAAATGTATTTGTGAGTAGGGGAGAAAGCAAAACCCTAATTCTGTTTGGATGTGCTAGGTGTTTCATGCGAGGCGTGCATTGCCTGCCTGGTTTTATAGTATCTGGCATTGGGAAGATGGGCTGAAAGATTGATGAGCTCAAGTTGATAGTAAAGCAGCGTATCGCAGGGTCCGTGTTAATGTTCTCCTGCGCTGAAGTAGTTAGCTTTTTCTGGGGGAATTTATGCGAGGATCACTCTGTCTGTCCTCACTGTGATGGTATTATAGGGTGGCCCGTTAGTCACTGTGGGGGGAAGCAAAACAAGGATGCTGTTTCCCCATCGGCTGGCAAATCAAAGGGAGAGGGGAAATGATGGCTCCAGCAACTGCATCTGTGTATTAGCTGCACCTGCTGTGGATATTGGGAAATGGGGAGAGCAAATGTCAGAGGCACAAAGAACGGAGAAGGAAATGAAGGAGGAAATAACAGAGATAGATAAGGTGGTCTGTCTGCCAGTGGCCACGATTCAGGCTCGTGCAAGGCACCTTGGCACCCTGCAGCTGCTCGGGGAATTCGAGGGGTTGGACTTATTCTTGAATCCCTTGCTGGGATTTGTCTGCTCTGCTATGTGCTTCCCTTAGCCCAGGCAGTGGGGCATGGTTTGAATGGAAGGTGCCATGGGGGCTAGTGACCACGGCAACTGGGGAGCAGTGCTAACGTAATGAATTCCTGCAGATGGTGCATTTCTGTAATAGTCAGAAGACGAGGGGACCCTTTTGCCCCAGTGTTGATGTGGGAAGCGGTGAAGAGGGAAAGTGCATTCTGGCTTTTCCGCGTGGAAGCGGGCTGCCTGAAACAGTACACAGGTTCCCCTGGTCTGGAGGACCACAGGGGATAGACCTTTGAGAGGTCTGACTTCTAAAGACACCAGAAAATAAAACAGGATATTCCCTTTGCACAGTAGAAAGCACCACTAGGGATGGGGGTTGCAATCATAATACCCTTGGTATTCTCTAGAGGCTGGAATAGCGAGTTAATGGTAAGATGAGAGCTCAGCTCACTGCTCTTGGTGCAGGGCAAGAAGACATTGATTTGTGGTAAGCCTGGAGCTCATCTTTGTGCAAGGAGAGTCAGACCCCATCGACTGGCCATGCAATATGATGCTGTACAAGTCCATGCTGGGCTATAATTGTGCTATTAGAGCAGCAAATGTTGAATATTAGGAAGCTGAGTCTAAGAGCCCCTCCTAGTGTGAATATAAGAAAGTCACCAAAGATGAAATGTTAAGTGGCTCCTTTGGTGAAAGACTGGCTTGTTGGAGAGAAATAAACTAGATCCGGACTCTACGTCATGTCTCTGGAGACCACATCAGTTTGGGGTGGGGGAGGTTTGGAGGCTGCGTGGGGCTGCTGGTAGTGGTGGACAGACACAAGGATGTTGGAGGAATTGAGGCCATCCAAGGAGGCCCTGGCTGCTTCTCTTGCTGTGGATACTTTCATTCGCTATTCTACTTTTGACTGATTCATGACCCTGTACCCTCTTTAAAAGCCTTCCTGTGCTTATTTTGGAGCTTTGCATTTATGTGCTATGTCCAGGTCTATTCTGGTCCTGCTTTGAGAGATAATGAATGAACGTGGACATAACGGCTGAGATGATGCGTGGCCAAGTGCTTGGCACCTGGGACGTGGCAGCTCCCAGGGTGACTTGCCAAGAAGCACCTGTCTTCATCACAGGCTGTTAGGATGCTTGACAAGAGACAGATGAGCTTAATGTGCCACTAAAAATCTTGGCACTGGGTTTTTACATCTCTGACCCAGGAAACAAGATTTCATGGACCTTATATATTATCCTGATGGGGTAACACATTCTGTTCTTCACAGCTTGAATCTGTTCCATGCTCCACTAGCAATGTTTGTGTTGTTCTGGGACAAAGGAGCATCTATCCTCGTGCCCAGGCTGAAGCCCAAAGGTACCTTTCACACCAAAAGTGTGCTCACACCAGGAAGCTGTTTGTGAACAGCCGAGGGGTGAAGAGAAAGTTATTCCAGCTCCCAACTAGCTTACTTTCCCTCAAGGCCTACATTTAATTTTGCAACCTGCTTTTTCAATTCCCACCTCCCATACGTAAGCCTCAGTTGAGAGAATTGGCTGAATTCCCACCCCTGCAGGCTCAGCTCTCTCCTGGTCGCTCTTGCCTTAAAGCCTCTGTCACCTCCCTGTCCTCTCACTGTTTTACAGCCAGGTGCAACCTCCCAAGCTTGGGTCTGGGAGCACAGGGACCCAGGCTAAGTGAAAACAGGTCTAGCAGAGCCCCTCTGTTTGGGATCTGTGCTTCAGAGCCACAGCCTTAGCATTCAGGTTGGGATCCCAAAACCAAGACTTCTTGTCAGTGCTAAATAAAAGCAAATGAAATGTGAGATTTGGGGTTAAGCAGAGCTTTGACTTGATCTAGGTGGTCCTGCTCTGGCATGGGGATTGGACTAGACGATCTTTCGAGGTGCCTTCCAATCCCTAATGATTCTATGATTCTTTGATTCCACTGAACTCAGTGAACTTTTCAGCATTCAACACATTTGAAAATCAGGCTTCAGCTAAGCTTGACTGGATTCACAGGTTTAGAGTTGAAGTTAAAACCTCTGATGGAAAAGGGACACTACCAATGGCCTAGGTACAAGAAACTGTACCTAGGGTATCATCACTGGGATGAAAGAGTAAAGATGGAAAGGGAGGGAGCAAACTGGGTTGAAATACATTACTGCAAACTGACTACTGGTATGTTTTCACAGGCGTGTGAGTGGGGATTCAGCAGGGCACGGGCAGCCTAGTGCAGACAGTGTAGGGTGTCTATCAGGTTGTGAAAACACATACCCAGGTGAGGGTTTTGCGCTGTGCTGTGAAGTTACAAATGAGAGGAGATTGTTGCTCTTGCTGGTATTCAGCCTGCAGGTGACAAAAAGACAGAGTCTTACTCTTGTCCCAAATGACAGATTTATAATGTGCAGAAAATGGACTTGCAGTGCCAGTCCCCTGGCAGCTGGGAGAGGAGCGTCTTTGAGCCCTATGTGTGATGTTTGCTTGTGCAGTGCTTGGCTTCAGGGCCAGGTGGGGAGTTTGGACCTAGATTGGGAGCCTTATTGTCTGATGCTGACATGTCAGGGAAATACAATGGCAGGCTGTTAAAAGGGCCACGGAACAGGGATGCAAGTTCCTAAACAGGACAGGGATGCAAGCATCCTCCTCCAGCCTTTGGCTCTACTTTCAGGAGCTGAGCACTGAGCAATATATAACATTTTTGCTCCTTAGTCAGCTCGCAGAAGAGTTGTGCTGCTATGCACAATATGAGAGCTTTAAAAGCAAACATGCATGCAGTGGAGGTGTTGGAAAATCCCTGTAGCCATTGGTTTCTGAGAGCAGTGTTTACAATCACAGAAATATATTCACGTTGCTGCTGCTCAGCTTGTGATCATACCGGAAGGTGCAACTTCAACAAATAGCCACGTCCGTATGGAGATGCCTCTTTTATTCTTATGGGCAGTCTGGTGGTTTTGGTTTTTTCCTCTGGAAGAGGCTATAGTGATGTGTGCTGCAAAAGCTGGTGTACGCTGGCTTGTGACTCTGATGGTGTTTGTCACTGTGTGTCAGGGCAAGATGAACGGCTACAGGAGAAGGAGAGGAGCCCTGTGCCCTCCTGGTGCTCAGGAGTCCTGAGGTGTTTTGGCTGGGACGTGACTTCTTAAGCAAGAAACCTTGCAACCTTGACTTTCGTGCTTTGCTATGTGGGTGGATGTTTGCACTCAGTGCACATGGGGAGACTAGTTCATGGGTCATCTAAGAGCAGATGTGAATGGGGGAAGATACCTTTCTGGGGAAGGGAAAATGCTTTTGTTGTTCCTATCCAAAACAGTAATCATAGGAATTGGCGAACCGCATCGTGCTGTGCTCTGTCTGTCCTAGCCAACAGCAGAGACACCAACAAGGATATTCGCAGTAGGCTGATGAAAAATAATCTGTCCCCATCAACATTCTTTCCAAACCCATAACAGCTAGAGGACGGCTTCAGCTCTGAAAGTGCAGTGGTTTATATCCTTCCCAAGATGCTTGCTAGTGTTAACTGTGCTAGTTTGAGCTCTTCTTGTCATCCGTATAAATGTGCAGCCTTTGCTGTCCACCTCTGCCCTATCATTTTGGGCTGGAGAATGGAGTTGCACTCCCAGGGTTTCTCTGGGAACACATCACTGAAGAGGATGTTCTCTGTCCTTGATATTTCTCAGGCTTCAAATCCACCCTGATTGGCAGCCAGCCCTCCAGCATCTGCTGGATCGGTTTCAAGATTCAGTGAGATTTTTCGTCATTGTCATTTAACTCTTTCTGCTCTTTTCTAAGTGTTTCAATTCGTAGCTGAAACGGGGCTCACACAGATTTTTCACAGAAAGCCCAGCAGCTTTTCCATGCCTGAATCATAAACTGTGGAAAAAGCATTTCTGGAAAAGGCATCGTGCCATCCAGAGGTGATAACTCACAGTAGAGGAGAAAATAATGCTTTAAAATAAGCAAGACGGTATTTATGTGCTCAGAGAACTTCTAAAAACGTGCCAGAAGTTTATAGTCAGAAAATCTTCCTGAAAGCGATTAGCAGTCGGATATGAAAACAGCTGGGGTTGCCATGGTGTGGTAGATCACCTCTGCTTAGACTAGGGCTAGAGTTGCTCTGTACTTTCCAACCTCTCACAAGCCGGTAGGACATTCTGTTAAAGCCCCACTAGCAAGCAGGCTGGGATTGTGCGTCTGCCACTGGCTCAGCCCCACCAGAGCGTCTGCTGTTTATTCACTTGCTCACATAAGTAGACAGTGACATAAATGAGCCTCCTCAGATGAAATCTGGATTCCATTTAAGTATTGATTTCATTGATGCTAGGATTACAGCCTGGAGTTTGGAAACATGAAGATGGGTTATACAAACAAACCCTCGACTGCATGGCTAGGTCCCACCTGTGGCTGAATGACAAAGTCCTGAATACTGTCTGTGGGTGACTTACAACCTGTTTTGTTTGCTGTTTTGTGTGGTTTTAGACACAGAACAGACTTTCCAGGCCAAACAACAAAATACGCTTGAGTCATGGAGTCCAACCAAGAATCCTCGCTCTTCCTGGTGAAGATCTTGGAGGAGCTGGACACGAAGCAAAACACCGTTTCTTACCAGGACCTGTGCAAGTCTCTGTGTGCGAGGTTTGATTTATCCCAGTTGGCCAAGCTCCGGAGTGTGCTGTTTTACACCGCTTGCCTGGATCCGAATTTCCCAGCGACTTTGTTCAAAGACAAAATGAGATGCACTGTAAACAATCAGCAATCAAAGAAAATCATGGTTGCAGCAGATATAGTAACAATATTCAACCTCATACAAATGAATGGGGGAGTGGCCAAGGAGAAACTTCCAGTTGCAAGGCAGAAAGTGAAGAAGAAAGAGTCCTTCGAGTCCTGTAGGTCTGACACAGAGATCTGCAATGTGGCGGACTGCGTGCCCAACTGCGAGCTCAACGACCAGGAGTTTAGCCGGGGCTTTCCAGTCAGAAGGTCTTCAAAGTGCAGAAAGATGGACTGCAAAGACTGTCAACAGTTTGTCCCCTCGTCAGAACCAAATTTTTTGCTTGGTGTTAATAAAGAGATGAAGGGCCGGGCTGCCTCTCTGGACAGGCTGCAGGCGCTGGCATCCTACTCCATCGCCACTTCTCCACCATGTGAGATGCAGAGCACGTACTTCCCCATGAACATTGAAAATGAATCTATTTCAGACCAGGACTCCTTGCCTATAAGTGCAGGCATAAAAGAAACTTTCATTTCAAATGATGAGCCGTTTGTGATGCAGTCGTGTGTCCAGAAAAGAAATATATTCAAAGAAGATTTTCATAATCTGATTACAATATCTCCCAACTTAATACCATCCAACAAAAAGCCAGAAGATGGACACAGAGAGTCTCAGAACAGGAAAGAAAGCTCTAAGCAGGCTTTCTTCAACCACAGCTTTGAAATGCCATACAGCAGCCAGTACTTGAATCCAGTTTATTCTCCTATACCAGACAAACGGCGAGTGAAGCATGAGAGTTTAGATGATCTGCAAGCTTCAACGTATTTTGGCCCAACTACTATTCTCGGGCCCCAGGACACCAAAAAGTGGACTGGAAAGCCAACCAAGCAAACTGCCTGGCCAGCTAAAAGCTGGAGTTTAAATACTGAGGAGGTACCCGATTTTGAGCGCTCATTTTTTAACAGGAAGCAGTCTGAAGAGAAGCCGCGATACCAGAGCTCGAACAACCCGTCTCCCAATTTTCCTTCAGCTGACAGGCATCAGTCCTACCTTAATGTGAAGGATCAGCAACAACTTATGCAGGCAAACTATGCTGTGAAACCAAATGGGCATAAAACCAAGGAAATTCCTTCCATTCTAGATGTGGAGAAACATGAGCCAGTCAAGAAGTTTAAGGATAAAAGCATCAATTGTACCTCTGTTCAGATCTTAAGCATCGACAGGACCACAAGTGTTGGGACGCAAACGGAGCAGCAAGTTCTGGACCACAAGAAGTGCAAGGACTTGTGTGCAACAGGACCAGCCAAGTATGGGGAGCGGCACTCTCTTAAGCAGTCGGACGATGACTCTGAAATTGTGAGCGACGACATCAGTGACATTTTTCGGTTTTTGGATGACATGAGCATCAGCGGCTCCACAGGAGTGATGCAGTCTTCGTGCTACAACAGCACCGGTTCCTTGTCTCAGGTGCATAAATCAGACTGCGAGAGCTCACCCGAGCACAATTTGACTAAAATCTCCAACGGGAGTGCCTGTAACAAACTGGATAAAGTGGTCCGGGCAGACATCAGTAGCACCGATGATGAACTGAAAACAAGTGTCTGCAAATTAGTTTTGAGGATTGGTGAAATAGAGAAGAAACTGGAATCTCTCTCAGGTGTCCGAGAAGAAATCTCCCAAGTCCTGGGAAAATTAAGCAAGTTGGATCAAAAGATACAGCAGCCGGAGAAGGTTAGCGTACAAATCGATCTCAATTCTTTGACGAGCGAGGCCGCGTCAGACGAGAGCAACTCCCCGCAGATATTTCAGTGCCACAGTACTCCTCACGGAGGCAAACTGGAGAATAATCCAGAATGGTGCTGTTCAGATGCTAGTGGAAGTAATAGTGAGAGTCTTCGAGTAAAAGCCTTAAAAAAAAGTTTGTTTACTAGGAGGTCATCGAGATCATTAACAGAGGAAAACAGTGCAACTGAATCCAAAATAGCAAGCATTTCAAACTCTCCCCGAGACTGGAGAGCTATTACTTACACCAACCAAGTTGGCATTACAGAAGAGGAGAGGAAAGAGAGAGATGGAGGAGAAAATAAGGACTGGCACAGGAAAACTAAAGAGGTAATTTCGACTTTAACTCTCATAATAAGCACTTAAAAATAATCCAGTTATGAATGTCTTCCGTAGTCATCACAAGCCTTGGGCTACGACAATACTTTGCCCTGCCCATATTATGTCCGTCTTTATTGTCATCATAATAGAGTGATGTTGTACCTATGTGTTCTTGGTCGGCAGCTGCAGTATGGTCAAGTTGCTCCTTCAAAGCTTCGCTGTTTTGAAAGGGAGGGGGTGGGTGATGTGTGTGACATCTTTGGAAGATGATGGTATTCATCATTGGTGGAGATGTGTGGGGACCGGGTAGTTAACTTGGTGAAAAGGGTGTGGGGAAATCTGGAATTCTCTGGTGTTTGTTTCAGAAGGGATATTCTGAAATGGCGTTGTGACAGCTTTTGTCAGAGGAGGATGTGCATATTTGAAAGCAAACAAAATAGGTTCATGGATTCAAATCCATCGTGAGATGAATCCTCGTGCATATACCGTGAGATGCGAGCTGTAGTTATGTTCTCTAGCTCTGACTTTCACAGTTGTTTAAAAGACTCTTAAGCCTCCCATTGTGGAAATAAGGCTTAACTGTGTTCTTGTTTTCATTGGTGCCCATCCCTCCCAACAGCTGCCCACTGCTGTCTTTGCAAGCTGCTTAGATGCGCAGCTGGCTGTCCTTGCGCTGGGCTTGAGTTGTTGCTCAGTTGAAACTGTGCATGGTATGGGTGGTTGTTTCTCTCTCCTGGACAGGGAAGAGGATTTGGGGTCTATGTTATGGCTCCTTGTTGTGATGAATGAGAACAAAGAAGGGTTGAGAAAGGAAAGGAACCGACTGATGGAAGTAGCTGCTGCTGTTTGAATAAGAAAATATAAACTATGGGTTTTAGTAGAATGCAAAAGGGGAGGAAGGTTACCCCTAGTAAGCCCAAGTCTTGAGATTCCTGTCCATTGATCTGCTCAAGACAAAATGCTGAAAGCCCCTTCCTCACTCCTCAGTAGACCATAGCTGACAATGGGCTGGTACCGCAGATGGTGCGGTGTCAAGGGAGTGCTGCCTGAGGGCTTCCCTCAGGACTACTACGTGTTAAATTTGATCTGCAAACAGAAATCTAGAGGCCTGCAAGGGCCTCTTAGCTTTTCCAGATCTGGATGTCAGGGCCGTTTTCAGAATAGTTTTACAGTCTGTAAACACTGCAAAACCTCAGTTTCCTCTGCTGCATCAGCTTTGTGCTCGTGTTGTGGTGAACACGGAGTTGTGTCTGTAACATACCTCTTTGGCCTGATTGCGAAAAGAAGGTGGGCAAATGGATTAAGGCCACTCAAAACATCTGTCTTAGTTGGTACTTTTTTAGTCATATGATAATTCTGAAAGGAATGTGTCTGTCCTTTGTGTTTAACCCCCTCATAGTCCTGTTTCTTCTCTCCGACTCTTTTGAACCCTATTGCAGGCAGACAGACAATACGAAATCCCACAGCCACATAGACTTTCTAAACAACCAAAAGATGCTTTCTTGATTGAACAAGTCTTTAGTCCTCATCCCTATCCTGCATCACTCAAGTCACACATGAAGAGCAACCCACTCTACACAGACATGAGGTTGACAGAGTTGGCTGAAGTGAAGCGCGCACAGCCGTCATGGACCATAGAGGAATACACAAGGAATTCGGGGGATAAAGGCAAGATTGCGGCATTGGATCTACAAGTGAGTCCCGTTTGTTTAACCTTGGTTGCAAGTGGATGTTGCCAGAATATGCATTTCAGAAGGGATTTGGGTAGATCAGGAAGCTGTGCAGTGTTGAGCCCCTAATCTTGCTGATCCATCCTGAGCAGGGGCAAAGACAATTGAGTATGTTTCATTGCTGCATGGTGATCCCTGACAGATCGGTGTTCCCAGTTTATTCTGCAATGGAGAGATGTCTGTTAAGCCATCATGGTGTTAGTAGCTCTAAAGAAAAGTTGAAGGATAAAAGCGTGCAGAGATGAACCGAACCAGTCCCTATCTGCAGCAAGGCAGAGTGGTGCTGCAGCTGGCACTGCTGCTGTTCCTGTTTCTTATGTCCTTGTTCTGTCTGAATTATTCACAGACAATGTAAGTGTTCGGGCATGGTTTTTTTTCATTTTGCTAAAAACGTGAGACATAAAATACTTGTAGTAGATGTTCAGTGCCACGATTGTTTTTCAAACGCATCACCATTGCACCTTTGAAGTGGCTGTTGGAAACCAGAGTCGTGTGGAGAACAGTTCAGCTAATAGTGTGTCTTGTTTGCATTCTCTTTCAGTTGGGAAGTCTGCAGGCTCTTCTGCAACAAGCAGAGCAGAATGAGTTCCTGGGAGGCAAATTCAAATTCGGGGTTTAAATTTTCCCAAGCTGTGGTGTATTTGATCTTGATGTCTAATGGGCTGACCAGCCCCAGGACTGAGTGCCCGTGTTGGATACCCTGTTGTGAGCATGTGTGTGCAAGCTCCAGAGCAGAGCCAGCTGCCTCAGTTAGCTGCAGGCTTGGCAGCAGTTGGGGTGCCCTGACCTACAGCTCGAGGCTTATCGCAGCTTTGTGATCGCGGTCTGGTTGGCGCAGCCATACTCTAGCAGGGAGTCTGCTTGTCTCCAGTTTGTCTGTGAGGGAAGCTGATGTGCAAGAGCCTGAGACCTGCTGCTCCACTTCAGCTCTTGATGGCTCAGTGCTGAAGTGCTTAATGCAGCTCCAAACTGATCAGACTAAATCCTAGGAGAGCATCAAGGTACCGTGAGAAAGCTGTGATAGCCCAAGTCTGAAGACCCATGCTGTGCCTCAGGACCCTGTGTTGGCTGGTTTGGAGTTAAAACAATCACTCCCACAGTGCTGTAGTGCAGCTCGTGAGTGTTTGTACAGGAATTTGTCCTCTACAAATTTATCTCCTGCCTCAGCTGGTGCTCTCTGTCCTCACCAGCCCCTGCTCCTTGCAGTGGCTAAAGTGCACTTGGAGAGAAACCAAGTACACAGGGACCAGGCTGCATCTTGCCTCAGCTGCACGCTGCCTTTTGGGTCTTAAAAGCTTCAGAAGGCTCACTGGATTCCGAGCCCTGACATTGCAGACTGTATGATGGAGTGGTACTAGGCGGAAAGAAGCAGAGCATCCCTTACCTGCTGCGCAGAGGCAACAAGGGAGGTGACATTTGGGAGCAAAGCTCCCCTGGGAGAAGTGTTCTCCATCTGCTCCTCATAGGGCTGTTTGGTTCCCTGTAAGTAGCTCTGCATGACTGTGAGCAAACCAGAGAAATTGGCTTATTGCCATCATTTATCTTTAGGATAAAGGTGATAAAACTTTACTGGTTTGATTTTTCTCCCTCCAAAAGGACTGTCAGAATTGCATCTACGCCACAAAGCCCATGTCTAGACTCTGTAATGGAGCTTACTGACAAACTTAAAAAATAGACACAGACTGATGAGTGGGGGTTTTTCCCAGTGATTAGGTTTATTAGAACTGAAAGTAAATACATTATGCTTTAATGAACATTCCTATGTCTGGCAATGAAATGGGGAAGGAAGCTGATTAACAGTAATGGGTCTTTTTAATAATGCATCTTCCTTCTGCAGTAGTTAAAAGGTCAATACCAAGACAGAGAGGTCCAAAACTCTAATTGCCTTGAAGCACAGCATGGTTATCTTTGGATTTTTATTCTACCTTTGTTTATTTAAAATTTCTCCTGGAGCTTGGCAAGTCTGCTGGGTTTTCCTTCAGAAAAAGAAATTGCAAAACTAGTCAGGTCAGAGTTGTCCCAGGTGTGGGGTCTGTGTGAGATCTCACCACTTTGCTCTGTGGATGGCAATCCACTGGGATGAAACATTGTCAGGCTATTTTCTGATGCCTTTGGAGATGAGCTTGTGGATTTTTTTTTCCAGAAGGCCAGAACAGGTCATTCAGAGTTGGCTGACGGTCTCTGTCTCAGCATACTACTGCCCTCGCACAGATGTCTATTAAATGATCAGGAACCCGTTGCTCAATATTAATGATTTATTTCTGGAGGAGTTATAAAATCCCTTTCTTGGAGCAGTTCTGTACGTGAAGCAAACACTGCTTTCAGGCAAAGCAAGGTTCCAGGCAGTAGCTTGTGGCCACAAAATCTGAATTAGCCAATTAAAGGCTTACCCAAATCCCTCTCCGAGTCAGCTGGAGTTTCTTTGTGCAGAGTCCAATGAGCTTTGGGTGAGGGCGGTTCTGAGCCCAGAAATGGTGTGTGTTGGGGTGTCCTCACCAGAGCGTTTTTTCATTTTTTTAAAGAAATGGCCTTTTGGAGCCTCAGACGCAGGAGACAGCTTTGAGGAAAAGCTGTCATTTTTCATTACGTTCTTTCTGCTTTATTCCTCTTCTGCTTGCAAGCACCACACACTGCCTACTCTTTGGGTTTCCTCCATTTACCCCTTTTTTCCCCATAACAGAATGGATGAAGCAAGGTGGAAATGCAAAGCTTGAAGAGCTCAAATTATAGGAAAGAATAAACAAAAAGATTTTTAAAAAAGTTCAGATAGGGACACACAAAGTTCCCCAGGTTGCCTTTAATTTTCTGACCAGTTCAGATTTCCTTCCCATTCTTTTTAAAATCACCCCCAACCCAGGTTGGCTCAGGCTTTGGCAGTGAGCAGGGTATTGCCTCCTGTGGAAGTAGAGATTGTACACTTGGGGTAGATGATCTGGTGGGGGGGATGGTCTGGAGTCATGTGTGGTATCCAGGGTTGCATCAGCTGTCCAGTTCTCCTTTTCCTCCTGAGGATCCCTCTGTCCTGGGCCATTTAATGGAAACTCACTTGCAGCCCGCCTGCTGCTTGTGGTGTTGTGTTCCCATGCTGGAATGAAGGGCTGGTGTCCTCAGGTGTTGGCATTCCAGGGATGTCCTGCAAGCTGACCACCCCAGAGGCGCTGGATGTCAGATGGGGCTGGACAGCCGTACCCTGTAAACAAAATTAAAGTTAGCTTTACAAAATGTAGTGCATGAGGAGTGTATGTAAGAACCCTTCCCATCAGCTGGGCTTTAATAATTTAGAAAGCGGTATCAGACTGGTAGTTACTGACATCCCTGCTCTCTAGCAGATTAAAGAGATTTTATTTAAATGCCATCCAAGATGACGAAGTTTCCAGCAAATCAGAGGTACGTGAGGGAGTTTGCAGCAGAATTGTACTGTTGCAGGAGTTTATTTTTTGCAGTATTTTGTTGTCGCTCTTATCAGCCTTACAGGACTAGGGCCAGAAGCTGAAGGGATGTCAGAAGTGCCAATAACCTATTTTTGTTCTGACAGCAGACCCAGATGCAGTTGGGAGACCTGCAGGCACATCTGCTTTATTTGTTTATTTAGTTAACGACAGACCCCAGACAATTAACAACTGTTTCCTTTTAATTTGTAGACTCAAGAATCTTTAAACCCAAACAACTTAGAATACTGGATGGAAGACATTTATACTCCTGGCTATGATTCCTTATTGAAACGCAAAGAAGCCGAGTTCAGAAGAGCAAAGGTTTGCAAGATCGCTGCCCTGGTAGCAGCGGCAGCTTGTACAGTTATTCTGGTCATTGTAGTTCCCATTTGTACAATGAAATCCTGAACCTGCGGACAGACCTGTGGCTCCCAGCCGTGTGTCTCTGGGATCGCTCATGCTGCGTTTCAAATGTCTGATGGCAAAACTGTAAGGAACTTGCTAAGGAAGAATGTTCTGAGGATGTCCTTATGGAGAATGCTGTAAACGTAGGCAAAAAAACCCACCAACTAGAGAACCTTTTGTTTTCTTAAATATTATTTTAAATAACGGACTGCGGTGGAGTTTATGGGAATTCAGTTCCATTTTTATGCATTTTTAAAAGTGCAGTATTTTCTTTTTCCTAAAGAAACACCTAATGTTTTACAGAATTGAAGACTGATGAGAATCCAGGCAAAAGGGGGAAGGTTGCTCTGAGCTGTGTCCCGTTTAATGGAGCTGTGGGTACGGAGGGAGCACTCTATAGAAGGGAATGTTCTGTACGCGTTACGCCGGGGAGCTGGGAAAGTCTCGAGACTCTCTACAATGTAGAAAACTGAATGTATTGTGTTTATTTTATAGTATTTGTGTACTTCATGTTCGTTTGATTGAAAGCAGACTGTGTAGCCATGAACAGAGCTCATTCCTGTGTTCAGATTAAAAAGGGCTCTTTGTATTTGGTCTTGCCCTAAGACCCACTCTATCATCACTGAGTGCTTAGATAAGTGCAATGTGCTGCAGACCAAAAAGATTATGTTTTAAAGCAATCACAGGAGGTTTTCATTGCTTCTGTTGAATAACATTTGCATAGAACTGGCAAACTTGCCTTGCCAAAAGGGTGTTCTTTACCTCCGCAGACAGTGAAATTGGCTCAGTTTCACTCCTGCCAGCAAGGGAAGCTGGCAAATCAAAGCAACGCTCTGCTAAAGTTCTTGGAAATGGAATCTGAACGGTTAGATTTTTTTTTTCCACAGTCTGTGCCTTTTTTTAGACTGTAGATTAAATAGAACTGTTTAATTTTGCTATTTTAAGCCCATAACATAAATCACAGTGTAAATGGGTACTAATGAAAGTTCTTTTCCCGCAAGCCTTCTATACAGTTCTGAGTGCTCCTCAAACAGCAGGGCTGGTGGTTACTGGGCACTTACATTAAGGGCAAATCTTTTCAGCACTAGTGGAAACTTGCTGTTAATGCAATGCATTCAGCACGTGGAGATCTTTTGCTTCCCTCTTGCTAATGTACTTGAGAATGATGGTTGACTCATACTGGCCAGCAAGCAGTTAGTATCCCGTGGGGAATGCCCATTAGATGCTTTATTCCAAATGACTCCAGCTATGACAGCAGTTACCTGCCATGGTTAGTGAAAGCGAATACCCAGACAGCATTACTCTTCTGTCAAGTATAGAGGAAAAGAAGGAAAAGCCCAATATTTTCAGGAAATACTGTGATCTTGCTGATCCTCTAAGGAAAGGAGATTCTTTTAGTGGATGCTCTTTATGTAGGGTAATTTGGTTTCTTCAGAAGCAGCCTCCCTGCACGATGACACAGCAGCTAGGAAAGCATCGGATGCTCTCTCTGGCTCTCTGGGATGTGCCGCACCCACTGTTTTGTTTCTGGCTGGTTTAAAAAAAGTAGTGAGGAAAGGGTGTGTGGGAGGCGAAGGCTTTGTTGTGACTTTAGAGCGTCTCAGTTCTCTCCTGCAGCTGGAGAGCTGTTTATGTGCTGCTCCTGTGCTTGATTTTCTTTAGGTGATCCCTGGCAGTGCTATTCTATCAGAAAAACAAGTGTAAGCCCAGGGTCAGGTGTCCCATCAAGAACATGGAGCAGTGATAAGCTCCTAGACTAAAATCTGCACCTGTCTGGTCTGAATCCTGACCCAAATTCTGTAGCTTTGGCCCATTCCTGTACCAAGATATTTCTCTTTCCTTGCAGATGCTGCAGGATGGAGTCACAGCAGGGAGGGAGCAATTCACACTGTCTATTTTAGGCTGCCTTTGGTTACGGTGTGATTCAGAGCACCTGAGTTTGGAAGCTCAGGATCCATGTGTAGTAAATATAGACAGGTAGAGAAACCTCCAGGGACAATTCAGAGCTGCCAGCCAGATATCTAATATTAGATATGTGAATGTGCTCCGGAGGGCATCGTTCTGCAGATTACCTTATGCACAATTTAGGTTGATTTTATATGTTAAAAAAAATTAAATCTATTCCTGGTTCCAGGTAATGCCAGAAAACCCTTTTACACCCTTTCTCAGCCTCGTGTCAGCAAGCACAAGGTGCTGTCGGAAGGAGCTTTGTGATGGCACAGAGTTCCCTGTCTGCCTGCACCAGTCCCTTGGAGGGACGGGATGAGCGTGGGACGGACACCAGGCAGACCAACCACTCTTCACTAACCTTTCCTGTGGGTGGTCAGACCACTGAGCAGTCTGACCCTGGTGCTCTCCCATCTGAAATCAACAGCACTTCCTCCGTTACGTCTCAGAAACCTGATTTTAGAAAGGATCTGAGTATTGAAGTGGAAATGCGAGACGGGAGCCAGAGATGTTACTGGTGACAGGGGCAGGCTGAGACTGTGCTTGCACTGGAGGGTTAGAGGAGATGTAAGGGCCCCAGTTTCTTTTCTGTGCAGGGATTTTATTTTTTTGCCTGTGCAAAACTCATCCACCTGGCACTGGAGGTGTCTTTGCATTAGAGATGCCCAAAATCTAGTGCTGTGGGTGACATGGAGCTGGCCCAACCCAAGCACTGAGCATCCCAAGCATCCGTGCTGCTCCTGATTTATCAAGGTGCTTTTGCTCATCCTTACTGTGCACAAGCAGCCAGTGGCACCCACCTCCACTGGGACAGTGATTTCCCTAGGCATCACACCATGGTTTGTCACGGATCTCCCTTTTGGGACTTAATTCAGCTATCACAACCTCTGGGATCATCTCCAGGGTGCAAGGAGCCCAAGGGATGCAGGGAAAGCACATCTCAGCTCCTTGCCTCCCCACTCTGCAAATACCTCCAGTAGCTGCTGCCTTGCCATCTCCTCCACTCCTCCAGCTGCCTGCCCCATGCCCCAGCACCATGGAAGGTGCATCCCGAGCCATTCCCAGCAGGCTTACATCTGGCACAGAGCTCTTTGCTTACAATAGGTGAGGAGATGGAATGGTGGGATGCTGCCACCGGCAAAGGGAGGAACCCTGCGGTTCCACACCGAATATACAAAGTGAAATTCTGATGATATTAACCTGCAAGAAAATTGTGATCAACCTTGTGAAGCAGTTACCAACTAGGAAATACTGTATACTATATGATAGACTTTTGTATTCAAAAAATAAACAAAGCTATAGGTACATGTTAATCTTTGGTGTGATTGAAAAAAGTGTCCTAGATTGTATCACTTCATTAAAATAATGATGAGCATATTGAACTGTTTTTTCGTATTTATGCCTTATAAACTTGATATATTACACGTGATAAAAGGAAACTGCAAGAGCTATAGAACAGATACTCCATTTTGGGGACAAATCCCATTTGCTTTTCCTAAAACAAGAGTGCTGCTTGAAAGGAGCTCAATAAATCATGTGTGGAGAAGAGCAAGAGCAGGATCTGTCCCCAAAGGACTTTTTAGGATATATATATTTTTTTTTTAATGGGGCTTTGGTTAATGTACTATGTAATAATTTTATTTTATAAAGTTACTGTACAGTGTTGCCTTTTGGTTCATTTCAATATAATACCAAATAAACTTGAAAATTGCAGCGTCCTAAGGTTTAATGAAACAGTTGTAATAATTTATTACTCCAGTGCTCTTCCTCTTGTGTTTTTTTTTTTCCCAGGGACATCAAGATAGCCCTGGGATGTGAGTGTCTCACTGTTAGATAACTAAACAGCCTTTCTAGTTCTTGGCAGAATTGCTAATGGATTTCTCACTTGTGAAATAATAAGATGGCAGAAGATAATGAAAAATGAGTTTGTTGGGTTTCTTTCAAAAGCTGTTTTCAATCACGTTGTCCAGGCTTCTGGGAGATTAACTCTTGACACTAATCATGATTCATTTCACAGTTTATTTCATCACTAAGTTTTGCCATATCAACAGTTACAACGAGGTCATGCCTAATATTTGGTACCTGTTTCACAAATGTGTTTATGCAACCACTGTTCCTTTTAAGTCAGTACCATAGACAGCTGTTTATAGTCACCTATTAAAACACGCCTGGATGTGTTCCTGTGTGAGTTGGTCTGGGTGATCCTGCTCTGGCAGGGCGATTGGACTAGATGGTCTTTCGAGGTCCCTTCCAATCCCTAATGTTCTGTGATTCTGTGATCAACAGGCAATCAGTTTGCTTAGGATATCTGGGTGAATGTAATTTGCTGCTTTTGACTTGTTAATTGATAAACCAGGTTGCCTTAAAATTCCAGGTGTTGAAACAAAGATAGAGCTGAGCCTATCACTGGAGGTAATCCAGTGTCAGAGGTTGCAAAGGGCAGACGTAGAGAAGAGGACATGTACAAAGAATGAACAATAACACAAAAACGTGGTAACGTAAGATCTTGATTTTCTCATTTTTGCTGCATAAGCACCTTTAATGCTTTAGCTATCCTGGTCAGTGTGGGGACTGCTCTCTGCAGGACCAGCCTACTGACTCCAGCCATGGGGGCTCATGTGTCATCAGTCAGGCTGCAAGCCTTCAAAGGACCCTTTGGGGGGGGACTGTGTTTCACAAATTGGTTGATTTTGGTTTTAGCATGCATTTCAGGTTTTTCTCTTGTACCCACCCAGCCCTGAAACTTAAAATGAGATTTGTCCTCTGGATGTTTTTTTTCTTTTGTACATTGAATCCAACAGTCGGAACTTAAATAAAGATGCTACGTGTGACTGGGTTTACCTTAACAAAACCTAAGCACTCTGGCACAGCATTCCTCAGCCAAGAGCCTGGACATCAAGGAGATATAGAACTCATCTGGGTCATTGCTGTGCTGCCAGGTGAGGCAGCTGCCAGGATTCCACAGCAGCTCCTTCCACAGAGTCAATGAGTCTCAATGCAGAAGAAAGCTCCTGCGTGGATGTTGTATTGGCCACCGAGTCCCACAGTCTCTGCGCTGCTTTGAACGTATCGCTCCCAGCACTCGATTGTACTCAAGCACAACCAAGCTGTTGGATCACAGGGCCATATTCCACCCTCTGAGATGCTCCTGTGACACCATTCCATAAAGTCTGCACACAAAAAAAGAGGAAGAAGCTAGTAACCTGCCTGTAGCAGCCTGGCTGTATTGAAAGAAAAGGTCAGTTGTGTTCTTGTCCATTTTGGGAAAAGGCAAGCACCCACGAGAGTAATTGTGAACATGAGGTACTTTCATCTTAGTTTTTCCTTTGTTATCTTTTCAGTAAGAGCACTACATCTTGTCAAGTGCTGCTCTGCCAGGAGTTCTCCAGCAAGCTTCATCACTTCAGATGACTTCTGAGACCATCGACCACTCTGTATCTTGCAGGCTGCTACGTAAATCTGTGACATTCACCTAGAATTGAACAAAATGTTCAAAAAAGGAAGAAGTGGGCTGTCAGCAGCCGAAGTCCTCCCTTAAGTAAGTTCCCTTCAGTTCGATTTATTTTTTGCAATACAGAACAAACTACTTGTAGGAGAGTCATGGTGCTCTTCCAATAGCTAGATCTAATCCTTCCCATGAGCAGTAGACTTCAGATTTTAAATGAAGTCAAGTCCTGGATAAGCCCAGCACAAGAAAGCAATTGTGCTTGTCCTGTGCATGGTACCACTCAGCATTGCCGGTCCTGGTGGACCAGGATGAGGGGAGGAGACCAGGATAAGGGGAGGAGAGGTGCAAAGCTCTCTGCCAACCAGAGAAGCTGCCCTTAATACAGGCCTAGTACAGTATAGAGCTGAGGAAATCAGTGAGTAACTGATGTAATTTACCTGGACCTGAGCAAAGCCTTTGACACTGTCCCGCACCACATTCCGGTCTCCAAGCTGGTGGAACATGGGTTTGATGGGTGGACCACTAGATGGGTAGAGAATTAGCTTAATGGCTGCACCCAAAGAGTGTCTGTCAATGGGTCCATGTCCAAGTGGAGGCCAGCGACAAGCAGAGTCCCTCAGGGATCAGTCCTGGGACCAGTCTTTTTCAACATCTTTGTCAGTGACATGGAAAAAGGCATTGAGTGCACCTTCAGCAAGTTTGCTGATGACACCAAGCTGTGTGGCGCAGCAGACACGCTGGAGGGCAGGGATGCCATCCAGAGGGAC
>JAOXOE010000720.1:7424864-7505822 GCA_028565055.1 Phoeniculus purpureus
CAGCTAGATAATAGGATAAAGGTTGGACTCGATGACCCTGGAGGTCCTTTCCAGCCATGATGATTCTGATTCTGATTCTCATGCTGGGGACTCCAGAACTGCACCCAGTACTCCAGGTGGGGTCTCACCAGTGCAGGGCCCACTTCTGGTCAGCCACCACCCCCAAGTCCCTCTCCTCAGGGCTGTCCTCAATTTTATATTACAACAAGCAATGCATTTAGCATATACAGCCCAGGGAATAGGAAGAAGACTGTCATGTGACAAAAAATCAACTTTAAAACAACAAAACAATGAAGAAAAAACCAAAAAAAGCACAACATCTGGTTCCAGTTCAGATTAAAACAGAGATGATGACTGTTCTTAAGCTTATACAGTCAAACCCAGAATTTAGCACAGGTATTTGATTCTGCCATCAGTACTTACTTTAGAGCACTCAAATACATTACTCTAGGATGTGTCCTCTCTTTGAAACCCATGGTATTGACAGGTCATTACTCTGCAGGGTGACCCACAGCCTGAACTGCCCCAAAAGACACAATGGGATAATTAACCAGATGAGCAGCATCTGCTTGGCTTTTCACCCAGCCAACTCAGGAGGGCAAATGGATGTATTTAAGCTGCTAGAAGGGGTGAGACACTACCTGGTGCTGTTCTATCCAGGAGTCTTGCTAGATGGCCAAGCCTTTACTGGCCAGCAGCACTGGTCATCGCCAGAGGAGGTGGCTGTTAGGAAGTGATACAGCCTGTACTGGGAGACTTCAGCAAAGTGTTTGACACAGACTCCCACAGCATTCTCCCGGAAAAGCTGGCAGCCCATGGCTTGGATGGGTGCACCCTCCACTGGATTAAAAACTGGCTGAGACCAGGCACAGAGAGTGGTTGTGAATGGTGCCCCATCCAGTTGGTGTCCAGTGAGCAGTGGTGTCCCCCAGAGATCAGTACTGGGCCCAGTTCTAGTCAACATTTTTATTGATGATCTGGATGAAGGGACTGAATCTACCCTTAGTAAATTCACAGATGACACCAAGTTGGAGGGGAGTGTCAATCGGCCGGAGGGAAGGAAGATGCTGCACAGGGAGCTCGACAGGCTAGGTTAATGGGCAGAGGCCAAGGGGATGAGGTTTAACAGGGCCAACGTCAGGGTCCTACATTTTGGCCACAATTACTCCCTGCAGCTAGAGAATTGGTTGAGTGGCCAGAAAGCAGCCTGGCAGAGAGGGACCTGACAGTACTGGTTGACAACCAGCTGAACAGGAGCCAGCAGGGTGTCCAGGTGGCCCTGAAGGCCAAGGACATCCTGGCTTTTATCAGCAATAGTGTGGCCAGCAGGACTAGGGATGTCATTCTCCTCTTGTACTGGGCACTGCTGAGGCCTCCCCTTAAGTACTGGGGGCAGTGCTGGGCCTCTCACTTCAAGAAAGAGATTGAGGGGCTGGATCAGGTCCAGAGGAGCAATGAGGCTGGGGAAGGAACTGGAGGGAAAGTCTGATGAGGAGAGGCTGAGGGAGCTGGAGGTGTTTAGCCTGGAGGTGATTCGGTGGGGACCTTCTCTCTCTCTCCAACTCCTTGAAGGGAGGTTGTAGTCAGGTGACGATCGGGCTCTTCACCCAGTCAACTAGCACCAGCACAAGAGGGCAGGGCCTGAAGCTTCCAGGGAGGGTTAAGTTGGATGTTAGGAAGCCCTTCTTCATGGAAATGATCAGACCCTGGAATGGACTGCCCAGGGCAGTGGTGGAGTCCCCATCCCTGGAGTTGTCTGTGGCCCTTAGTGCCTTGGTATGGCCGATGAGGTGATGTCAGGTAATGGTCTGAACTGCATGAGCTCAGAGGGCTTTTCCAGCCTCAATCATTCTGTAATTCTTATACACCTTTGTACAAAGGTCGGGCCCGGAAGCCAGTCAGATTCGCTGCCACGACTGTGCCCTGTTGTGAGGACCAGCACAGCAGGACAGGGCCGTGTTAGGCCCGGGGCCCGGCAGCTCGCTGCAGCGGCCCGTGGTCCGGTCCCGCCCTGGAATGGCACCGGCCACGGGTCCAGCAAAGGCCTTGAGCATGGGTCGGCCTCCGCCACACGAAGTCCCAGCAGGCTGCGGGTGCCGGCCCTCACCAGCGCGCCTGGTCGCGACCGGGGCGGGCGGTAGCAGGGCGCAGGCGCCACGGGCGGAGCTTCCCTGAAGCACGGGAGTCACGGGCCGCTCAGACACCGGTCTCCCGGCCATGGCCGAGGCATATTTCCCGGTGGGCCCCGGGCTGGGCCCGGAGGAGAACTTCTTGTCGCTGGACGACATCCTGATGTCGCAGGAGAAGCTGCCGGGCCGCGCCGAGAGCGCGCTGCCGCGCCTGGCCTTCGCGCTCGGTCAGGGCTCCGTGCCTGGCGACGTCATCGCCGAGGTGGGCGGGGTAGCACTGCGGCCTCCGCGTGGGGCTGTGGGGCGGGGGGGGCGCGGTGGCTGCTGGCAGCTGTAGGCGCTGTGGGCCTGCAGCGCCCCTCTGCCTGGCGCCACTGCAGGCGGTGTGTGCCTCTGGCTAAAGAAGGGTTGCTTTTGTCGTGTGCGTTTTGTTCAGACTGTGGCAGTAGTGACTTAGCACCTCTGAAATGGGTCTGCTTTCTGCCATCGCTGCACTCAGCAGTTCTGAAAGCAGAGTAATCCGTACTTGATCTCCATTGAGGGAGGTCACTGCCCTCCGGTGCCCAAGCATGGGGCTGCTTGCTCTGTATTTTCATGGCAAGGACAATTCTGTTTTTCTGAATTCACTCAGGGATCGAAGCTGGAAGTACCCCTGTGGCTGGCTAAAGGTCTGCGTGACAGCAAGAGAAGACTCATTTCTGTGGAGCTGCCGAAGATGTACAAGGAAGCCTGGAGAACGGTGTTTAGTGCTGATGCCAACATAGTTGATCTGCATAAAATGGGGCCATACTACTACGGATTTGGCTCCCAACTCCTGAATTTTGACAACCCAGACAATCCAGAGATAGCTCAGACTGTCCTGCAGGCGAGTACCTGTGCTAAGCCTGGAAATTTGTTTTTGTGTTTCTCCACCTTCCATTTGTTCCCAGCTGCTCAGCAGTGCTCAAGTGACTTCTTGTTTTAATATGGATTTCTAGGTCAAGCTGAAGGATGACCCTTTTGGCAACCACACAGTCTAGTGGTGGAAGCCCCAAGTGCAATCCAGGAGTGTAATTTAAGTGGAGTCTCCACACTGTAAATACGATATTTCTTAAAATCCTGTAAAATGGGACCAGAGGAAGCCTTTTCATTCCCACACTGCAAGTCAGATTTAATTCACCCTCTGTTATGTCTGCTTTTGTTCCGTGTTTTTAAAGCTCTATAATGATGAGACTGCGCATTGCTCTGGGCAATCTGTTTCAGTGTGTTGCCATACTAATCTTAGGCTTCCTCTAATATCTAAATTAAAGCTCTTTACAGTAATGCAGGTTCTGCTCTGTCTCATACAAAGTAAATGCTGAGGACAGGTTTTTTAATTCCTTCCTGCAGCAGTCCAAATCAATTTGGTAGATCATGCTTTCTAACCTCTGACCGTCCTTCCTGTGCACTGCTGATAGCTTTCCAGTCCATCTACACCCACTGTGATATGCACAGCCCTGAATAACATGCAGCTTCCTGCTCAGGACTTGTGTGGGGGAAAACAGAAAGATTGCAGGCCGGGATGCTCGTTGTCATGCATTGTTTTTCACAATGGAGTGACAATGATAATCCTTCAGTTTTGGTCCACAGTATGATGGTACAGATTCATTCCTCTTCTTGCATTTCTGTAGTTCCCTATTTCTGCCTTAATGTAAAATGTGTTAGTCTCACCTGAATGACATGCTGTTGTTTTCACAGCATCTCTCCAATTTGCCATGATCATTTTGATTTAAGAGTTCCGCTCCCCAAGATGCTTGCAGTCATCCCTCCCTCCTCCTTCTCCTGCATGTTTGCTCATTTCCTAAGCATGACTTCTGTTCTTCAGTAAGCTTATTAATTAATATAGCAAACAGATATGTTAATTTGATTACAGATTGACCCCTGCTGAACTCCGTTCAGTGTGTTCAGTGTGTGGTTCCCTCCTGACAGCAGCTATGGTAATTCATTGACTTTGCTAATCATTTATGCACACAGCACCTATGCACAGTTCAGCCAAATCTTACAAGAATGCCCCATGACAGAGAAGTAGCTGCTGGTTTTTCCTTCCTTTTTAAGGCTCAGCATCCTGCCATGAAAGAAGTCTAGGGCTGGTCTCTCAAAGTTTGTTCTTGGCAAATTACTCTTGTTGTCAGTTGTTAGTCTTCTCTCTATTTTCTCACAGAAGTTCATGTACAGTTTATTTGTTCCAGTATCTTTCCAGGAGTTGATACAGATGAATTTATAATTCACTGGCTCTTCCTTTCTCCCTCTCCATCTCACCTTTCTATTTTAAAAGATAGATAGCATCTTCGCCAGTTTCTGGGCTTCTGTGCTTCTTCAGCTTTTAAAGGTAAACACTAAGAGCTCTGAGATTTCTGTAGCCAGCTCTCTAAGTAGTCTAGGGTAATTGCTATTGACTTGCCCCCCTCCCCCCTATTCTTTAAATGAGGGCTGATACACAGTACTTCTTTCTCTTGTTGTCCACTAAAAGCTTGCTTTCTGCACTGAGGAGGTGACCACAGCTTTCCTTGTCCTTTTCTGCTAATGAACATCTTAGGAAAGAAGCCACATGAGCTCACATTACTCTGAGAGAAAAATCCAAGCATGGAAGGATTGCTTTCTTTATTAAAAGCTGACAAGAGGGGAGTTGTGCTGACTTAAAAAAATAAACAGAATGTCAAAGAAAGCGACCTTCCGCCAAGTATTCAAGAGCTATAAATGTGAAGTGTGACTTGGGTTGCAAAGCCAAAATTAGAGTTATTAATTGGTAATATATTCTATAATTAAAGCTCTAAAACACTACAAATGATTCTAAAATCACTTTCTGAAGTAGCAAAGCACAGTTTTCAGAGAGTTTAGACCCTTAAAAAATTCTTTTTTTTCCCCAACAAAAAGCAAAGATGAAGAGGGAAATAAAAATCCTTAATTATGTTTTGTTGCTTAGCATTTTGAAATCAAACCCAGAAATGGCCTCAAGTTGCATCAGGGGAGGTTTAGATTGGATCTTAGGAAGAAGTTCTGTCCTGAGAGAGTGGTTGGGTACTAGAACAGGCTGCCCAGGGAGGTGATGGAGTCACCATCCCTGAAGGTATTTTAAAAAGTAGTAGATCTAGCACGTGAGGCTATGGTCTAGGGGTTAGGGAGATGCTGGGATGAGAGCTGGACTTGATGATCCTAGAGGTCCTTTCCAGCCATGATGATACTATGAAAATGTTATTTATTAGCTGTGTATTTGGGGTTTTGACTTTTTTCATGGGTAAGTATTTCTTTTCAGCATACCAAATGCTTTGCAGTGGTGGTTTGTCTTAACTTCCAGGCCATCTGTACAAGCTGCAGTGATTGCTTGTGAAGTGAGTTGGAATAGATTGTAATTGTGTTACACACTGTGGTCTGCTCAGCCCTGTCATTGAGAAGGAACCAAAATCTAATTCTGTACCTGTCTTCCATACAGTGTTTCAGGTGCTTGCTCTCCAAGCTCAGACAGGAAACGTTTTGTCACTGTGTCCAGGATTAATGGATGCTGTTTGCAGACCCTTGACTAGTTGTGGAATACAGCCTTACACCTTTAGCTTTTCAGTCTTGAAAGCAAAGGCTTTTAGTGTTTGAGCTGAAGCAGCTTCTGTGTAATTGTTAGTAATTGTGCTTGTCTTCTTCAGACATTTATTAGCCGCTTTCGCCGTATCATGGACTCCTCTCAGAATGCCTACAATGAAGACACATCAGTGTTGGTGGCTCGGTTGGATGAATTGGAGCGAGACTTATTTCGAGCTGGCCAGAAAGGGCTGAATGACTTCCAGTGCTGGGAAAAGGGACAGGCTTCTCAAATTACAGCTTCCAGTCTGGTCCAAAATTATGGGAAAAGAAAGTTCACAGATATGGATGGTTAAAGGCTTGAAGAACATGCAGCTACCATGTGGGACCCCGAGGGGCTTTACAGTCTGTCACAAAAGAGAAAAATGAGTTTCCATAAATCTTTTGAGTTAGCTAGGGCAATTTTTAAAAGCAAATGGCAAGGGCATGACAAACAGATCACATCACTTTGCTGGAGAGCTTTCTACCTTACTCATAGCACTCCTAAGGATTTGCACTTAAAGTGTTTCCTAGCTGGCTGAAAGGGTCTGAGTGGATGTTCTAAAAGGGTAATTAATATTTATTATTCTTTATCTTCTAAACTGATATTTACAATACCAGATCTGTTTGCTAAAGAAGGGCAGTTCTGTGTATTCCATCTTGCCCTTCCCATTCCAGCCTTATGGGACCCACTGTTTCCAGCTTCCCCATTCTTTGAAGAGCCCCATTGATGTAGAAAAAAAATTGTGGTTCAAGCTGCATTGAGTTCTCCCGATTTCTTGCAGAGGTGCTCTTTGAGAGGCAGAACTGTGTTTCTTTGTTGACTTTTGTACAACTGTGTGGGTGCCCCGGGAGGAACAAGTGAAGTGGCCATGCAGGTTTCACATGCTGCCTCATCTTCTCTGTCCCTTTTTGCCCTTGCGGGCTTTATGTTGCATGGGGTGGAGAGTGTTCTCTTTTGACAGAAGTAGCTTTTGTGATGAATACCTCTGTGAGAGTTAAGCTCCTCTGCTTGTTTTATGGAGGAAGAAACAGAAGACAGTGAGGAGTTACTCCAGACCAGATCAGAAGCAGCAATTTTGATGGAGGCTCTCCCCCCATTATCAGCCGTTTTTAATAACAAATTCTGATTACTAAGTTTGGGTAGAAGGGACAGAGCAAATGAATTGAGTTTCCTTCCTTCTGATCTTTCTAAATGATCCTAGTAAATGTAATTCTTGCCAGTTGGAGTGGCTGTCATCCCACGTGGATGTCCTTAAACCTAGTGTATCTGAAGTCCCATCAGACTGGAGAAAACAGGTGCCTGTCTCTGTAGGACTTAGTTCCCATGATCATCAGGAAGGTCATCCTTCAGAAGCTGATATTTGACACGTTATGAGTGCTTCTAAGTATCTGTAGAAGGTGGACCTTGCAGAGTACCTAAGTAGAGGAGCAAAATCAATGATGCAGAGTGCTTCCTCTTCTGAGGAAATCAGTGGGAGCTGACAGCAAGATCCAAATCTTGAAGGAGTTCTTTCTGGACATGCAGATGCACCTGGATATTGGATATTTCAAACTGGAAACCTAAAGTACAGAGGGGTGTGGCCATTCCTTGGCCAGAGGGAAAGCTCTGACTTTTGAGGTGGTGAGAAAGGACAGTGGGCTGGCTTTGCAAGCAGCTTGGAATTTTTGTTTCATCTCTATCTAGCAGAGGGACAGCTCTCCTGCCACAAGAGACTAATGGGAAGCAGTGTCTGGTGAGTATTGCAAGTACCTGCAAGATCAAATGCTGCTCCACTTAATGACACACAGTGACATGCATTTTCATGAAGCTTTTGTCTCTTTTCTGGGTTTTTTATGTTGAATAAATATTTTGTAAGGTGAAACTTGTAATGTAAAATGTCTGTTGTTAATTACACTGCAGCAGAAGAATTAGTCACAGATTGGAAAGTGCTACAACGCTGTGGCTGTGACAGATATTGCCATCCTGCTTGTATCAAACTTTTCTCTTGCAAGCAGCACAGTTGGGAGTGTGTTACATCCCTGTAGTCATGCCAGTGCAGAACTGGTTCCTTTCTGACTTACCTCATGCGAGTAACAACTGTTTGCTCAGTTTGTGGGAGAGATGCTGCTAACCAGTCAATAAGCCTCTCTTGTCTTTATAAGTTTCATTTTTATGAAACCCAAGGTGAATGGAGATGATTCCAAATATCTTTGATCTTGGTGTAGATTGGTGGGTAGCAGGTGGAAGTTGGCCGTGTTTGTACCCTGCTACTCCAAGTGCTGTAGCATCACACACATACACACACTTTCTCACCTGGCTAAATAACCCTTTCATAAAATGTTCGTGTTTCCTTTCTTGGTCTCCTTTGCTCTAAATTTTTGTTTCTCCTCTGACATTGATTTGTGCTTGGTCAGCAGAATAAAGCAGTTGGTTGCTTCTGCCAGACTGGAAGCAATATGGTATGTCATTTAGACCAACAGCAATCAGGAGCAGCAACAGCAACAAGAAATGTTTTGAGAGCTGACATACTGTAACACCATGTAGTTTTTCTGTGAGAGAAACAATTACACCTGAATTAGGAGCACAAGCCTTTCTGACCTTGGCTGGTGACTTTTCTACCAGTCTTTTGGTGACCAGCAATTACAAGAGATACGATGTAGTCAGGAGATGCACTGTGTGAATACTTTCTTTGCTTCTGCCCCAACAAGTGCTGAGTGTCTATATTACTAGAGTGTTCAGTTCTTATACAGTTTACCACATCTTCTGACCCTATGCACACAGATAAACCTGATCTCTTCAGCACTGAAATACTTCTGCAATGAATTTGGGTCAACGAAGCTGGAAGTTTCATGTTCTTGGGTTAAACAGTATCCGCCTGCATTAGGTGCACTCTTGTGTTGGAGCTCATCATACCCTGTTGGTGTTAGGCAGTTTTAGAGCCTTGCTGCCTTCCTCGTGGTCTGCAGTAACGTCTTTGCTGCTGGCTGAGGGGCATACGTTAGGTTTGAAATGGTGAGAACAGGAAGACCGTGGCCTGAACATGCCTGTGGATCACTGCTTGTCAGCAGCCGGGAGAGAGGGCGCTGAGCTCCAGACACTGGTTTTGTGAAGGTCCTACTGCAACTACGTTCAGTTGTGGGTAGTGAGAACACTGTTTGGCCTGTGAAGTCAAACTTAAGCGTCCAGGTGTTTAGGTTGCACTGCCTTCTCCTAAATTTAAGCATACTGATACACGGCTAGGAAATAGTTAACTTTAGGGCTAGAAGTGTGGAGAGGACCTCAGCAAATTGTAGGCAGCAGTAGATAAGAGGAACAAATAATGCTTGTTAAAGCAGGAGCTTCTTTGTCAAGCAAGGTCAACTCCCCTTAAAAACCGTCTTTGACCAGCCTTGTGGTTGCTGGCACATAACAACTCAGCGTTCTAGGCCAAGGGCAAAGAACGCATGGGTAGGGGGAAGACTTCCAGAAACTGCCTGCCTGTGACCCTCAAGTGTCACTGTGCAAGTGCCAGGAGGAGGAGAAGGTCTAAGATGATGAGTTCCTGAGAGCGATCTTAATAACTCTGCCCATTTCTTAGAAATGTAATGCATATGTAGGTCTAGTTATTGAATATGTGTGTAATTGTGTGATGAATTGAAGCTGTTTTCTTAGTACTGGTGCACAGGTCTGGAGGAGCAGGCCCCCATGTTGCCCAGTGCTGCATTAGAACATGTGCCTACTTTGTAATGCTTGCTGGGTTACAGAGTTTGTTTCCGCGCATCAGTGGTAGAAAAGTGGATCTCACACTTGGCAAAGGCAATGAAAGAAACTTCCTGCTGGTTGCTGTGTAAGGAGGGAAGTGGTGAGAAAGCTGCCAAGAAAGAGGAGTGGGGAAGATGGACAGACACTGGGCTGTACCACCTAATTGATAAGACACAATCAGCCTGCTGCTGGTGTGGTCAGTGCCGAAGGGGCCCTGTGGCAGTGTGGTGGGCTGACAAGTAGGCTGCAGGACTTAGTGCCCTGGTTTCTGCCGCCTTCTCCTTCACAAGAGTGCTACTTGCTTATTCCTCAGGTGGAAAGCCTGAGAAGTTGAGTTAAGATTGACAGCACCTGTGCGTAAAAGTTGTGATTCACAGAGACCAGAAAGGAAAGGACACTAGCAAGTTCGTTGTGTTTCTGTTCTTTTGTCTGCTAGCCTGAGCCTAGTGTTTAACATACACCGTTCAGAAACTCAAAGCCCTTGTACTAGGACAAACTTGCCATCCTGTGGGCCCTTGCCGTGGTTGATGAAACTGTAGATGATCTCATTTCTACCATATGTCCCTATTAGTTGAGACAGTACAAAAGTGGGAGAAGATGTAAAGTTGCATCTGCCACCTTCTCCCCACCACTTAGAGGAAGCTTGCTTAGCTGACAAGGAGCAAGAAAAGCAGCCTTGGGGTATGTTGTCATTCATGGTAACCCTGGGACCATCTGGCCATGGAAGCAGTGTGCTTAGGAGGTCAGCCAGCCTCATGGAGTGAGGCAGGAGGTGGCAGTTGAAGTCGTCCATCCCTTCTGGTCTGCTTGGGCAGGAGATGAGCAGGGAAGAGGTGGTGGGAAGCAGAGCAGGCAGGGAGTGGGGAGTATCCAGAGGCTCCCAGGAAGCAAGTTGGCATTCAGTATGGTTCTCCCTCATTTGAAGGGGTTCTAAAGTGCCTCCACTTACCAGTATAAACAGTATGATGTCTCAGGAGGTAAACTGCAGGAGCACTTCCAGGCTGTGCATGATTGCATGACTTGTCTTTCATCCAAAGACTGGGGTGAAGAGCACTGGAGATGTATGGGGAGGTAAAGGAGAGGAGGAGGCAGGAGAGGGATTGAAAAATAACCTAGAAGGAACTTGAGACCAGGCTTGAAGCAAAAGGTAAGAGGAAGAGAGTGAACTTTCACCTTGCCTCGGTAGGGTATACTTAATGGGCTTCCTTTCACAGAGGAAATTGCTCCTGGGAGCCTCTTTGTCCCTGAATGCTGACGGCTGGCCTGGCCTTTCTAACCAGAGCTGACCCCACTTCGTTGTTCTGGTGGGATGGCTTCGTGCTGTAGAGCAGAGCTGCATAAAGTCCAGCCCACTGATGCTGCGGGACCTTGCCTTGGCTGCTGTGGAAAGTTACAAGGGCAGCGCAGCCCCTAAAAGCCAAGGCATTTGTTCTGGTTTTCAAAACACTTCATTAATGTCAACAGCAATACCAGCAGGTTCCTGAGATTAGCACGTTTCTATTTCTGAGGAGTTACTTCTCACGGCAGGCTGCCATTAGCACCAGTGGCCTTAGTATCCATCCTGTCAGGATTGGCAGGACACACCGCAGTCTTTCACCTTTCTCAGCCTTTGTGAAACTGAATAGCTGCAGCTCTTGGTGGTGCTCCTCCATGTCTTGGGGGAAAACATTCCTTCTTCAGATTTTCCAGCTGGCCTTGTGACAAGGCAGAAATCCCTGGGGTTTCAGGACAGAAGGCACTTCTAATTCCTGGGGCACAGGCAAGGCACAGGCAGCACCCAGGCTGAGCAGGGTTCGGCAGCATGTAGGGACATGGATGTAGTTTGCACAGTGTAGTGTGTACCATGGCAGGGTGCTCTCTGGCTCTGCCAAGGTCTAGGCATGGAGTTTTCACATGGTGCTGATGGAGCAGAGGAGAGATGTAGCCTAACCATCAGAAATCCCAGTTTGCCCGCAGATGAGTTTGAGAAAGTGCAATCCTGAAGAGAGTCCCACCCTTACCCCGTGCCAGATCTGTCTGTGCTTAGAAATGGGTGGTGGTAAGGAGTTGCCTTCTGAGGGTTGCAATGCAGCTGTTCCATGGCTGTTGTGATACTGCGATGCAGAAAACAAGGCAAAGGGCAAAAGGAGGTTACACAAGCCCAACCTGCACTCCTGGTGTGTGTAGCTTGTGAGGCTGGGGCTATCTCTAGTTGTTCCATTGATCCTGTGAGGTTCTTAGGTAACGCAGAAGCAGAAGGAGGATGATGGCAAACCCTCACAAACGAGATTTTTTTTCTGGACATAAAAGGTGACTTTTCCCCTGACTTCAGCCCAAGAAGCTGGCAAATGTTGATGATGCAATGTGGCTTTTTTTCTCAGTTATTAGAGTAGGAGGGGAATGAGGAGATGACCATGTGAAAACGTAGTCCTGTGGTGAGGGACTCGGCAGCAATACGCTTGGGAGCAAGCAGTAAAACAGACATGAGAATAATTCTCAAATGTGCCTGTTTCTGTTGCTGTGGGACTGTCCTCTGCAGGACAGGTGTGTCTTGGTGGTATGTTCCAGCTGCCGCAGTGATTTGAGTTTCTTGCCTTCACCTCAATTCTAGGGACAATTTGATTGTTTATTTGGGTGTTTATTTGACACATTTTGGGCAGTGGGAGCCCCTCTCCTTGTCAAGGGTTTGTCCCAAGATGAAATTAACCAGTTAATGTAGTTCAGTGTGCTAATGGGCCAAAAAAACCCAACAGCCAAGGAGTGTTTGAAAACCACTTATAAATTGCAGACAAAACCCAAAACTATCTTGATTCAGGGAAAAAACAAGAAGACACATTTTAATTTGCCCTACATAAAAACAAAGACTTGCAGAGTTAATCACGTGTTCTTACATAAGTGGGCCAAGCTGCTATCTCAGACCCTTCAAAGGGAAGAGACTCCGAGCGGTTCTTGCTCCTTGTGGAAATGTGGAGTCCATTCGGTCCATGCACATGCCTCTCAGCATCTGCAGCCATTTCCATAAAGTCTAGTTTCCTGTGCTTCCAAGCCAGCCTTCCATTTCCAGTGTGCTGATTCCTACACCCACGAAAGAAGGAAAAACTCTCTCAATTCTAGTAAACAATGAAATTCAGACAAAACCCTCCTTCTGCTGATCTTTGAGGTACCGCTCTGGCTCCATTCCCCTCGTTCCCAGGGCAGGATGGCAGATGTGTCTAGCTCAGCCACATGTTTCTCTCTCTGAACAAAGACACAAGTCATGTCAAGCAGGAGGAGTCAGAAACCCAGTCCCAGAAACTCCAAACCCATTGTTCCACTTTTTTGCAGAGACAAAATGTCACCAGTTGCCATAGCAACTTCCCAGTGCCTCAGACCAAGAAATCTCAGTTTTCAAATTGTGACACTCCTGGCTTTTCATGGCCATGGGTGGCTGAGTGGTCACTTCTACTGCTGGAAGGCAGCAGTACAGTAGTACAGTAGGGGTCAGGGAGCCGAGGGCTTGTGGGTTTGGCAGGGGAGCCATGCACAAGTGCACGACTACTACAATTTTACACCTAATCAACAGTTCACTGTAGTCATGCATTTACCAAGCCCTGCCTAGGAAACTGAGCTATGATTTCTCCATTGGACTCTCAGGTGCACAAATGTGGCTCTAGCTGCCTGACTGTGAGTGTGTCCATGCTGACATGGGCAGAATAGGGTGAATAGGTCATCACCTCACTGGATGGCCAGACCTCACTGTGGACATGCTGCTTCCTTCTGCTTAGGATATACACCAGCTTTTTCCCTGTGAGGCCCTCCTGGTGCAGCCCTGGCCATGCACTGGCACTTCACCCTTGAGTGTCTCCACAAACCAATCCCACCTTCACTCCTGGGGCCAAACTGAGTCCCTGCTGGCCAGACTATGTCCAACGCTCTGGGGCTTCAGCTGAGTCAGCAGGACAGCGTGGCACAGGGAAAGGAAAATCTGTGCAAATCAGGCCTTGGGAAAGGCATCTGTTTAGTGGCAGAGACCAGTGTAATCTCTTTAGCAATTGCCTCAATCACAGAATCAGCAGGATGCTAATTAATTGAGAGACACTCAGTGACAGACTTTGAGATCTCTCCTGGCTTTAAGTGGAACCCTTTTGGGTTTGGCAGTTATAAGCTGTCTGCTTTCATAACCAGCAGGTCTGCAATGGTGCTAATGCCCTGCTTAGGTGTCGTGCCTGCTCATCCCTCTCTGCTGTCCCTGGCTGTGCCTGGGGTGTCCACATGCCAGTGAAATGATGCCACATCTGCATGCTGCCAGGGGAGCATGCACACTGGCCTCCAGCTCCTGGTTCTAATCCTACAAACCCCACAGACAAAGGTGGCTGCCACTCATCAGACCTCCCCTTAATACCTCTATCCAGCTCCTCTGGCCTGCAGTCAGCCCCTCACCTCCACCCTGAAAGCCCGCAAGCTGATTAAGCCCAGCATGTTAATTGGCTGTGACAGCTCATTTTGTTGTCTTGCATGTGGATATTGATGAGTGGCGTGTGACTGGTTTCATAGCAGAGATCAGTGCCAGGCTTGCCCAGATCCCCTTGTTCAGTCCATCCCAGTGTGTGGGAGGGGGCTCCGGAAGCTCTACCAGGACTCTCTGTAATGTAGCAGTGTGATCACAGAGCCAGCAGCAATGATGTGAAGGATTGTATCCCAGGGGATGCACTGCACCCTACTGCGCGAGGACATGGAGGTTGAAAGTGGTTTTGAACTGGTGTTTGGCACCTACTAGTGAAAACAACCCTTTCCAGGGTTGTTTGATTTAAAATTCCTGAGCTGAGAGAGCTACATTAATGGTTGACCTTAATCTTAAAGGTCTCTTCCAGCCAAAGCAATTATGTGATTCTGATGCACTGGCCAGGACAGCATCTGGTATCCAGCTCTCTCCCAGCCAGTTTGGTGACTTCATCTTAGTTTTGTTCTTGTGCTTCTCCTCTAAAGGCTTTTCTAGAAAGGGAAGGAGAGGGTAAGTGTGCAGGGAGGGGTGAGCTGCATGACTGGTTTGATGCTCCTACTTGTGGCCTCCAGCAGTGCTTCTGGTGCCATGTGGGGTCCAGACTGCTTTTAACAGGATGCTGCTGAGAATCAGTGCCTCCAGCTTGGGCAGGTGTGGTGGCAAGCGGCTGCATGGCCCTGGCCACGTGCGGGACCCAAGATGGAGACCGACTGCATGGCCACATCAGCAAGGCCCCCAAACACACACACACACACTCTGTACATGGCCGAGAGGGTTTTCCAGGACCCTCTCCTCTCTCTCCTCCTGTCTCAGCTCCAGAAGGAAGAAAGAGGAATCCCATCAGCTCACTGTGAGTTGCTGAACGGCTGCTCCGTGGTGGGGGGGAAGTGGTAGTAGATCTGCACTAAGGTCTCTTGCTTCTCCAAACTGCGTGGAGCCACCGCTGCTGCACCAGGGTCACCGCTGCATCTCCTCCCCGTGGCAGTGGGGCCAGCATCCTCCATCCCGCCATTTACAAGAGTGGAGTGGACCCACCGAGCCCACTCCGTCCCGACTCCGACAGGGGAAGCAGGGGAGGGAGCAGCCACGAGCCGTCTCCCCCTGCCAGCCCCCTACCCAGGGGGGTGGGGGGAGCTGAGGCAGTCTGTGCCAGGGTAGAAAGACCCCAGTCAAAAGAGCCAGGGCTCTGGGTAACCAGCCCTTTTATCTTCTCACCTAGCAGCACCACTTAAGGGCAGGTCTTGTGACAGTGTCACCTCCCCCCAGGACAGGTCACTGGAGGGGGAAATCTAAAAATTCTGGTAATTTTCAAACTGCAACATGTGGGCACCCTGCTGACACATCCACTGCCACCGTTCAGGGAGAGGTTGTGGGTGCCCATCCCACAGAGGCTCCATGCACTTTGAGTACAGAGGGGAAAATACAGACCCAGCCTTGCGCACAGGTCAGCAGTGTCTTTCTGTCTCAGTGGGACGGTTGCTGGGCTCACCTGAGCTTGCTTATCTTTCCAATATTAGAAACTAAACACAACCTTCTTTAAAAGTTCTGCCCTGCCAGTCCATGGGACTCCACTGCCCTGGAAAGTGGTCTGTGCTTTGAGACCCAAGTGCCCTCAGCTGCTGACAGGTATGTGCTTGTGAGGCTACCTGGTACCCAGGCAGGAGTGGAAACCCCTCCTTACCTCCCAGTCAAGCTGCATGTCACTAGCTGATGGAGAGGTGCCGCCCACTCACGTGTTACCCCTGTGTCCCCAGGCACGATTGGTGGCAGCTGAGGAACTCTAGAAACTCTGAAAACAATTGAACCTTCCTATGCCATTACCCTCCCCTTAAACCATTGTGGCAGCTTGCGGCCAGAGAAGCCAGCCCTTGGAAATGGCATTAGCCTGCTGCTCAGGAGCAGATGAGAGTGGGCAAGTTTGCTCCATTGCAATGGGCGCTGTGTAATTGAAAATGCTGATTAATGCTGCCTTTGAGAATGTGCCACTTTCTGGCTTCAGAGGAGAGAGACCCCGCTGTCTGCTCTGCCTCACACCTGTCAGCTCACTAAATGTGTCTGCACACACACACTCTGAAGAGCTGGGTTCAGCTGTGCTGACAGGTACTTATTTAAAGCCTGACTTGGCTCTGAAAAGGGCCTGTTGCAGAAGCAGCATGGCAGGGCTTATGTGGCTGGGCTGAGGCTGTGAGTGGTGGAAAGAGCTGCTCAGGGGAGATGAGCAGGAGTTTGACCTGTGACCCAAAGTCCTCAGCAGCCCAGCAAGTCACAGAGGGGCTGCAAATGGGCTCTGCAGGTAAGGACATGGGAACGATCTCCAACAGAGGAGTAGGGATATCTTCCTCTGTCTCTCCAGACCCAGAAAGCATAATGCCTAAGCTGAGACTGAGTTGAGCAGCCTCATTGCAAGGAGAAGGAAGTTCAAGGCAGCATGGTGCTGAGCTCTCAGGCCAGACACCTTCTGCTGTAAATCAGCATTGCTCTGCCATGCTTGTCTGATTAACACAGATGAAAGACCTAGACCTTCCACCTCTATTCCAGTCAGAGGTGGAAATGGCTGACAGCATCAGGGCTGCCTTGTTCCTGGCTAAAGAGTGCAGCTGAGCTGTAGGAAGTTTTCTTGGTGGGTTGCTGAGTTGATTTTTTTTTTCCTTGCTTTTGAACAAGATCCTCCTGTTTCTCTGAGGCAGAGGGGCTGTGAGTGCAGGGAGGAGCAATGCTGAAGAGCAGTCATCCTGCAGTCCAGCTCAAGCAGTGAAAGGGGGGTATGCAGGATCCGAAAAAACAGAATAACTTGAATAGGTCCCAGCCCTATTAGAGAGACTTAGGAGAGACATTAGGGCAGAGCCCACAGCCAGCATGGAAAATTACTAGCAGCCCTGTGTTGAGAGGGCAAGTGGCAGCCGGGGCAGGGGCTGGCAGCTCTCCAGCCTCAGCACATGCTTTGTGATGTGAGGGAGCAGAGAGTTCACAGCACATCTCTGCCCTGTGCCAGTTCACCGAGGCAATGCTTCCTGTCCAGGGCTCAAGGGTGTGCTGCAGGGCAAGGATGCTAAGCAGCTTCAGCAAAATGAGTGGTGTTAGGAGAAAGTGGCATGGCTGGCTCCTGCCTGTTGCTGCTGCAGCCTAAGCTGTGAGCTCATGCATGAGCAGTGCTATATTGCAGCCTGCCTTTGTTCTGTGTGAAGCCTGGCAGTTGTGAGGGCACCCCCTATCCTGGGACCAATCTAACTGCTCTGGGAAGATAGCTCCCTGCGAGGTATGTTTGGAGCTTGCTCTGGTGGACTGAGGTTTAGGGTGTTGACCTCATGGCCAGCCTGTGCCTGTGTCCATCACTACCCAATGGTTCTGATGTGTGTCAGCACAAGGAAGGTGGGAGCCTGGCCAAAACTGGGAGGATAAAGCCCAGTTGGGAAACACCAAGTGCTATCTATTGGAGCACTTGGTGGATACTGCTCTCTAGATGGATCCTGGATGCCAGAGAACATCCCCTGTGCTTGACATATCTGTAACAGAGGAAAGCCCTTGACTGCTGGCCCCACAACAGAGGGTGAATGTCAGCCCTGAAAGCTGCCCCCATGGGAAGTGCTGCCCCCATTGACGTGCTAAGTGCTGGGCTGGCTTCTAGTTGAGGTATTAAAGGGTCCCTGTGCTCCCTGACATTCTGGGTATTTTCTCCCTTTGAGGTGAGAAGGCAAACACAGAAGCAGATCTTCTGGTGACAAAGGAGAGGCTGAAATCAGCTGAAAAGTGGCTGCTATCCAAAAAGCCTGGAACAAGCTGTTAAAACACATTTACCAAGGATGGAGATGTGTATCAGCAAACATTTCTCCAGCCCCTCAACAGGCATTTTTAGGATGTGGCCTAGCAGTGAAAGGTATGAAGCACAGGGGTACACTGGTCTAAGGGTGATGAGGCTGAGGTCTGGGATGTCTGGTTCAGACCTGGTGTTGAGAGCAGTGTGTGGTCAAACTTGGATCACTGGATGAGGGTAGTGTTAACAAGATGCTGGTTCAACCAGCTTGAGATATCAACACTGCTCCTAAGGTCCATGCTTGGTGGTTATATGGACTGCCAAGAAATCCCTTTCCAGGACCAGCCTCAGACTGCTGCCAGCTGTTCCATAGGGCAGAGGTTATTTCCAAGATCCCTTCACCTAAATCCTGACCCTTGGTGTAGGAAACCCCGAGCTTACAAGAAACACATCCTTACAAGAAACCTCAGCTTTCCCATGCGGACAAGTAAATAGCATTGATGTGCAGGATGAAGCCTTGTCAGGCCCTGATTCAAGCACACCATCTTTGTAACAGAGATAGGAGACGTTTTGCCTGACAGGGAAGAAGAGCGAAGAATAGCCTGGAACCAGACCACAGCCCTGCCCTTGGGAAGCAACCTGAGGCCTTCCAGGTGAGCATCTTGTGGGGCTGTGTTCAATGGGGAACCAAGCCTATGGAGGGGAGTTGGTGTGGTCCTCAGCAGCTTCCCCATGACAATGTTCTGGTAAGGACCGGTTTTGAACGGAGTGTCCTTTGCAGTTGGGAGTGGAGGCTGTTACATGCCTAACCGAGGAAAAAAAGGAACTGAAACAATACCTAAGTACAGAGGAAGCAACAGTGGCAGGGAGGGCTTGCCCAACTCAGAGATGAGTGGGAATCAGCCCTTGCTCTAGGGATAGGCTCAGCCCCTCTGTCCTTGCTGGACCAGCTCTCCTCATTCAGGATATACACTTGCTTCGTATCATGCTTGGAAGCCCCTGTAGAAACCTGGATACCATTACAAGGATGGCAGGCAAGCCTCCACAGATGGGCTGTCCTCTAAAGCTGGTGGCCCCTGATGATGCAGGATCACAGAGGGAGGAAACATGAGCATCCATGCCTCATGCAGAAGATAGGAGTTCTCCATCTTCCTCACAGTGGGACCAGCCCTCTCAAACCACCTCCATTGCCATGGCAGTGTTCGCAGCGCTTGCTTTTGCCTGAGCCAAATAGCCATCTCTATTCCAAACACGGTACCACCCCAGCTTCAATATGTGGGGGGGTCATCATCATTTCAGCCATGGCCACAGACACCACGGCTGTTACAAACCTCACTCCCTGGCACTCCTAGACCATTCTTCCCCTGTGGTGGGGACATCATTGCAGAGGTCCCCTTTATCCTGGCATTACCTGTGCACCTTGACCATGACCGTCCTATGCTCAGGGGAACCTGTACCCAGAGCTCCAGAGGACCCCCAGGTCCTGTATAACCCCCACTCCCGGCCCCGCTGCATTCCCCGTTCAGTTCACGCCGGCCCATTATCCTCCTACCGGCCCCGTTCCCGGCCCCATCCCCTCCCCTCTAGCCCCGGCGAGGGGAGGAACCGGCCCGGGGCGGCCCGTGCCCCGCCTCGCCCCTGCGCCGCGCTGCCCGACTAGCTCCGGCTCCGGCTCCGCTCGCTTCCCGCGCCGGCTCTCGCCGCCGCCCGTTTCCCGCGCCTGCCCCGCCCGCCGGCCCCTGCTGCTCCAGCATGAAGGTGCTTCGGCACAAGATCGAGCTTCTGACAGGTACGGCCCGGCCCGGCCGCCTCGGAGCTGCTGTGGGGCGAGGCTGGGAGGCGGCGGGGTCGGGGGGCGAGAGAACCGCCTCTTCCCTTCCCCTGCCTTTTCGGCCCCAGGTACGGGAACGGTGCTTCGTGGTGCACGGGAGGTGATGCCTGGGGACCTGCCAGGGCTGCAGCGGGGGGAAACCTAGCCCTCTGCTGCTGGGGGCGACACGGGAGTCCGAGTCTGCCGCCTGGCGCGGGGAGCCTGTCGGGCTGCTGGAGCACTCTGCGGCGCCGGCTCTCGGTCAGCCTCCTCCGAGGGTCTGCGCTCGCCCCGCGGCTGGGGCTGGGGAGGAGGCTGCTCTTAGCAGCTGCCGGTGGAGACATGGTGTGACCTCCGCAGAGACCCCACTGCCCCCGAGCCCAGGGAAGGATTCAGCCTCGTCATCAGTGGCACCAGACCTCCTGACCTGGTGGGTCCAGCGCTGTGGCCTGCCTGCTGGTATGATCCCCAGCTGGGCCACACCGTTTGGCTAGTTTGTGCGGTCTGCTGCTGTGCAGACCGGTGCCACTCCATGGGGGCAGAGCAAGCTGTGGGTATTTATTCTGCACTGGTAGGGCAGGAGGTGGCCCAGGGTGTGTCACACTGGAGTTTTCCTCCACCCCATTGTGCCTTCTCCGGCCTTCTGCTCATGCTGTGGGAACACTTCAGTGCCTCAGACTTGCCTGTAGGTTCCCTTCCTCCCTTGCTTCACTGGAGATTGTCTTGCCAGCCCTTGCTCCTCTGGATTTACCTCCCTGTCTGTCATGCACTGCTTAGTTAGACTGGAGAGTCCATGCCAGTATTCTAGGGTTACAATGTCTGTACAGAGATGGGACACAGCTGGTCGGGAAGGAAACTTCCTGTGAGGCTGCTGGATCTGAAGGACCACTGCTTCAGACCAAACATGCTGTCCAGTGTTAAACCCTTCCCACAGCTTCCTCAGAATGATGGTGATTACAAGAATAATAGTAGTGAATTTTCTTGCCACAAGCTGGTTCTCTTCCAGTAAGCCAATAGTGGGCTGCAGATCCCTGGTGAAGGTAGGCCAGTGTGGCTGTTTCTGTCCTCATCTACATATGCAGTGCCAGGTCCCTGGCAGGGCAAAGCACTGGTCCCAAAGACAAAAGTTGATGGCGTGCTGTGTTTGGGACTGATTTGAGAGTAGCAGGAGGCATGTAGGAAGATGCTTGAGGTGGTACCCAAGGATTTGGTGCATTGGGGTGAGCTGGAGCTTATCACCTGTGCGGTGGCATTTGAAGCAGAGCAACATGGCTGCAATCCTTATTGCAGGCCACTGCACTCATGGGACTCCCTAACATACTGGTCTCACCTCTATTCCTGCACTCAGCATTGCTGTAGGTGACTGTCCATCCCACACTGAGGATTCTGGTTGACTCAGGGCCCTGCCATGTCCCTAGTGAGCCAGCTTTCCTCCTCCCACATGAGCAAGGTCATGGGACCTTTACTGATTGCACAGCCACCCTCCCTCCCATAGTAGCTGGAGGCTTTAATTAATAAAGGCATTCACCATACACTAAGTGCTATTCCCAGCCACCCTGGGGCTGCAGACACACGGTGGGTTGGTGCGGTCAACGTGGAACTCTCCTGCTCTCTTCCAGACCCAGCTACTGGTGAGGCTGATTTTCCTTCCTTTTTTTAATCCTTGGAATCATGCCCCAAGGGACTGAGGGGTTGCTTGGGTGGTGGCTTTGCAGGCTGTGTCATCTTAGCTGTGGCTGGTTGGATGGCTCCCAAGTAGCAAAGTCTGGTGTCTGCAGAGAGCAGCCAGGTAGCATGGTCTGCTTGTTTTTCGAATGCAAAACTGGGTCGGATGATCTGGCTTTGGAGGGTTTTGTGACCAGTTCCTGTATTCTTGCACTGCTCATGGCATTTCTTGGCCTTTCCACTTCAAAACATAGGTCTGAAGTGGACAAAATCTGGGGCAGGCTTGGCTGAGGCAGTGGATGGAACAGGGTCTGTGACTGCTTAGGTGGTAGTATGACCCGATATCATACCCTGTATCCAGGGAGATTGCAAACAGTAGCCAATGGAAGGGGTGTGGGATCAAGGAGAAGGGTTGAAAATGGGTTCTGAGAGGGCAATTGCTTGAGGTCTGGATCTTGTCTGAGCGCACAGTCCCTTTTGCACTGGGAATTGCCAGCCCACACCATCTATACACAGAGGAGTCCTGTGTTGCCTGTATCTGTCACCCTCTGTGTGCAGTCAGCTGCTGGGGGTGCAGGTAGCACTTTGCTCCCCTCTACTTTCTAAGCTGGGCTTGTACCTGGGGGCAGTTTTGGAGATGCTAGCATTGGGAGAGGTGAAGTCTCGGTTCCCCAGTCAGCAGCATCCAGTACCACACCTCTGCTGAGTGGTGGGTCTATGGTGAAGTCTGTCCTTGCAAGCCTGGGGCTGAGCTTCCAGCTGGTAAGCACCTGTTGTGCAGGCAAGAAGAGTTTGTGAGTAAAGGCTTTATATTTGTTTTCCTCCCATCACTGCAATATAAACCTCATCTGGTCTCTGTTTCCCTGCTGCTCAGAGCATCCCTCTGCTGCACAGAGGCACAGCTGAGAAACATCACCCCTTGTTCTGTCTGTGCGGGAAGGGTTCCCTCTCTCTCACCCATATATGTTAGAGCAGCCTAAAAGCAGCCAAAATGTTGGATTTTCTTTCTCCAGCCACAGTGCTGGAATATTGGGTAGGAATCAGATTCTTCTTGACATGGAATGAGTGCTTCCAGGGATAACTTATACGGACAGACCATTTTGCCTAAGATCTTGCTCTGGAGACAGGTCTTTCCTTAAGTGGGAGAACTGAACCTGGGTAGGAGCTAGATACATAGTTCCTTTAGGTGCTTCCATTTCCTGACAGAGGGGCTCAATGTGGCATCTGGAGAAGCCAAAGCATTAAGTCCCCATGGTAAATGGATTATTTGGGTGCCATTGCCAAGGGCAGAGAGACCTGGGAGACTCCAGGGGCTGGAGTGAAGGGGACAGATGCAGGACGTGCCCTGACATCTCTGTCGCCTTGGGCAGGGCTCCTGCTGCAAGAGATGACCATGGCGGGGCTGTATGAGCTGCGCTTCACCGAGGAGAAGCCACTGCTGCGGAGCCAGGACACTGAGCTGGTCAGTCTGGTGACCGTACTGCCACTGACTCTTGCAAGTAGGGTGCCAGGACATGGATGCCTAAGTGGGAGCTTGGCAGGGGCGGGGATGGGGTGGTGGTGCTGGTGTTTGCTATGCGTGTGTGTGGCTTTTCGGTGCAGGTGTGCAGGCAGACATGCTGGTGTTGGGTGCATGGGTGGTATTGAGTGTGTATGCACGGGTATGTGCTGCTGTCAGTGTACATGCATGGGTGATGGTGGTGTGATGACATGAGTGTGTTAGGACGTTCCACATACATGCTAATACACCCTTAGGTGTGTGCACATGCAAGTAGTGCATGTGCAGGTGTGTGGGTGTTGTATATGTGTGTGTGTGTGCACACGCGCACGTGTGTTGGCATTGGGTTCCCCTGCAGCCTGTGTTGTCCCAAGGAGTGGGTATATGTGGTGTCAAGAGGCTTCATGAATCACGTAGGAGGAGAGAGTGCTGTGAGAGGGGCAGTGGGGGATGTGTCTGTCTCTAACAACTCCTTCTCTCCCCAGGAGAGCTCAGATGTCTTCCTCTCTGCTGAGGACACAGACTGGAAGGTAGGACAAGCCATGGAGCATGCCCCCTATTCCTGAGTCCTGCATGAGACCGCAGCCTGTGGTTTGGGAAGGCTATAAGGCCTTGAGCAGATCCAGGGGTGTTGCTGTCCCCCCACCTTTCATGGGGACACGGTGCCTCATCAGTGTCTGTGCATGGGGCTCCACATCAGTCATGGTCCCTGATCCCCAGCAGGAGAGGGGGTCACTGCTGGTGCCCAGAAGTGGCTGATGGGTACTTGGTGACAAGCCAGGGACAAAACCTCTTTAAAACAAGCAATTTCTTCTCAGGAGGACTGAGCTGCTTTTCTAGCCCCTTTACCATTGCCATGGCAATTGTTTCCAGGGCAATGCCAGCTCTCTGCTTACATAAGGATGTTTGAAAGCCTCTTTCTTTTTTTTTTGGCGGACTGGGGCATTGGCTTTCCATACCAGCCATCTCTCCTGGAGAGTGGGGCCCCTCTCCTTTGCTGGCTGGCAGCTCCCCATCTTGTATCTCTGTTTCCTATCTTTGGAGGAGTCCACAAATGTGGCCTCAGGGCTCACAAGGGCTCTGCTAATGTTGGTCTTTATTGATCTCATGTCTCTGCCAAAGCTCATCTTGCCTCAGGATCTCTCTGCAGAGACCTTGTTGCCAGTATATGTAGAGGAAGAATAGTGAGGCTGCCAGATCCCAGGCTCTGCTGTCAGTCTCTCTCCTAAAGCATACCCCTTCACAGGAGCACCAGTGCACCAGTGTCTGACTTTGGATTGTACGTTGCTGTTTTGCCAACAACTGGGAGGTAGTCATGTTCAGATGGTGTTGACTGAGCCTTGCCAGGTCTGGTACTGAAACAACTGGAATGTATTCATCCTGAGAGGGAAGCACAGGTCCCTGTTTTGGTAGACGTAGAGTGGTGCCCAGGTTTTTGGGGCTGGCTCACTCAGTCTTCAACAGCCATGAGGGTGGCAGGGTGCAGCCAGATGGTGAGCAAGGACTTTTGTAGTGGTGCTGGGCAGTGGCTGCTGTGGCTCACAGGGTAGGAGGTTTGTGGTGGCACTCTTGAAGGCCATAAAATTATTAACAAATGCCAGTGGTGGAGAAGAAATTCTGCCCTTCCCAACAGTTCTGACACTGGCAAGATGTATGGTGTGCATGTCTGGGATGCTTCTACCTCTGCTTGCTCAGAGTCCCTGCTGACCACTTGGTGAAGGTAAAGAAAACCAGACCTCCTAGTGTTGATGCAGTGAGGGCAAGGAAGAATAAGGAGGCAAGGAGGGAGCTGCTGGTAGAGCCAGAGGCACAGGTATGGCTTTCACTGAGCTGTGCTGGTGTGGGGCTTGGTTGGCATACAGAGGATGCTAAAGGACAATGATTCTCTCAGGGTAATCTTTACATGTGAGTATTTCAGGGATTGGCCCATAGTGATGCTGAACTTTGTCCCTCGTGGTGTCCAGGTGGAGTGGGTGTGGATAGAAAATGCCATTAGCGATGCTCTTGCAAGTCCTCAATACCTAAAAAAATGAACTGGTTAAGGACCAAGGCAGGTTTTCCCAAGCTAGACAGGCCCTACTCCCTCTTGGTTCCCCTCCAAGAACTTCAGGGGAAGAAAGAAATGAATTCCCCAGGCTGTGCTGGTGCAATCTCCTCCTTTGCCTGCTCTTCTCTGGGTTTATCTTACCCCATTTCCTAGGCTCACCTCTTTGAAGTATTCTAGTCCAGCCCCCAGCTTCCTCTTCACTGACCTGCTGTTCCTCCCCAGAGCCAGACACTGCTCCCTTAATGAGATGCTCTGGCCTGGCTGTGGCAGCAGTGGGGAGCAGGGATCCCCCATGCCAGCCAAAGCCAAGCCCTTGGGGCTGCTGCCACAAGCCAAGGTGCAAGAGTGCAGGGGGGGCAGACACCTCTTCCCTGGGACTTGGGAACTCTGTCCTTCCAGAGGTCTGGGCTGCCTGTCAAGTGCATAGGCCAGTAGCTAATGCCATTTGATGCCATTCACGCTGGGTCAGCCATGCTCAGCCCTCCCATCTCCCTGCTGCCTGTTTGCATTCATGCCTTACTTCACCTTGGCATTTCCACCCCTTCTCTCTTTGGTTTTGCCACTTTGCCTTTTTTCACAGGCTCATGTCCCCATGCATCTCTTGCTTTTTCCTAAAAGCTGTGGCTGCTCATGGTCTGTGACTGCACAGACAGCAAGGCTGAGGAAAGCAAAATTGGTACTTAGACCTGTGAGTGGCTTTGTACCTGTGCCAGGAACCACCTGGGAGCTGGCCTTCCCCTTTATTATAAGAGATGCATCTCTCTGGTCTTGAGTCTGAGCTCCCTGCAAGACAAACCAGGGAGCACATGAAGGCTCTCTGGTAAAGGCAAGGTGGAGGCTGTCCTGCTGTCTGTCTGTTCTCCCATGTGCAGATGCCCCTGGCTGCTCCATACTGGCTTGTTTGCAGGACACTGATTTCAGTGACTCTCCAGCACCTCTGGGTGATGGTTTATCCACGTCAGAGAAAGGCCTCTCATCAGGGAATTGTAGCTCATCCATGTTATTAGACATCAGAGACTCCATAAGGACAAGATTATTGGGCGAAGCCAAGGACATGGGGGCCATGCAAGGAAGCCGAAGTATATGCTGGTGATGACAGCTGGACCCCAGCTGCTGTGCATGCTGGGGCATGGTGGAAGCCAGCCATGGTGAGCTGCCAGGGAGATGATGCAGAGGTGATGGCAGGCTCCAACTGGCATGGAGCATCCCTCTGGTGTGCAGTGAGCCTGGAGGGTTCTGGCTGGATGCTGCCCTGTTATGGCACTGGCATGTAACCCTCCAGCCCTTTTGGACAGGTGCTGAAGGGTCTTCATACATGATTCTCTAGCTTCATGCTGGACCAGCTCAGGTGCTGGTTGTGCTGAGCTGGGCAGAAGCAGGTAGGTTGCAGGGGACTGGCAGCATGAGGCTGTCTGTGGATGCAAGCTGCAGGCAGGTGGACTTGCTCTCTCACAAAACCTTGTTGGAATCGGGACAGAAATTGTCTGCCTGCACAGGTGTGCACACAGGAATACACATGCATGTACACATAAGTGTGTACACACTCGTGGCATGCGTCAGACTAGGGACGGGACACAACCCCTTGGCACCGCTGGCTTGTCTGTCCTCCTGTCTTAATTACCTGCCACTGGCAATGTCCATCTTGAGGCTGAGTCCTGCGCATCCTCTGAGTGCCAGCATCCCACAGTAGGCAGGATAGCTGTGTTGCTGGGCAAGGCAACACAGGTATCTGTAGAGTGTTCCCATGTGAACACACGCACAGGGTTCTGTGTGTGTGCGGGTCATTGTGCATTGTGGGGTGTGAGTGATGGCCATGGCGTACCTGCTAAGCAAATAGGAGGAGGATGCAGCAGGCATGCCCCTTACATGCACATTCCTTTGCATCCGTGTTGATCCGTATCCTCTGCACATACAGAGCATGCCTGCTGAATCCTCCTTCTGTGTGTTCAGCGTGTACCCGTACCCGTTCGTGGGTGTGTTTGTTCATCCTGGTGTGTGTGCTTTGCGGAATGACCTTGCTGTGGGCAGTGGCAGGCTGCAGCAGGATTCTGTGTGTCTGTGCGGGGCCGGAGGTCTGTGTGTGTGTGCGTGATGGGTGTAGAAAGCATTGCTGGGCTCTGCTGTGACCATGCTGTGTGTGTTGGAAGGAGTGCGAGTGCAGCCCTATTCAAGCATGCCCATCTGTCTTGGCGTGCCGAAGGAAGGGAAGATGGAGCAAGTATTGCACAGTGCCAGGCTTTTTTTTCTTCATAAACAAGGGTATTTGGGGCCAATTGGAGCATGAATAATTCCCGCGGCAGCCAATGGCTGAGCGCTGGTTCCATTGCGGTGCTCACCCGCAATGGAGGCCAGACCTGCCTGGGCTGCGTGTCGCGCTGGAGGGGGAAGGGAGAGGGAGGGCTTAGTGCAGGGCTGGGGCTCTGCTATAAAAGGAAGCGAGGGGCTGAGCCAGTGCAGAGCTCTGCTTCGCCCTATCCCACCGCACCGCTGTGCACTGCGCCGGGACCCTGTGCTTGGCCCACCCTGCCTGCGCATCCTCGTCCGCCTGGTTCCTCACCATGCCTGAGTGCTGGGATGGGGTAGGTATTGCCATTCCCATGCTTGTTTCCCTCCCTTCTCAGGAAGCTTTGCCCCTGTACGTCTCCTGCTCACCCAGGTCGGACCTTAGCACCTAACAGGGCAAAGCAGGAGCTGGTATAAGGGGGACCTGCTGCACAGGAGCCCTTCCTTCCCCCAGCCCCAATCCCGCATTCCCGATGTGCCGCAGAGTTTGGGGACGCATTGTCCTTGAGCCTGGCAGAGATGCGGTGCTGAGTGAGAGAACGCAGCTGCAGCAGCTGGAGCTGCACTGCCCTTTCCCCACCCCTAGAGCTGTAGAGGGAGAGCATCTCTTGCTATTTTGAAGCAATCATTCAGATGCTTTCTGGCCTTTGCAATGATGGCAGTGGACTTGTTTGGAGTGGGTGAATGAGGTGAGAGCATTGCAGTGGCCAATCTGGATAGGGCTGGGCTCTCTTAGGCACTTGTCACCCCCAATGCCCCTCCTTGCTGGAGCCAGGGGTTGTCACTGTCCCCCACTTTGCTGCCTGCATCCCCCGTGTCCCTAGTCTCTCCCACACAGCAGGCATCACTGCGACAAAGGGTAGGGCTGTGGTGCCCAGCAGTGCTGCAGAGGCTGCACCATGGGCAGGGAAGTGCCTGAAAGCTGCAGCTGCCTTGGGTATGGGATTTTGGGTTGGGACTGCAGGATAAGTTGTTGGGGCTGTGTTGGGTACTATAGGCTTGGGGATGGTAAGGAGGCAGTTCTGCACTCAGAATCAGACCACATGGATGCCTCTTGCTCTGTGACCTTGGGCTAGGCCCTTCCTTGCTTCAGTTACTCTATCGGTTTTTGCAGACAGGGGGTAATGTCCCTGCTTGTCACCTGATGTAGCCCCAGGGAGTGGAGGGACAGCTGTAGATGAGGGCTGGGGTTGGGGTGACCTTGGGGAGCTGAGCATCATCTCCTCAGAGCCCTTGAATTGCCCTTGGGCTCTATGTCTTCTGGGGTGGACAGCAGATCTTGGTGACTGGAGATACTGCAGTAATGAGACCACATCCTCAGGGCAGTTCCTCCCACCTGAGGCCTGTGGCCCATGTCCTTCAGAGTCCTTGGTGATGTGTAACCCACAGGAGTGTCCACGTACCTGCTTCCCTCCTGTCAGCCCTTCCATGGGGCTGCCAGTACCTGCAGCAAGGACTGTCCTAGCTGGACACACTGTCAGCATCCCCTGCTCAGCACATGATGATCCTGCACCTGCCAAATCATGGCTTTGAGTGAACTGGCTGGCAGGCATCAGCGTCTAGAGGGGACCCCTTATCTCTAAAGTGTGCTTTGCTCAGCATCTGGGCTCATAGCTTCAGTTTCCCTTGCTGGCTGGGGACAATGGCCATGAAGGTAAGGCTGGAGCCCTCCCGGACAGGGAAATTGAGACATTTAGCAGTCCTGGTCTCCGTGTGAAGGAATGCCCATTTCAGACTAGGGAACTTAAAATTCCTTTAGCTGTCATTTTGGGATCAGGCCTCAGTGTTCCCAGGGTAGTGGCTGGGGTCTGACTTCTGCCTGTGCAATCCAAGTCAACTGGCCCATGCTGTGATCCCCAACCTGTTGCCAAAACTCTGTAAGTCTCAGGCCCTTGAAGATCTGTCCAATCCTGTTGTCTACCTGTCCCGTCCCATGGTGCTCTCCTTCCTGCCCCAAATCTCAATACCATGGTCCCATCCTATGATCCCTTCCCTGTCATGTCACTGGGAGCATTTGCATGTGAACCTGCCTTCTGCATGCTTGGATGTCCAGAGCTAGGCTCTTCTGGGACCCAGCTGTCCGTGGAAGCAGCAGTGAAGGGTGGGATGGTGGGGCTGTCAGAGATGTCTTGGAGCGGGCAGGTATCATCCCATCTCTCCTCTTCCCCCAGGAACATGACATTGAGACCCCCTATGGGCTGCTGCACGTGGTCATCCGAGGCTCACCAAAAGGGAATCGCCCTGCCATCATGACATACCATGACGTGGGCCTCAACCGTAAGTGCTGGTTCCTGAATCATGAGGTTCAGAGACAACTGGGAGCAAGTCTGGAGCTGCTGGGGTGTCATCCAAAGCTCCTGGCTCAGCTCGTTTGCCTCCTCCCATATAGGGTTCACAGGCTGCCTTGGGTCTCCCCAGGCATATGAAAGCACCAGAAGGGTTTGGATGCACAGCCAAATCCAAAGCCCAGGTGAAGCACATCCAGGAGTGCTTGACCACCCCAGTGCTGGCTGTCTACCTGCCCATGTCAGGCAGGAACGGGGAGCAGGGGGTGCCAGGTTGGCTGCTGCTGCTGCCAGACTGCTGATACTGAGAGCAAAGACCTGGCTAGTGGGTATTACCAGGGGCTGGAGGAAATGAGGGATAGCAGGCAAGGAAAGACCCTGAAAGGCAAGGAAGGGATGCTGAGCTGGTGATCTGAGTGTGGGGATGCTGTGCTCTGTTAACCTGCAGCCTTGGACCAGCACCCCAGCCCCTTGCCCCTGGCTGTGCCCTGGGCTGAGCTGGGATGCTCAGTGTCCTGTGAGAGGGGAGAAGCATCTCTTTGTCACAGGCAGCTAGGGCTGAGTCACTGCCATGCGACGTGAGCTGACTCACCACAGTAGCACTCGTGTGTCCAGAGATGTGACACACTGGTTGTGATGGACCTGCCTTGCCTACACATTTTGTGAGCGATGTCCCATCCTCAGTGATGGTTTTACCTTGTTCCAACAGTGGTGACCTGTTCACAGCAGTGCTGGGGCTGTTTGTTTGTTTCCAAGGAGAGCGATTTGCAGCCGTCTCTTGAATCCCATGTTTGCTTGAGCCCTTTATCGAGATTTTGAATAGGGCAAATAATACCCAGGGCTGTTAATCCTTCTGCCTGCCAGGTGATCCTGCATCTCTGGGCTTTGCATCTGCAAGTCCCATTCTTACAAAAAGAGGAGGACCACCCCAAACTCCTCATCCCCATGACTTCTAGCACCAGAAGGGATGTAGCCCTTGCTGCAGTGTCTGTGGTCTCTGCTGTGGGTACGAGGAGCCTGGAGGGAAGGGAGAGCTTCAGTGGCACATCGCTTTCCATTTGAATGGCAGTGGCAGGGCAGGCAAACTCTACTGCTTCCTTGGGCTACCAGTGCCCCTGGTCCAGAGCATTTGGTTGCTGATCCTTGCCTGCCCTTTGACAGACAAGCTTTGCTTCAACACCTTCTTCAACTACGAGGACATGCAGGAGATCACAAAGCACTTTGTGGTGTGCCACGTGGATGCGCCTGGCCAGCAGACAGGAGCCTCACAGTTCCCTCAGGGGTAGGTGCCAGTTTCAGGGACTCGCTGTATCTGCTGGGATATCACCTCCCTGGCATCTGGGTTGATGCTGCATGGGCAGTTGTGCTCTGCCTACGAGTCTTTACAAATCTTTTAAAAGCCTGTGGCAGCTGGCTGCCCCAGGGTGAACAATGGGATGGTTTGTGGGTGGGTGGCATTTTCCTGCCCATTCCAGGCAGCCCAGATGCTCTGTTCCAGCTTTCCTGCACTGGGCAGGTCCTATAACTGCTGTCCTGTGCCGCCCTGTGCTGCAGGTACCAGTACCCATCCATGGACCAGCTGGCTGCCATGTTACCCAGTGTGGTGCAGCATTTTGGGTGAGTCAGCCTCTTCTCCATGGCTGCCAGCTGAGGGTTCTGGGCAGAAGGCAAGGGTTTGGGTTTGGGTCTGGGGGAGTTGTCCCTGTAGTCTGGCATCCTGAATGTCTTGAGCTCCATGCTGCAGCTGGAGAGTGCTGCAGGGAACCAATGCTTGGAGCACATCATTCTCTCATACTTTCTGCTTTTCAGGTTCAAGTATGTGATTGGGATTGGTGTTGGGGCAGGAGCCTATGTGTTGGCCAAGTTTGCGGTGAGCCTGGGACTGGGGTGAGCTATAACTGAGTTGTCTGTACCTGCTGTCAGCCTGGGGCAAGGGGAAGAGCAGGAGAAAACACCCCTGGGGAGGCTGTGCCATTGTAAATTCTCATGAAGGGCCAGGATGGCTGCAACGGCAGTGCCATGGCCGTTTCCATAAGTGTCCCTTCATTCCCAGGACAGGACTGTGTCAGCCCTGTGTAATGCCAGTGCAGTGGGCAGCAGCGCTGGTGGGGGGCTCCTCTAGTCACATCTCTCCCATCTGAACATTGCCCTTCTTGCTCGTTTCAGCTCATCTTCCCTGACCTGGTTGAAGGGCTGGTCCTCATGAACATTGACCCCAACGGCAAAGGCTGGATTGACTGGGCAGCTGCCAAGGTGGGCAGGGCTCTGAACCCCTCTTACAGGCCCTGGCTGCTTTCCAGGGCAGGACCTGGCCACAGCAGTGCTGTAACTCCCTGTGCTCCCTCCACAGCTCTCCGGCCTCACCAGTACACTGCCGGACACTGTCCTGTCCCACTTGTTCAGCCAGGTAAGGGCTGTTCATCCTGCCGGCCCCCACTGCTGGCTCCGTACCCAGCATCGCAGCTGGGTCACCCAGGCTGTGCCCTGCCCTGCCTGCTGAGTGCTGCTGTGCTGCCAGACCTGCCCCATGCCTGGGGATGGGATTAGTGAAGCCCTGCCTGTATCCAGCACCTAGCCTTGACAAGCATGCAACCTGTGCCTGTGTCCTGCCTGAGTGTGCTGTCTGCAGCACCACCACGCCCAACCACATTGCTCAGCACCCCTCTGTGCTGCTGACTAGCATGCCATGGGCAGACCTGGGGCAGCAAAGTATGTCTGTGGCACCTGGCAGTGCCTTTCCTGATCTCCATCTTCTATTGTCACAGGAAGAGCTGATGAACAACACGGAGCTGGTGCAGACTTACCGGCAGCAGATTGGCAGTGTGGTGAACCAGTTCAACCTCCAGCTCTTCCTCAACATGTATAACAGGTGAGCACCTTGGGTGGCCCTGCCAATGTGTTGCCCCCCTGTGTGCAGCAGGGTGAGTGGGCTGGCCCCAAGGGCATCATGAAATCCCTCACCCCTGCCATCACCCTCCAGAGCAGGCAAACAGCAGTGTAAAGCTGGCCGATGGGGTTGGCTGGCGTTGTAGGAGTGGTGATACCCACCTTGCCATGTCCCGCAGTCATCGCTGTGCTGGGTGCTTGCACAAGCCCAGGGAAGGGGACAAGGATGCTGTCCCATGCATGCAGGAATTGGAAGCCTTGCAGCTCTGCTGAGTGCTGCACCCCATGGCATGGGTTCTGCTTGGGGTCCTCCATCCACGGGTGCTGGGACAGCAGGGCTGGGTGCTGCTTCCAGGAGCTGGCGGTGTACCAGCTCTTGCACTATGGAATTGCTGACAACACCTGCCCATGAACTCATATTGGCCCTCTTCTCTGTCAGCCGCAGGGACTTGGACATCAACCGCCCAGGGACTGTGCCCAATGCCAAAACACTGCGGTAAGAGTCATGCTGGCATGGCATGGGGGATCCCAGGGCAGTGGAGTCCACTTAGGCTGAGCTCTGACTGTTTCCGTTTCTCTTCTCACTTCCAGCTGCCCTGTGATGCTGGTGGTGGGAGACAATGCACCTGCTGAAGAAGGGGTGGTGAGTGAGGCTTGCAGGTTGGCAGGCAGATGGTGCCCACATATAGGCACGATCATGTTTGCTGCCTGCTCAGGCACGTGACCTCCTTTGTGTGGGAGTGTGCTTGTGTGGACATGTGTGTGCATGCATCTGTGTGTGGTTTTCATACCTGGAAAACCTTCTTTTCCTGATATACTTGGTTCTGCTCACACCCCAGAGGGGTAATATAATCCCTCTCACCTGCAGGTGGAGTGTAACTCCAAGCTGGATCCCACCAACACCACGTTCCTGAAGGTAGGCAGAGGGCAGCTGTGCTGTGCCTGCTGCCCAGAAAGTGTCACGTTGCCCTCTGCCCCAGAGTTGCAGGGTGTCCCACTCTCCCCTTTCCATGTGTATCCTGGCCATGGGGCTGGGGACGCATGGGAAGAGCATGGTGGCCCCAGCAGTGATATCCTGTCAGTGGGTACCAAGGGACAGGATAGGCAACAAAAGCAGCTTCCCAACTAATTGGGACCTTCTTTCTGCAGATGGCTGATTCTGGTGGGCTGCCCCAGGTCACACAGGTGAGCCCCACAATGTCACCAGTTAACTGGGTATACTGAGCCCTGAGACATGCACTGGTGCTGTCAGTGGCTAGCAGGGGATGGGCTCATGTGAGCATGGGGTTCTTGTGTAGGGGCTGTCAAAGGCAGCTCAGGGTTGAGCAGGGATCATGGTCCCAGTGCTGTCTCAACTCAGCCTGCTCTCTATTTCCACAGCCCGGCAAGCTGACTGAAGCTTTCAAGTACTTCCTGCAAGGCATGGGCTACAGTGAGTGCCAGGGCTGGGCATGGGGCTAGTGTGTGTGTGTGTGTGTGTGTGTGTACTTGTGTGTGCATGTGCTGACCCTGGTGCAGGAGAGGAGCCTGGCACCCCCATGTGCCCATCCTGATGGAGAGCTGCACATGCGTGTCTGTGGTGTTGTGTGTGCAGGTGTACAAGATCACAGGGTGTCCAGACCTTGTGGTCACTCAGGCATGTAAGAAGGCTCTCTGCGTACATGCGTGTGTGTGGATACGGTGTCTGTGCATACATGCACACTTATATTTGTATGGGTGTGCACTAGCTCTGTATGTGTGTGCATGTGCACACCTGTGTGAAGTCCAGGTACAGAAGCCTGTCTGCAGATGTGTGTATGTCCATGAGCTCGTGTACATGTGTGTGCAAATGTGTGTGTATAGGTCCGTGAGCTAGTGTATATGTGTGTGCAGATGTGTGTGTGTGTACATGTGTGTGCAAATGTGTGTATAGGTCCGTGAGCTAGTGTATATATGTGTGCAGATGTGTGTGTACATGTGTGTGCAAATGTGTGTATAGGTCCATGAGCTCGTGTATGTGTGTGTGCAGGGGTGTGTGTGTATAGGTCTGTGAGCTTGTGTATGCATGTGTGGAGATGTGTGTGCATACCTGTGAGTGCTGTCTTGTGAAGTTCTATGTACACACATACGTATGTGTTTGCAGGTACATGTGCACATGCATGTGCGTGTGTGTGTGCATACGCACAGGTTTGTATGCTTGCACACATGTGGCTGGATGGGGGCTCCTGGCCCCAAGGAACAGCCAGTATGGGTGATGCTCTCTTTGACCTCCCTGCCCTTTTCCCTCTCCACCCCTACCAGTCACCCACCTGAAGGATCGGAGGCTGAGTGGAGGCACAGGTACTGCTCAGTACTGCTCAGCCCGTGCCCACTGCTGCATGGTGCCTGCCTGGCCTGTGCCCTTGAGCTGACCAGGCACCTTTAGGAGCAACTTGGGTATAGGGCTAACCCTTCTCAGGCAGGTGGCCTCTGCCTTGCTCTGCTTTGCCTGAGATTGCACCCTAAGCCAGATTTGGGGCTGAGAAAAGGCATTCAGAAACGTTCCCCCTTTGTGGGCATAGTCTTAGCAGCATATTTACTGTGCCTTCCTCCAGCTTGCCAAGAGCTAGGCTTGGGCTCACTGGGCATCTTGTCTGGAGGAGGGTGTCACCTTCCCTGCACTCAGAGGGGAAGCCAGAGAGCTCCCATCCCGGCTCACATCTTCTCCAAAACATGGCATCTGTCACAGCCTCATGGCCAATGGTCACACACCTGGAATATGTGACCAGTGTGCAGCCTGCACCAGGCTACCTCATCCCTGCCCTGCTGTCTCTTGCCAGCCTGGAGCTGCTCATGTCACAGCCACTGCATGCTGCAAGCTTGTGCCTGAGGTCATTTGCATTGGGAAATGGGACCAGCACATTTGCTGGTATGGGGCAATGTTGGCTCAGATCCTGCTGGCTTTCAGAGGGAGCTGAGCACCCCAGCCCTCTCTCTGTGCCCATGTAGTGCCATCTGCCAGTATGACCCGCCTGGCACGCTCCCGCACGGCCTCTCTCACCAGCGCCAGCTCAGTGGATGGCACCCGCCCACGTGTTTGTACCCACTCGGAGAGCACTGAGGCCATGGGGCAGATCAACCACACTATGGAGGTATCGTGCTGAGGTCCACGCCCTGTGCCGACATCTCCTCCAGAGCCACCTCCCATCTGTCAGCATCCAGCCAGCACCAACCCACCCCGTGGACATTCTCCATCAGGGTCCTCACTCTTTCAGGGTTGATTTGTCTTCTTTTCCATTGGCTTCATCTCCTTGTCTGGTACTGGAGAAGGAGCTTTGGAGCAGCAACTTTGGAGAAGGCTTTGATTCACTGCCTCTTGGCTCCTGGCTTCATCAGCAGTCCCACATGGTTCTGCCTTGGTCCTTACCCCCCCTAGCATCGGCTTGGTCCTGGCTTGGGAGGGTGAGTGGCAGGGCAACAGGGTCAGGATAGGGGAGCAGGGTCAGGGTGGTGAGTTGGGCAGGACAGCAGACTGTGGGCAGGATGTGGAGAGGAGTCAGGAGGTACGTTGGTCCCCTAAGGTCAACTGATGGCTGGCCAAACCAGAAGGAAAACAGGGATGGAGAGCAGCACAGACTGGGAGGTCATTTGGCCTTTTTGGGGGATGCAGCTCCCATTTCTCCCCACCAGCTCTCCCTGGGGATAGCTAGTGTAGGATACCCCAGCACATGCAGGACCTGTTGCCCAAGAGCTGGCCATACATTGTGAGAAATCAGACCCCCCAAAACTGTCCTTTTGCCCTGGTCATGTACCCTAAGGGATGCCCCAGGGTAGCAGGGGATGTGTTCCAGAAGCCATTGGGGCAGGATGGTGTCATCAGAGTCCCTCTGCCCACACCTATGCCCTTGCCTGTGGTGGCCCTGTTTTGGTCCCTTGTTGCTAGAAGGAAAGTCACCACCTATTGCCAGAACTGCATAGGGTGAGGGATGAGGGGGGAAGGGGGGTTGTGTACTCTGGCTTACTCCGTTCCTACCACACTGGCATTTACACCTCCAGCTCTTGAGCTGGGGCTGTGAGGGCTCAGAGGCCACCAGGTTTGAGGAAGTCACATGGCAAATCCTCCCCTCAGTTTCATCACAGCCTGTGGGTGTCACCACAATGGAGCTATCAGCAATAAGATGAGACACTCCCACCCCCACAATGCTGGGGAGCCCTCAGCACCCTGCCCCACTGCAAGGTGCTGGCAGTGTGCGGTGACCCGTGGAATATGGGGACCACCATAGTGTCTGGCTTTGCCCTCAAGCTGGTCAGACCCACCATGGCCCTCCAGATCCACACCTACCACCTCAAGCATCTCACCTGCACACTAAGTGGGGCATTTCTCAAGGGCTTGTCTCCCCCTGATCCATGGAGTCCCATTCAGCTGCTGGCTCTAGCTTGATCCAGCCTCTAGTGCTCAATATGGAGAGCTGCATCACCATATAACCAGTCACTGCCATTCCTGGCCCACCTTGCAGGCAGTGGAGCCCACCTGACATAAGTGAACCCTGAGCTGTGATGACAGGTTCTCAGGTCTTTGTAGGTGGTCTCCCAGAACTTGAGCCAGGGATCTGTGGGAGACCATCTGGGTGCCATCATCTGGGCAAGCATCACAATCCCACTGGGAGCAGGTCCCATCTAGCCTCTCAAAAGCAGTTACTCCCTAAACCTGCCCCAGCAATGGGCACTGGCACTCCCAGCAGATTACAAAGGGTTTTGACCCTGAGACCCGTGCTCCACCCAACCCCTCCCATATCGAATGGCCACCTTGAAACACCAGTGTCTCCATTTGTCCCCCACTTTGTTCTGCTGTGTGCTTCTTTCTTGGTGTGACTCTGAAAGCTACATAGCTCCTTTTTACTGTAGATACCACTGTGAATTCTTGTTTTCTTGGCATGTCCTTCCAGATGGTATATATAAAATATCTATACATAAGATATATATATAAGAGTTTATTGACTTGACCTGACCTTTTTGGGTTCATTCCCTCTTGTGTTCTCATCCAAGTGGTGCCATGAGGTTCCCCCGCAGATGATCTGGCCATGCTCTCCTTTGGTTCCTCACTTTGGTTTTGTTGGTCAGATTGGTTTTCCCTGGTGGTTTTTTGGTTTTTGTTGGATTTCCTTTTTTCTGGGTCACAACAGAGTTTAATGCATTTTCCTAGCTGAGCACAACCTGGTTTTGTCATGGCATCAAGGCTGCAGCACTCACAAGATGGCAATATATAAACCAGATTTAATTAACCTGTTGTTGTAGAGAGGATTTATTATGCTGGAAAAAAACAACAAACTAATAAAGATGTAAAGAACCTGCTGTGCTCTTTTCAACAACCATCCTGTGCCTGCCTGCAGAAATCTGACAGGCAGGGAGTTCAAGGAGGACACCAACCCCACCACAGGCTGCAGTGCTTGGAGAGGGGCACCAATACGGTTGGATCCAAGGGGTGCCCACTGGGGAAGGAAAGACTCATGGCTTCACAACTGTGGGGATGAACAGGGTCCTTGAGAATCTAGCCTCCCTGTCCTTTCTCTTCCAGGACTGCATTTGCCTTTCCTATTAAGGCCCTCTGAATGTCCCAGGCCACAGACCTTTTCAGGTGTGTGAAACCCCCCCCATCTTGCATCCCAGCCTTTGTCTCGTCTTCTCTGCCAGTGTGTCAGTGTCTGCCTTTGTGTTGGGGCACTGCAGCCTGATTTGAGTCCTTGAATTGTTGACCTCTGAAGGGTTCCACAGCTGAGATGTGGGCAGGCAGCCTGGTAGCCTTTTATGGCTGGTTTGGCTGGATGAGTTTGCTAGTCTTCCTGCCTTTGACTCCTCCTCTGTCCTTCTCCAGCCTTGAGGCTTCTCTCTTGCTGGCTCCTCTCCTGCTTTGCTTTGGGAGGCCTCCCTCCTGCCCCTTCTCCCTCTACAGTGTTAGATTATCCCTTTTCTGGAGCTGACATCCTCTCTGGAAGAACCACGTGTTTGAGCCACGCTGTCTGATACCGTGCAGGCTGACCCTGGCCTGGATGAGCCTCATCTGGGGGGGGGAGGGTGTGACTGGAATAGTCCTGGTGGGGCTGAGATGGCTTATCTCCTGCATGGAATGCCAGAGGAACAGAAAGGTTCCTCCCTTTGAGATGGGGCTCTAGCTGAAGTGGAGTAGGATGTTATTAATGAGAGTTTTGTGTTAATTAGCAGCTTTGCGCTTAGATGCTGGCAGGGTGGAGGGCTCTGAGGGTACACGGCAGTGGGGGAGGATCCAGGGGAGCCACCCCAAGCCTCCTGCTGCTCCCAGCAGCAGTGCTGCCCACCTGAGCTGCTGCGGGTCGCCTGGCTTGAAAAGCGGGGGAGGTGGCTGAGCTGAGAACCCTGCCGGGCCTCAGCTACCGGGTGATTTCCCCGCATCTCCTCCACCCGGGTCCGTGTGCGGGTCTGCCCAGCGCCCCGTTCCCACGATGCTGAAAGGATGCCGAGGGGCAGGAAAGAGTGGAGCCAGGTCCCAAGAAGAGGCTGCGATGGGCCGAGCCCCAGAGCGCCGACGCAGATGCAGGATCACAGTGACTGTTGCAGGGCTGGTGCGGGGCAGAGCTAGGAGAATAAACATACATACACAGGGCTGTGTGTACATATGTGATGTCTATTAAAGCAAGGAGCTGCTGGTGGGGGCTGTTTCCCTTGTTTTGTACTTTCTTGGGATGGTGAATAAAATGGGATCATGATGCCATTTGGAGAGCTGGCGATGCAGCATATGTATCTGTGTTTCATAGTAAGTGTGAGTGGATACGTTACTGTTACTATGTGTAACTAGGTAACTAAGTCTAAACATGTAAGTAGTAGTCTAAATTAGTCTAAGACTCAACATATGTAAGTAAACAGCTTGTCGAAATAGATACTCTATGCAATAGGTGTTAACATGTAAGGATACGTGTCAACAGATAAGACAGTACAAATAGATATTTTATGTAATGAGCCAGTAATTTGTATCTTGCTTGAGCAGGAGGGTTGGACCCGATGGACTTTGCAAGCCCCTTCCAACCCTAATAAACTGTGCAAACTGTGTGTGAATAAGTGTAATATAAATCTATAAATAATATCTGTTGAGGCTTATATACATAATTTAAATTTAGAAGTAGGTAAAACATCAGTACAGCCCTCAAATGTGTGTGTATATATATATAAATAGATGCATAAGTGTAAATGTCTGTGTTCTATGAGGTTTATGAAACCTTTCTAGTGATTCTCTGGAGCAGGTTAGTTATCTGCAGTGGGTAATCTGAGGCGAGTTATCTGCTGCAGATTATCCTAACAGGACTGTCTGGTGTAGGACATCCCCATGTGTTTGCCCCCAGGCATGTTTCTACCTGCACGTGCCCCTGTGTCAAAGCAAGGTGACAGCTTGGTTTCTGCCAGCCCTGTGTTTCCACTGTTGTAAGGTGACAATGTCTGGCAGCTGAGGAGCTGTTTAGAGGGGTTTGAAATGAAGGAACTGAGTGTAGCAGGGATTGTTGTAAGGAGGTGAGTTGGGCAACCAAAGGAATGGAGCTGCTCCCCTGATGTTTGGGCAGAACAGCCCATGCAGCTCTACAACATGTGCTGTCAGCAGCAAAGTGAGTGCAGAGAAAAGAGGGAAGCTCCGGAGCTCTGTGGTCACCTGTCCAAGACATCTGCCGCCTTCCTGCCTCTTGACTTTCCCTGCTTCCTGTCTGATACCTTTGCGTGCTGGAGGGAGGGAAGGATGGCCAGTAACAGAATGTGCAGCATCTCTTCCGTAAGTAACCAGCCCCGCACAGGAGGCCTTGCGTGTGTGCACGGTAGAGGAGCTAAATCAGCTCAAGGTAAAGGGTGGGAGTGCTAGAGCCACGGCGATGGTTTTGGGTGCAGAGGTCACTGCCCGAGCTGTGCTGGAAGGAGGCAGAGCAAGGCCAGCCCTGTCGCCCAGTCAGTAGTTACTGCTTCGGGCTGGTCTAGAGCGGGCAAAGAGCCCGGCCACTTCTCGCACAGCTGCAGGCTCGGTGCAGCAGAATGAACGGGACGCCGCAACCAAATCCCCGCGGCCCGGCAGCGTGTCCGTGCTCAGGGCTGCCCTCCAGTGGCCAAATTTCGGTACTGCACCCTGGCAGCGGCGCTGGCGTTCCGGGACCCGCTCCCGTCACGGCCTCCCGGTACGAAAATGCCGCGGCCGCCCTGGGCGCTCCCAGGAGCTGGAAGAAGGGGAGAGGGTCAGGAGGAAGAGACCTCCACCGAGACAGAGACACCAGCCACCTTCTCAACTCGACGGGGCTCCCCTCTGAGCCTCATCCCTTATGAGGAAAGGCTGAAGGAGCAGAGTCTCTTCAGCTTGGAGGAGACTGAGGGGTGACTTAATTAATGTTTATAAATATGTGAAGGGTGGGTGTCAGGAGGATGGATCCAGGCTCTTCTCAATGTCATCTAGTGATAGGACAAGCAGAAATGGGTGTAAGCTGGAACACAGGAGGTTCCATATAAATATCAGAAGGAACTTCTTCACAATGAGGGTGACAGAGCACTGGAACAGGCTGTTCAGAGGGGTTGTGGAGTCTCCTTCTTTGGAAATGTTTAAAACCCACCTGGATGTGTTCCTGTGCAACTTGGTCTAGGTGATCCCTGCTCTGGCAGGGATGGACTGGATGATCTTTCGAGGTCACTTCCAATCCCTAATGTTCTGTGATTCTGTGAGTCCTCCAGCTCTGCTTAGCTGCCCCTGGAGCCTGTCCTGTTCACAAAGGCAGTTCTATGCTGATGCAATGAACTGACCCTCAGTTAGTCTGCAGCAGCCCCCAGGGAAACCCCTACAGAAGCAGAGACTCCATCCACGTGTGATGCATAAGTGGCTGAGGCTGTGTGTATAGGAAGCACGTCATAAGAGCTGTGAGACATCTGTATTCTCTTAGATGGAGAGCCTCCAAACAATAGGAGCTATGGAAGAATGGAAGAGGAAGGGAGAAGAGAAAAAGAAAAAAAGTCTGATCTACACATTTCTCCTGATAGCACGGAGAGCTGCAGTGAGTCTTGAGCCCTCTGGGCACTGTTTGCCCCTATTGTGTGTCCTGGTCCTTCCCTGCTCTTCTCCTTGAAGGCAAATTATTATGACCTAAAATGCTATGCTATAGTTGTACTGGCTGGAGGTGCTTCTGGTGTATGCATGCACAGGTACACACAGATCATTAGGGTTGGAAGGGACCTCCAGGGGTGGAACTGGACAGATTAATTGTCCCTAAACAGGAGAATGAATGGTTGGCTTTTTACAAGCCAGGAGACCCTGACAGTTAGAGGCTCGAAGAAGATGTTAGTCAAGAGGCTGTCAACTTAAAAAGATAGCTAGCAGTCCATATGTCCCTTAGCTGAACCAGCCTCATTATACCCTCACTATAACACTAAAAATCATGCTCCACTGTGCAGCAGGATTCATGGGGCAGGATTTTATCGGCTCGGGGTGGAGACAGAGGCTGCATGGATAAGTTCTGTTTGAAGACACAGGAGTTGCTCCCATGTTGAACACTACTTCTTCCAGCCAGCTCCAAGATGGATCTGCTGCTAGTCAAAGCTGAGACTGTGAGAATGTTGCTGGTGCCCCTGTGATGACATGTTTAAGAAGAGCTAAAATATGCTGTGAGAAACTGTGTGATGAAAGTCTGCAAACCCCAAAGTCAGTCAAGAAAAAGAAGGGATTACTACAGCCTTGGAGCCATCCAACCTGTGATGAGGACAATGGTGATGTAGAGTTGGTTTTCAGACGTTGTATTGTCTGGTGAAGACACAAACATCTCATGTTTTTGTTTTGCAGGAGGGACCATAGTCTGAGTGTGGTCAACCTGTAAAGGGCACAGTGGGTGAGCGATCAAGGTATAAGAAAGGGAGATGGGAATTGCCACAGGGTTGCAGCTGTGGGCCAGGGCTACAGGAGGCACACGTGTGAGAGGGTGGGTGGCCTTGCTGTGCGAAGGGCTCCAACTATAAAGGGGGGCTGGCTAGTCACATCAGGCTTTGTGAGCTGGTGAAGGAACTGGCTGAAGAAGGAATTCAAGATAGCTGCCTCCAGCAAGGAATGGCCAGCTTCTCTGATGAGGAAGAATCTCATGGCCCTTAGTAGTCTTATCTCTGGGCTATATAAAAAAGGTGACTACTGCAGTGGTCCATGCTCCAGTATCTCAGCAATCACAGTGTTCCTCTGCTGGACTCAATTTTTTGGATGTCTTGCTTGCTCTACAGGACCCCAGACTGGGCACTGTGCTCCAGGCATAGCCTTAGCAGAGTGGAGGGGATAAGCATTTTCCTTTACCTGCTGACTGCCTTCACTGCAAGGCATGCTGCTGTCTCTTGTACAACTTGCTCAAAAAATATCCTCAAGTACTCTTCTGCAAAGCTCCTAATCTCTCCAGTTTGTCCCTAGCATGTACAGATGTGCAGGGTTAGGTCATCCCAGCTTCAGATATTGAACACTCCATTGTGTTTCTCCTCTCAGGCACTCAGGATAGTGATTTGCGTGTAAAACACAACTAAGATATTACAGGTGGAACACGAAATTGCATTCTGGTGCTGTACGTTGTAATGTTATAGACATTAATAGGTCACCCCTCAGTCTCCTCCAAGCTGAAGAGACCCAGCTCCCTCAGCCTCTGCTTATAAGGGAGGTGCTCCACTTCATCATCCTCGTTGCTCTATGCTGGACTCTCTCCAGCAGCTCCGTGTCCTCCTTGAACTGAGAGGCCCAGAACTGCACAGAATACTCCAGATGTGGTCTCACCAGTGCAGAGTAGCGGGGGAGAACTTCTCTTGATCTGCTAACCACCCTGCTTCTGATCCACCCCAGGATACTGTTGTCCCTTTTGGCCACAGGGGCACATTGCTGGCTCATGGTCATCCCGCTGTCCACCAGGACCCCCAGGTCCTTTTCTCCTACACTGCTCTCCAACAGATCAGTCCACCTATACTGGTACATACTATACATATGAGCAATTAGAGCTTTTTCTTAGGGAGTAGATGATGCTTATCTTAAAACCTTTTACTGTTTCAGCATTCCTGCTAGGGCTGGAATAAAAAAGGTGGCCCACATCCTCAACAGTTGCATCAGAACTTGACTAATTGTAAGGAACACTTCAAAACTCTGAGATGATGAGCTAAAACAGCCAATAACTATTATTAACAATTGCAATTTTATTCATCATTTACCATACTGTAAATAATTCATAACTTGCCATACCTCTTAAAAAACCCCAGCATGGTTTTAATCACAATCACTGTAGGACTAAAAATCTTGAGTACTTTTTCTGACCTTATCAGTGAATTCAGTGAAGAGCTAAGAAGCTCATTAGTAAGACAGAACAAACACAATTAGAAACTGGTGAAGGTGAAAACTTAAAAATAGTATATGCTAACAGACAACTAGGGAGAGAAAACGAGAAGCAAAGAGAGAACTTATGTGCTTTTCAACTTGAAATTTAAAAAGAAATTGTTCACCGTGCCCATGGAATAAATAGGTCAACTGCTGTGTCAGACAAATGCTTGTGAAGTGATATCGGATGGAAAAGAACCTATTAATGCCTATGATGAGATTACAAGGTCATTACGCAGCACCTATATGAGCACGGAAGTGCAGTATCTGTATTTCCACTCCATTTCAGTTCTATTCTTCATACAAATAACCAAACAGAGCTCATCATCTTTCTTCAGTCTACCATTAAAGCTGCTTTCTTACACCGCTATAAGAAAAAGCAGCGCAAATAAGGCAGGTGTCTGAAAAAACCCTAAATCAAGGCACGCATTATCTTCCTCGTTAAATTAACCCTCCAGACCTAGAATGCACTTAGGTATAAATTAGCATGGGTGCATGACTTAATTAACTCCATTATGTCCATGTAAATCAATGTACACCTCAAGCATTCCATCAAAAAATCTTAGAATGCTTTACATTGGAAGTGACTTAAAGATCATCTAGTTCCAAGTCTCCTACCATGGGCAAGGACACCAAAGGGGTACTAAATAATTTCTTGATCTAGGACCTCAGTGTGACTACAGGAAGTACAGTTACCTTAATATCTTACCAGTTTTAGTGTGAGGTCGCCTAGATTTTGCAGAGAAACAAGGTATAGAAAATGCCTTTGTATTACTGAAGGGATGTCTGCAAACGGAAGAGGTGAATAATGTCACGAGTTAGCTTTTTAACAGAAGTGGAAGAGAGATCATACTGAATGTGGAATATGGGGAAAATAGTAAGAAACTGGAAAGAATGGAGAGTAAGAGGGAAAAGGGCTTACCAGGCTTTAGTTATGTAACATTCACATGTTCACCAGCAAAATGCACTCTTCTGCAGAGCACGCAGCTGACTTCATTTTCCTTGCTTGCATACCTGTTGCAGGTAGACCCTTTTAATACTGCATGACTCAAGTGACAGGGGACAGTTGGCTACCCCTTCCTACAATCCTATATTTACCCTGAAGAACCCTCGGTAGCAGCCCTGGAGCCCTTTCTCAGGCTCCAGGATTGCAGCAGGAGCGGCTCATTGTGGCAAAACTGCTTTTGTGCCACACGCACCCAGTGAAAGACAATTCATTCTCTCTGAGACTATCGGTACCTCAGCGGCAGCAGTATCAGACTGTTTCCATGTTAGAAAAAGGTAGGAAGAAGCTGTGGGGAGACCAGAGGTGGAGGCTGGGCAGAGACCGCCTTACCAGCAGTTTTGCAGGTTTTTTCAGTGCTCTCTCAGATAGAAAGGCTGAGGCTGCCGGCAGCAACCTCACTCAAGGCACCAGATGGGTGCCCTTGGTGCTTCCAGAAGAGCCAAATTCATAGGAAAAAGGGGGATATCTATCCACAGCAGAACACAGAGCCTCTGGGAGCCCTGGAGACAACAGGAACGAGCCACAGGCGCGATTGTGAGGCACGAAACAAGGCAACGGAGACTTCCCCGACCTCCACAGCCCGTGAGGAGCAAACTAGGAGTCACTGACAGTGCAGGCGGCCAGAAGGAGAGTCCCGTGAGGCAGAGGAGCAGCCACCGGTTGCCGTGAAGCGGCCGCCAGTCCCGCTCCTTCGCGGCGCTGCTCCGCGCCATGCAGGGCGCTGTGCGGGCGGCGAGAACGCGCCTGCCCCCGCCGCGCTCCCACCCGACCGCAGCCAGGAGCCCCGCAGGTGCCGCGTAACGCCCCGCCGCCCCCCTCTGCCTGCTGGGGCCGGGGCGGTGCCCACAGCGCAGTGTGGCGAGCGGCAGCGCGGGGCCGGTCGTCATGGGCCAGGGCTCGCCGCGGCTCAGCGCCTCGTGCAGTCCAGAGGCGGCGGGGGAGACCTGCACAGGGCCCGGGCAGCGCGGAGGCACCTTCTCTGCCGCCAACGCCGCGCTGCTGGCCGCGGTCATGGGGCTGCTGGTGCTGGCCAGTGGTGGGCAATGCCTTGGTCATTCTGGCGTTCGTGGTGGACCGGAGCCAACGCACACGGTACCACTACTTCTCCCTCACCCTGGCCATCGCCGACCCCTGGTGGGTGAGTCCCGGGGCGCCGGAGGGGCGGAGTGGCGGGGCGCTGCCCGTGTCACGGCGGAGCTCTTGTCCGCAGGAGGCTTCTGCATCCCCCACGTGCTGACGGGCGAGCGGAGCCTCGGGCGGGCACTGTGTAAGCTGCGGCTGGTGGCAGTCTACATGGTGTGCAACGCTTCCGTCTTCTTGTCCTTGTCAGCTTCGACAGGTTCATCGCTGTCACCCAAGTGGTAAGGGTAGAGGAGGGGTCCTCAGGAGGGGCTGCAAGGGGCCCTGAGGTAGCCCTGGTAAGCAGGACAGTTTGCTTAGCTCACTTGGCTCTCGATCTTATTGTACCTCATACCAGCACCACAGGAAACCAAGGCAGTTTCCCATGGTCCTGGAAATAGTTTTGTGAGTGATCAGCTTTGGCAGACAAGATATTCGCTTCTCACTTTTATATTGGAAGAAGAACCAGGCACAGTTTGTATATTCCTGTTGTTCCAGATAGAAGGCAGAGGGAACAAGGTATGCTCAGCTTATTTCTTCCCCAGCCACACTTTTGATAACTTAAACATACCATCTCCCTCAGAACTGGGAAAGCACCTGTTGACCAGCCAGCCTAGCTGCAGCACAGGCTGTAATAGATCTCCTTGCACTGGGTACTGAACTCTCAGGGCGAGTTCTATCTGGAGATGCGAGTACAGTTCAAGAGTGTCAAAATGTAAGTATCTTACAAACAACACAAATGCTATTTTCATGTAACATCCACAGACATAGCAAGAGCCTTACCTCAGTCATGCAGCACATCAGTTATCAAAATAGTAGTAGACTAGACCATCTGCAAAATCAAAAGCTAACTTAATTCTTACCTAGACCATAGCGCCAAGTATTCTGGATGGTGCTGAAACATTTTCACCTGCTAGTAAGTTTCACTCTTCTACATACCTTTCTTAGTTACTCCTCCTTTTCCTTAAGACATTAATGTAGCTTCACTGCACATTCTAACTCATTCTAAGAGGCAATGATTCCGTTTTGGCAAACAGTACAAAGAGATGCAAGATCACTAACATTTCGTATGCAACTTAGTGCTTTACCAACTTCTTTTTGAAAAGAGAAAAATGAACAGATTAGTTCTTGAACAGTTAACACTGGCAATTCTTTTATTTTCTACTTTCTGAGTTGGCCATGAATTCTCTCTTCATAAACCAAACTTTCATGACTATACACACAGTATAAATATATAGACTAGAGGGTTTCAGAAAGGGAAGCTCGTAATTGAAAAATAATTAGCTACTTCAAAATACTTCAAATTAATCCTCCGTATAAAAATCCCTCCCCAGACAAGAGTATAGAAGCTGCCTCTTGAGTTAGGGCAGTATACAAGCAGGAATATATGAACTTTAAATTATTCTCTATGTCATTGAAAATAGTAAGTCTTCTTACAAGACTCCTCCAGAGCTCATTAGTACATGTGTCAAGGATTACAAAATCAGACCCGGTTCACACAAACTCAGGATTCCTCAGCTGTGTTGACATCCTACCAGGAGAGCATTAGCTTCAGAAAGCAAGGTCCACATACTAGGGCATTAATCCTACACAGAACTCAAGCTTGAGGATTTAATATTCAAACACACTACGTGGCTACCATAGAGATGCAAACATTTAATTCAAATTAATTACAAAGTATTAATTTTGTCCATTACACCAGGAAATCAGAACATTGACACATAGGTCTTGATTTCATGATTCTACTGCCAATATGATTTACTCACATGCAATTTTTCTTTACACCTTAGATTCTTTGTCTTCTAAGTAAGGGGAATTGGCTATTCTTCCTGCAAAGCATTTTGCAGACTCCAGCACTCCATCTGTGTATCTTAATCTTGGGAGTTCTGCAAGTACTTGCTAAAAGAATTAGATAAATGATACCAAAAGTAAAAGCTGTTATCCATTACATTTTTGGTGTGTTTCACGTGAAAAGTGCTTTCTCTAAAAAGCAGAAAGCAAGCTTGCCGCGATGTGCTATGAATTCAGATCCTAATGCATTTTGAAGTCTTTAAATTAAGTTCTGAGCAAGTGAATTCAAAGGGCTGTGGTTTTAGCCATTGTGTAAATTGGTGTCACAGCTAGTGCAACTGACTATGTAAGCAACTGGTGACATCCAGCTCTAGGAACAGCAGTAGTTATCTGCTTTGAAAAGCCCTGGTTTTCTAGCTTTTAAGAGTCAATGCATGTTCTCGAAAGCTATCCAGTCACCTTGATATTGTTTGTTGGAATGGGTATTTCTGAAACAGCTTTTTTGTGGTACAGGTAAGCTTCAAATAGCCTTCATCCCTTAACCAGTACATTGTCAACCCTCACAAGCAATAGAGAGCCATATTCCAAGGTAGTCATACAACTATTTAAGATACTAGTTATGTACATGACTAGTAGTTTTCTTCCAGGTCAGTTATGTGGCTCAGAAAGGAATGAGCAGAAATACAGTATTGAAGATGATCAGTGTATGGATTGCTGCTTTTCTGCTCTGTGGTCCAGCCATTCCTTAGCTGGGGCACCATTGCGCAGAAGAGCATCCTACTGAAGGAGAATGTCACGTAGATGACTTCTACAACTGGTAGCTCTAACTTAAGTATTTACCTCAACATCAGAAAACTTACATCCCTCAGAAACAAAAACCTATCACCTGCTCAAGTGGACTACAAAATTAGTTTCAAGGGGGAAAAAAGGAAATACATATTTTTTGTAAAAACTGCAAACAGACACAACCATGAGGGAACAGCAAGCAGCCTTTGTTCCCCTAAAAGGGCTTCAAGGTTCAGCCTATGTAAGCCTGACAAGCAGTCACTAAATCTGAACCTCAGTGAAGACCTTCCACCACCTCAGGTTGAAAAGGAGACCAGGCCACATAGGAATGGTTTCTACAAAACTGCAGAAAGCTGATATTGCTAAAGCTGTGGCAAGTAGATTTAGACTTTCTCGAGATAAAAGAGTAGCAAAGCCTTTAGCAATTATTGTTGGGGTATTTAGTTTGTGTTGAGCTCCATATACACTTTTGAGGATCATCAGAGCAGCTTGCCATGGGCAGTGTGTGCAGTATTCACACTATGAGACTTCATTTTGGCTTCTGTGGGTGAATTCAGCCCTTAACCCTGTTCTATACCCACTGTGTCACATGAGCTTTAGGAAAGCCTAAAACTCCTGTGTCCAGGAGAAGCCGAAATCCATCCTCACATTTTTACATCAAAAAAACAAGTGAAGGCTGACCATCAGTAGTACATTCTGCTTTCTGTAGGAGCATAAACTGGCTAATACTCACCTGCAAGTAGTAAGTGCAGTGTACACTGGGTAGTTCATGAACTACTGCTATGTAAATACAAGTGTAGGTACTTATGAATGTAAAGAAATAAGCCATTTAGCTAGAGAAATCAAAGCAATGAAAAACATAATTTCTCAAGGCTGTGAAAAATGAACCCAACAGTGCATTTTCAGGTAACAGTGCACTAGTGTTCAAGTACTGAAAATGGAATACAGCATTCATGGCCAATAGTTAAGAGTTCAGGCTCTTTTAAAACCTTTGAGCATTCTTTTTAAAACCTGTGAACATTGCTGGTAAGGCATTTCATAAATTGGACCCATTATGTTTTACCTCCAAACACCCTCTAAGCCACCATAGAGTCTCAGCTGTTAAGTGTAGTATGCTTTTTTCCCCCACTTAATGCTAAGTCATACAGGTTCACAGACAATGCAAAAAACCCTAAATATTGGTGCCCAGGAAAAGCACAGGGCAACAGGCAGAAGAGTCAGGTTACCAGAGCAGCTGAGAAATTGTAGCAGGTAAGGGTGCACTGATTTGAGTGGAAAAGGAATAGAGAAACCAGCAGAACTTTTAGAAGAATTAAATTCAGGAACATTCAAGGATATTGAGCTTTTTGATAGGAGACAAGAATTGAGTGAAACTTTTCTAGTACATTAAACGCTGTTTCTTCCCTCAGCTATGACTTTTTCCACTCCTTACAGGACTGACTGATACCTCTCTTCTATCTGTTGCTGTTAGTACAGGGTAAGCATAGTTAATCTGAGTTCTACAACAGTCTGGTCTTGCTTTTCACAGATCTTCAGGTAAACTTCCCTTGGAGTAATTTTTAAAACATTTCCAAGTACACTTGAACTAGCTCTGAAAGGATAAAAGAAAGATGTTCCTTTCCCCTACACCACCCATTGGATCCATCCAGTCAGTGGTCCAAAAAACAAAACGAAACCAACTATTTACTCTGTCCCTCAGTTTCCTGCAGCCTTGTCATGTGCCACTTATTTCTGTAGTGCAGACCTAGATTCCACTAAGGATTTCTCCACCATTCTCCTGAGATACAGCATCTGAAATTCAAACACACTTCTCAACATTATTTGGAAAAAACACTGGGTTTGAATGATAAATTTCTACATTGGAAATGCCAGCAGCCTCACACATCATCCGGGTTAACTATACCTTGATCTTCCTGTCCCTATAAACCAGAAGTCCTTTTAATTTTATCAAAAAGTTCAACAGTAGCGTTGGGTTCTACAATGGGCTCTGAAGAGACATGAAACAAGCGTTAATAGCAACTTTATTGTTTCACTGGTGCAAAATTGTGATACTGAATAAACCTGTGTAATGCATTTTCCCCCTAAATTTAACGTTATACATATCTATATAGATTCCAAATTCTCTAGTTTTATACTATTTGGAACAAAATTATCTTGATAAATATGCCCTGTGCACAGTACTGGCCCTCACTGAATGTCACAGAGCCTTAATATGCAAAATATAACTTCTGTTTTTGAACATGGTACTTTAAAACTCTCCAAACATGCATTAATATATTGTAGGTTTTAGGGAAAAATATTACACTTAGTCTTAACTTGCATTAAAAGAAAAGCACAAGCAGAGTCTGACATACAGTGATACTAAAAATCTGATGCTCTGTAAGGATGAGACCGTTTCAGATGACAGTCACTGCTGGTTTTGAACTCTAGTGCTATAGAAGCAACCGAGAAGAGACAGAAATCAGAACCAGGAGAGCCTTATCATGTCACATGGATTCCAAAGAAAGTTTCAGCCATGCTAACTGATGAAACTTGTAGTTGCTTGTCCAACCTTTCAATTTGTTAAGAGTACTCAACCCAAGTGTTTGAAGTGCCAGACTGAACACAAGAATGTTAACTTGACATTTCTGAAAGGCACAACCTATGAATCTACCTTAAAAAAACCCAAAACAACATACTGTACGTAAATGAAAAGAACAGCGTGTGTCTTCCTAGATAACAAGGCCTTCGTAAATTGGCCCCTCAGATTCTGGTGATTCCCTCCTCAGACGCAAGTGCTCCATTGTGTTGTGAAAGTGTTTGTTAATTTGTTCTGTTTCTTCAGTAGACTCAAGGTTTGGAAGATCTTCTCTTATCTTCTGTATAAGCTGATTCAAAACTTGAATTGTCACCTACAGAAGAACATAAACACAGTAAAAGCCATCAGCAGGACCTGTGTATAAGTGCATAGGTGTTAGTTTTAACAGACTTGTATCTGAACTCCTTAGTAGTACTGGTAAGACTGTCTTCATACAAGCTGTTGGAGACAACTTCTCTTGTTTCTCATAGGACCTTTCTAATTTCAGAATTTTGTGGCAGCCCCCACCACTCCAACATACATGAAGAACTTCTGAAGTCATTAACCTGATAACTTTTACCACAACACTGAAAAAGCTCTATACAAAAAGAACATATCAGATTGTCTGTTCACTAACATATTTGTTTCCTGTAGAAGTTAGTCAGGAGGACAGATTTCAAGTTATTCTCAATGACCAAGGCATTACCTACAACTGCTTCTGGTGACAAATCCAGAACACTACAGCAAAAAATGCACTGCAGACTAGCACTGTGTCCAGAGACAGTTTTTACATCTGCCAAGTGCTTTGAAATTCAGTTCTCTCTTCACTATCATCAGATAAAACTTCTATACTGACACACTACTATAGCAGGAAACCATTTCAGTTGTTGGAAAGTCAGCAAACCCTTAACATCTCTCTAGGCACTCTTTCAGAACTACAGGGTATTGATTAACATCTGCTCTTGATCAAGGGATTACATCAGATGGGATGCTGATCTCTACTGGAACAAGCAGCTTTATCTAACTGGAGAAGTTTTACTAGTTACTTGCTAATGAAACACACATGAGTTAACTACCACATTTCAGAATCTGAGCTGGTACAGGAGATTATAGATCTTACAATTAAGCTTACACTACTCATTTGTGGTGCACTCAGCCATGACCATGAACATCTGCAAGAATTTTCATTCCCTTATGTGCATATTAAGTTGGGTACATCTAAAGTTAGATGAGAAAGTAGAGTCAAAGTCCTAGTAACTTTTGATCTTCTAAATAAATATTGTGCAACTTGGATACCTAATATAAGTTCAGCTATAAGCTGGAAACATTTGGTGGGTTTCCCCTAAGTAAAATTTAGTCACAATTTACTACCATATCAAGGACTGACTACTCTTGTTATTACCAGAACTTGTGCCTCCTGTGAGAGACTATATGATTTGGGGTATGTTTGCATGAGGAGTTTAAAGAAAAGCTCTTCAAACAAGATGCGGTAGAGAATACATTTCCACTTACCGCCTCATTTTCCTTTTCATAAAAATAGATATATCTATTCAGAATTTCTATGAAAAGTTGGACTTGCAGAGAAGGGTCCATGCACTGGTTTGCTATCTTCAGAGCCTTCTTTAAGCACTCCATCACTCTTTTTCCTCCATGAAGCTAGAAGGAGAAACCCTCAAGTTACAAAAAAATAAGACGACTCTTAGGGAAGATCTAGTATCTCTTCCCTTGGCACATATATGTAATTTCCTGGTGGTCTGCCAGAGAAACACAAACTACAAAAAATTCAGAACAAACTGCCAACAAAAGCTTAAGTTTCCTCCCTGCCACCAATTTTAAATTCTGTTAAACAAGGCAATAGCATGAACAGATGTTGAAGGTTTTCAATTACAATAACAAGGTTTTGTCATATACACACACTGTTGATAAACATTTCACACACTGCTTTTTGTACTTACAACAGCTTGTGTGACAAGCCACAACCAACATACAGTTCTGTTAACTTCAACAACTTGTATCTTCAATTTGGAAGTTTTAGCTATTAATATGCAAACATGGCTACTGTAATACACACATGGAAAATGCAGACCGTGCATTAACAGCCACTCCTACACTAGTTGACACTCAAGAGTTTGTGTGGTACAGCCACCCTTAGATGTGCCTTTTCTTCATGTTTTTATCTATGCAGATTACATTCCAGTGAGATTTGAAATCTTTGTATATTAGAATACATTCTAACCTAGTCTACATCACTACATGGTGTACTTACTCTAGAAGTACCTTCAGAAGAAAAGCAGAACTATGACCACTGAGGTAGAGTGTGTTACACTGCTGTTGCTCTGTTCTTACCTCCTCTCCATTCTTGTCAGTATTTCGTCCAGACCAAAACAGATGGGCACAAGTGCTCACAGCCCGGCACTGGTCTGGCTTCTTAAGGAGCTTAGAGGCTGCCAGTGCACACTGAGTCCTCAAAGGCTCGTGGTTCTCCTCACTGAAGCACTTCATCCTCTCAAATGTCCCAATTATCAAGGTGATGGCAGCAAGCTGTGCTTTTGAATCACTGATTTCATCTTCATACAGAGAGAAAGCCTAGACAAGAGAAAAAGGCAGACCCCTGACGACTGCTTTAAAGAACATCGGGAAAACAAAGCACACCTGCTAGAGACATGGCAGGGAAGTGTCCAGATGTTTTGTTAAAAGCTTCAAGCAGGAAAAAAGATCATTCATTAGGAGTGTCAAAATCAAGTAAATTCACAGACTGGAAGTCAGTCTTGCAAAAACTACTTAAGTGGTTATAGTAATCAAACGTGTTCTCACGATTATGTTTTTCCTCATTTCAAGCAGCTGTTGAAAAATGCTAAACTCCAGTAGCAGAAACAGTCCCTGAAAAGGATTTGGTTCTTTGAACCAGTAAGTCAGTAGAACAGAAGTTGAGTGGCTGGTCAGTGATGAAAAGATAGGCAAGAAAAGTGTTTGCAGTGCTGCTATGTAGATGAAGAACCCAGAAAGAACACACAAGACATAGATCTTTAATATCTCTAATGGAAGGTATACAATCTCCTTGCTGCTCTTATCTTTGTAATTATGCTCCAATGACAACTGATGCAACACAGTGAGGAAAGACTGAGGTTATCAGCAACTCAGTTTAAGAACACGCTCTAGAAGCAATATTAGAGAAAAGATTAGGACAATGCTTGCAACTCAGGTAACAGACACATTGTTTCTGTACCTGATGAGAGGGGGTTTTACAACAAGTAAGGCTTCAGAACAAGCAACAGGTTTGTGTGGATTTTCTACGTAATTTATAATAGGCTTCATTATTTCATAATGAAAATCAAGGATTTAAATTAGCAAAGCCCACCATGGCAGTTATAAACACTACAAATCTTGGAGAACTTTCAAAAAGGGTTTGTGGTCAGGATAATACCAGCTAGAAAACAGAACCTGGGAGACAATCGTAGGAACAGTGAGGGAACATTTTATGTTGAGAAAACCATGCACCTCCAGTGTGACAACTATGCAAGTAGGAGGCAGCAGCAAACTACGAATTGTTAGGCTGCATATTCAAATCTTTAGCAATGAAGCTTAACTACACAGCAGCCTGGGAAGCAAGAATGAAGATGAGGAGTTTCTGCCTAGTAGCATTAGCTGTCAATCATTTGAAGTATTTTCATCACATGGGATTGTTCAGTGTTTGGAAAAATCTACCCAAGCCAAATTTAACGTAGCACAGGACTGTGACTGCAACAGCTGGACACTCACCTGGGACATAAATTCATAGGCCACAGTTTCATGATTCTCAAAGCCAATCTCTCCTGCAGCCAGTGCTCCCTGCAGGAACAGACGCAGAGGCAGCTCTGCCAGCTCTGCCTTGATCAGAGCACTGATAGTCTGATGAGCAAATGAGAAGATCTTCTGGCACTTCTTTTCCCATTTGTCATCCTGAAAGAGTGAAACAAATGTCAAAGCTTGAACAAAAGATCATTGCTATAAAAAAAGAGATACTCTAAATTGCCATGATCTGTTAGGTGCTCCAGCCATTTGTTGAGAAAGTGAGTGCCCTTGCAGTACTGTCTTGGCACAGTAGGCATTTACCAAATATTCTTCCATTTATGAAGAAGTTCATACACACTTTTCCTATGAGCTAATAAAAACCTTTCTCAGAGGTCTACACTGACTTGCAGTTACCACAGCTATGCTTAGAACACAACTGAGTGAAAGCCTAGTAGGGGAAAACAGGAGGAAGCTAATAGGGAAAAAAGCTATTCACTCTGAAGCATCAATCAGAAGCAGAAGAGAATTTTAAAAAACAGTTTTGAGGACTGTTTAACAAACAGTATTTTAGCTTATTTCTCCACAATACACCTCCTAGAAAAATACATATTTAAGCTATCCCAAGTAGAAAGCCTTACAAGGGCCAAAAAAGTAGTAACTGCTTTAGTGTGCACTTTTGCAACCACCTTGTAAGTTGACCTACATAGTAGTATTTACTTTTAGAAACACTAAAATAATACAGCTACAGACTTAGAAGGTTCACTGGTCTCCATGTTAAGACACAATATCAGTCACCTTCATGAATCAACAGAACTAGCCAATTCAGGTTTCATCATTCCTCAAGTGCTGATGTAATTTAACATCAATTGATAAAATCCTCCTTAAATTAGTAAGCACTCACACCCCAAGGAAAAGTCTGCCTCTACCAAATCAAAGCCAGCACTCTATGAAGTCTTAGCACACAGTCTAGCCAGACAGCATGTGGTTTTAGGAAAGCCAAATACAAGCAAGTATACACGAGTCACCTGGAGGTCAGCTTACCACTTTGGAGTTCTCTTTGTAGCGAAAAGCTAGCTGGTATGCTGCAAAAACCAATGGTGGCAGCGTAAAACGAATACGTTGATTCCCACCTGCACCAAAGTGTTTCCGGGCAGTGTTTAGGATCTGCAACACAAGCACTATAAGCTTAAACAATTCTTGAGAAAACTGTCATTTATATCTATAACTCCATCTGCACTCTATGGAACAATGGCATCAAGAAGACATGGTGTTACTGTCAGGTAAGTTACAGCATTTAGGGGCAACTACATACTGGTTGCTTTACTTGCATTTATGCAGTCTCTCTAGCATTTTTTGGTTCTATCTGCACAATCTTTCCTACAGCTGCTTAATAAGTGTTTGGTGACATTTGCTGGACTAGATTAACTGCACACACATTTTTGGATTGTGCTGCAACACAGAAGTTGCCTGAACTAGTATTTGATAATGGCATTGGATACATTCTGTCCTCAAGTCAATGGAAGCTAAAAAAAGAAATATTCTCTCTTACAGTAGCCTGTCAGAGTAAAAGAAACCAAGTGTCATGAAGCTGAACTCAAAAGTATCTTGGCTTTTCTTCAATTAATATGGCACTTGCTAGCTGTCATCAGTCCATGCAGTTGTTGAAATTAACGAGGACCTCGCTCACCTTCCTGCCTTGCTCTAGCATTATTCAGAAATACAGTCAATGAAGAGCACATCCTGAAACACAATTGCCTCCAATGCTTGTGCAAGTCTTGAAGCTACGCTTCTCACTGTTAGAGAAGTTCTACACTTCAGGCAATAAATTTTACAGTACTTAAGCAAAATGAATGCTACCAGTGTTGTTATGCACAGCTTCTACTGCACTATGCTGGTCTATTCTCACTGTTCATACAGTATGGTACTACTGTGGCAGTTTGAGAATTACCAGAGTTTCCAGATGTATAGATTTGTGCTTTCATGAACCCAAAGACGCATGTTGCTTTAAGAGGACCTCCCCAGTGACTTGCCCTGGGGGAGGTGGACTGCCTCTTTTGGCCAGAGTTTTCTGCCCAGCACAGGGCTTTGGCTGCAGCACCCCCGCCCATCTTTCCAGCCTCAGGAAGGGGGGGAGATGGGACAGGGTGGCCGTGGCCCCATAGCCCTCCCACAGACAGCAGGGTGGAGAGTGGCAGCCCTACAATTCTGGCAGTGCCAGCTGACACCACGGATTGGAGAAGAAAGAACTAGTGCCAATTTCCCCCCCTACCTCGCCCTGACAGATCAGCCCTTTCAGTGACCTACAGTGAGCTGAATGATTCTTCCCTTTCCCCCCTGTAGCTGAGGCAGGAGGAGAAAGGAGATGTGAGGGTCATTGAACCCTCTTGGCCACATTTGCAGAGTCAGGGGCAGCAGGGAGGGGCCCTGCAGTTGGTCTCCATCTTGAATCCCTCACGTGGCTGGGGCCATGCAGCCCTTGCTGCCATCTTAGAAAACACTGATCAGCAGGAAGACAGACGGTCATTTTCTGCTGCTGAGGAAAGCTGGGGATGCTCAAGTACTGGAGAGAGGGAGCCTTAAGAGAGGCATCTGAGAATTCCTCTGTGCTTAGCTGAAAAAAGCAGAAGGACTTGAGAATCCTTAGACCTTGGGCATGGAAGACAGATTAGGTCTTGTTTTTGAAAGCATGTTCCTGCATCGAGGGATGCAGTTCAGGTGCTGAGGAATCAGGCCTGCCCGATCAGCATTGAGCTGGAGAACCTGTGCTGAAGAATGTGCCAGTCTGGACAGCAGAGGGTGTTGTGGTCTGCAGACAGTGGTGACAGATGAATAATAGAGAGGGTGGTAGTACTTGTCTCTACTTGGCTGATACGTTCTTTCCCCATGTCTCTAATGTAAAAAAACCAAGGACCGATAACGATAGTAATCTCCCATTGTATTTCTCTCAGAATATGTGATGGCATTTGTAACAGTTTCTAGTTTGTGTGCACTAACTTGCTTAACCTTTTCTACTTTTCTGTATACAGTTATAGAATTAATAAACCCTTTTCCATTTTCCCTAAGCTATTCATTGTCTGGCTAATTCTATCCGAGGTCTCATCAAGACCTAACTGCTTTGTGTTCTTTTCCTTTATCTTTAACTGTGGTCTTGAACCCATTGTAGGTACTGATCCAACTTCAAAACATTCAGCCAACTGTATTTCAGGCATGCTAACCGTAACTTCACACTAATCCCTACTCAAGCATGAGTTCTGGTATTAAAACTAACTCTAGTTGCTACAGCCTGTAACAGCATCCAACTGCAGCACATCTTCTGCCAGATTCTCTCATTTAAACTTGGACAATATTTGTCTTGATTTAAACTTGAAACAAACGGAAGCCTGAAATGGGAGCATACAGAACTGCACTAAAGCTTTGACGGATCATCTTGAACTGTTACCAGTTACATGTGCTCCAAGTTTTGCTTGCTGCTTTTTAGATAGGTGGTGATATGAAGTAGTCACAATGCCACTTTAGAGTTACCAGACTAATGAACTTCATCCAAACTGCCATCTCACATGACAGGAAGTTGAAATTCACAAATGTTTAAGTCTTTACCTGCTTTATCTAAAGACACATTTCATACTACTATTAAAGGTACCATACATAACATTTGCTACCAAGTTCGTAGTGCCCGGGCAATGATGCCCCAGCACCCAGTTACATTAAATTCTTGTACAGTACACACTGTACAGAGAAGATAAGGCTTACAGACACACTGGTAGTCCTACCAGATATTGCTGGTCAGGGTCATCTGAACGCAGAAGATGAATAAATCTTCCCACAAGACTCTGCTCATCAGCAAAATCCTCAGGGTCAGGATCTTCAACAGGCTGATCTGGTTGATCCTGGATCAGCGTAGATACCAAATTCATGATAGCATCAACCTGTTAAAGGCAATATAAGCTCTCTTTAAACCAGGATTATAAGTTGTCAGCAGTGGGAAACATTTCTACAGCCATTCATGCTGTTGACAAATCACTACAAAGCAGTAGGAAAGTCTACTAGCTGTTAATGTTGCCTTACTTCAAGAATGGTCCCTCTTAGCATGAGAGGGACAACACAGCAGTTAAAGGGGAAATTCAGATTCTGAAAGCACTCTCCAGTTTTATTTAGGTAATATCCCTCGTTTGAAGGTGATACAGTGTCTTTGTTCAAGCCTAACAGATGTAGTCTCTAGGGTAAGTTGAGGGTAAGACATTCAAAGTCAAGGTATTAAACTAAGTGAGTTGAAAGTTATTCAGTGGGATAAAACCTGTGCTACTAAGATGGGGAGGTGGGGGCGTGTAGGGACATAAAGGCTAGGAAACAGTGCATACCCCACAGTAAGTCACTTAAGTATGTTTTTCACGTCTTTAAACAGTAATTTCAGTAAGTTGCCTTGAAATTTAGATGTGTCATACCTGTTCTTGGGACACAATTTCTGTGTTATAATCCAATACATTGCTAAGCACGTAACAACTCATACTCTTCCTGGACTCATAATCAAAGTATTCAAAGAGCGGGTGAAAATGTTTCAGTTTCAGAACTGTCAGAATATTGTTGTAAGTGTCAACAGGGATTTTCAAGAGTCTAGTCAGCTCCTTTGAAACAGCACTGCTTGTTGCAATACTACAAAAAAGTACAAGTAAAAAACACAATTAGTCAAGAGTTTACACATACAGACAGATTTGAAGTCTGCCTCCATAGCAGTTCTGATACATACCACAACATCTAAGCAACTTGCTGCTTGGGAGAAAGCAAGTAGAGTATCAAAAATAATCATATCTTTGTCTTTAGGATGTACAGTGGAAACTGAGCCTTCTAAGTTACTGACAGCAGCAACAGCAGTGCCTGTGGCTGCAAAGTCAGCAAGAGGAGAACTCTACAGTGCTGAAGGGACTAACAGATAATGACTAAACACAGCTTGGCATAATATATCATAGAGCAACTACACAGGAGGGTTTAGGCACAGGTGAGCAAGTTCCGGTTAGTTTATTATCTTTTGTAGCTTGGCCCAAAAGCAATCACCTTACACATCCAAAGCAGGTCTCATTCCTATCTTGCCAAATGTGGTGAGAGAATGCAAGATACATCTACTTACTGTTCCAGGTTAAGTTTATTGAATATTTCCACAGTTGTCTCCAACACCTTATCAACATAATCAACACGGTCCGGGTAGCACTTCATAGCCAAGTTAATGAGAGAAACTTGCAGAGACACCACATCCTCTGAGGGCATGTCCTGGCGAGACTAAAATTTAAGACAGCACTGAGTCAATTAAAAAAAAACCCACCACAACAGAAAACTCCTAGCTTTGAAACTGCATGCAAGAATTCCCAGCATACCTGTATAACAGTAGCAACCTGCTGTGAAAAGATGTCAAACAGTTTGATATCTGCTGGGATACCAGGTCCATCTTCACGATGTGCAAATAAAGCTAACCTGGTAGTAGATAAAAGAGCAGCTTGGTTAGCATAGGTTTTTTTTACTCCTCAGATACAGGCCAGAAAGATACTAGCGGCAAGTCTTTCAGGTATTTTTGCAAGCATTAATTTCCATTTTTGCTTGAAGTAGAGCAAGTCAGAAGCCTTAAGAGCCTGGTAGTATCAGTCCTGGAAAAGACTACTGACAGACATGACAAGATGAAGCCAAAACAAGGACATTTCATAATCCATGTTCTTCAGCTAGCAGCAAGTGTTCTGTTCTTTCCAGCAGAGAAGGGAGTACAGAGTGGGCCAATGAAAGAGCAATATAGTGTGTTCAGTGGTATTACTGAAGTTAGATATCCAGTAACATTCTCTGCAAAACAGCTCAGTATTTTCTCCATGGAGACTAAGTATGTTTTGTCTCTAAAGACAGACTTACACTGTTGCTGAGAGCAAAATACAAGGTAAATTTCAGCTGGAAGAGAATACTTTCTTGGGGTGAAAAATAAAAAAACATCAGAACAAAATATTGCTTTTGGAAGCATCCAAAAGGTGCTGTAGCACTCTACAGGAGAAAGTAATGCCAAACACCATTTCTGCATGAATCCGATACAAGATAAGAAGAGTCACTATAGGAAGGCTGGCACCCTCCCAAAGATGCAGCTTACACATCTCAGGATTACTATCCTTGCTTTCTAATAGAATTTTGAAACTGATTCTGAATGGTCTTCAAGGTCTGAAACAAGAAGGCAGATGAGAAAAGGTTGAAGCGCCCAAAACATTCCTGCCAGGAAAAACAGACACTCTATTTCATTATGTAATCTTATATTATACCTTTATATTTCATTAGGGTGATAAGAAGCGAAGTATGATCAAGTTGCAGGCAGATGGCAGCATAATTAAAAGCTAGGAATAAGGTTTAAGAAAGCAAGAAAGACCACAAAGCAACAAGACATTTTGCAGAAGATTCTTTTAACAGAAAAACCCCATGAGTATCAGAGCCCCCCCACAGCAAGTGGGTGGGAACTTGATGATTTCTGAGGTCCCTTCCAACCTAAGCCATACTATGGCTCTTAAGCTTCACGACCATCCTCAGCAGTCACTGATGTTCAGTTTCAGTCATCCCATGCCAACTAAAAATGCCATGCCACGTGAGAAATGCCAACAGGCACTATCTGTATGTAGCAGAGTCACAATTTAAGCACATAATTCTGAAACACAACTGCTCTTGACAACTCAAATCCAACTAAGAGCATCATCTTTACTACATACATGGATTTTATTAACAGATCCAATCACATCCTCCAACACTTGTAGTAACATTACAGTCAAAAGCACAAATTGTCATACTACACAGAAAATAATCATCACACCATCACCTTTCTATCCTGATCCTACAGCCATGTGAGAAGGCTCCAGGAGATACTATTAGTGGCTCAACAAAACACATCAGCTATGAGTCTGGAACAGCTTCCCTGCTCATCAGTTGCTTACTACTGTTTGTAACACTGAAGTCTAGAAGACTAGTGTGAGGTAATAGTAAAGAAGTTTAGGCTCTTTAAGTGAAAGCAGAGTCCAGAAAGCAGCCTTAATTACAGATGATACAAAGACAGCAAAACAGTAATGTAAAAAACTGAAAGCTTTCAAATGCCCAAAGAATTACCACCTGCTTGTGCAAAAACTTAATTCTGAGCCAATTTCCACCCCCTTTGATCACTCACCTGTCAATTAAAGCAATAATTATATTTTTCACATTCACATTTTGGTGCAGCTCAGCACAGGCTCTGAGAAATGGGTTCAGGGTTTGGAGGTGAAATTCATCTGGGAAAACCTGAAGTTTTAGATCAATAGTTATCAAGTTATAAACTGCATTTGCCCATTGTTACACAACAGTAAAATGCAACCAAATAATCTAAAGCAGATAGTCACATAGTAAACACTGTTTGGTCTACATGTGCTTTAGGGTTCCCCAAGCTGACTCTGAGTAAGTGCATGAAGCAAGAGATGCAAGACAAGTGAGTAACTTGAAGGCCCAGCTACCTACTACAATTCTAGTGCAAGCGCTGCTGCTCAGATGCTGACAAGCATCTACAACAGGAGGAGCACAAAATTGATTAATCTCTACTCTGCCCATCTAATTTTAAAGAAAAGGGACATTATATAAAGTCCCAGTGATGAAATTTTCTATTTGATGAGCAAGAGATTAAAGTAACTTGAATACAACTAAAAGCATGGAATGAAGAGTCCCTGTGTCCCACTGCTGCAAGTCCCACTGCTGCAGCTCACCTGTATGATGCACTCCATGAGGTACTCCTGAGCTAAAGCATCTCTACAGTTTACAACTTGCTCCAAAATACCAGGCAGAACAATCTGGAATAGGAAAACACATTGATTTTACAATTACCTTCAAGATTTCTATTGACACACATGCATTTAACCGAAGCAGAGTAGTACTTATAGCATTTCAGAGCTTATTCTTTACATAAATGCTTTCTAATAGAAAGTCTCGGTTTTAAGCAGTTCCATCCTTCAGAGAAATAATGAACTACTAGACTCATATCCACCCCTTTTGTACAATGTACAACCTACAAGTTTTGATTCAGTAAGTCAATGCCGATAGCTTTGCTGGCACATACCACTGGCTCAATCTCCGCAGTACTGCTCAGAATTGTTTTAGGCAGCTATACGGTAGAATTTACAAGAGGCAGACTTCTAAATGTATTTGCTTAAATATCATTTCACGCAATAACATTTCTCTGGAATGCTCTGGAAAGCATTTAACTTGTGATGTCTATTGTGTTGATAGTAAAAGCCTTACAGAATTCTGTATATGTACTTTAACACACTTTGATTTAAAAGAATTGTAAATAACTCACCATTCTGTAAATAAAACAGGAATCAGGAAGGAAAGTTTTACAATTTCTCATCAACGTTACAGACAAGCTTGTTGTGCCCTTAGCCTCACAAATACATTTCATAACCTCATTAGCACTCAGAAATTTTGTTCAGGTGAACAGTTCAAGAAGCACCAGGATTACTGAACTTTTAGCATAGCCGTAACACTTCAAGCTGCTTATCTGAAAGTCCAAACTGGTCTCATTTAGAACAAACAGAAGTCAGGATGGACAGACATCCCACCTGCTTGTATCTCTCCACATTAACTCCTTCCAGCTGACTGAGGCGGACCAGGTTCGTTCCTACTAGGATTCTTAGTTCCTGCCTTTCTCGCTCCCTTTTCTCTCTGTCCCGACTATGGCCTTGGTGTTGCATTCGCACCCAAAGTTTGTTCATCTCAGCGAAGTTCAGCAGCACAAAATCCATTGAATCACTGATATCTCCGGTGGTTTCTTCACTGCAATGGAGAACAGGTTAGGAATAGGAAAAGCTCATCAGAAGTACTCATCCTTCCACCTATTGATGAACACCTGATTTTTAAGAACGCAAGAAGGTGGGGAAGAGGTGGGATATTAATTCATAAGTAAGGTTCATATCCTTGCTTGCAAGTTCTGGAAGGGAACTCTTAAAGAACAGATCACCTTTCAAGTTTACATATCTACTTCTCACAAATCTGAAGAAACATTTGTGATACAGAAAACCAAAATATGTTCTGTTAAAAACAATTTTTTTTAGTTGCAGCCTGTCTTTCTTACTCTGCCTGCTCGCCTTCATCTGGCAAGATATTCCTGGTACACTGCAGGAGATAGTTCCTCAGAAAGAGGCCTCTGAGAGGATGCTGTACTCCACGGCACATCTCCACCAGATCTTTCAAAATATCTTTCCTGGACTGTGGAAATGACTTGACATAGACCACACCTACTGTTATCAGGAGATACCTGCAAAAGGCACAAACAATAAAAAAGAATTGAATCAATAAATTGCAAAGTAACAATACCACACTTAGAGGCAGCAGTTCCTTTCTTCCCTTCTGGCAGTATTACCAAAGTGCAAAAAGCTATGAAATATCATCTAGGTGCCATAACCTTGAATATTTAGTCAGCTTTCAGCTCCTTGTCTTTACTACAGAGCCAAGCAATTCTGAACTTGACCTCATTACAACAGTTAGATTTGACCTTAAAGGTCTCTTCCAACCCAAACATTCTGTAAATGTGCAAGTGTATAGCATACATAAGGTTCTGAATGCTCTAAGACTAGCTTGTCTATGCTTCCAGATTCTCACTACACTGAAAAAACAGCTCTCGCACATACAGGTAAGTCATCTACTATAGTGAAGCAGAGTTAAGCCTCTTTCACACTGTAGTCTAGCAGGAGATGTGTTACACTGTTTGGAAATCCAAGACTGTACTCATTTCTTTAGCATCTCTGTATTAAGCCACAGGTGACAGAACATGCAAGAATCAAAGTACTGGTGCTTCAGTTTACTTCAATTTAAGAGAAAATCATACAGGGCTCAGATCCTTCACATATTTGCTTCGGAAGCCTCAAGCCTCTCTGCACACTTCTCTGCCTCATGCATGGATGCAGAGAGACTCCATGAAACAATCAAAAAGTCTTCATCACAGACAACTACAGAATCTATATCAAGCAGGCACGAAGACAAGTTAAATGATTTCGCAGAGGAGCAACGGCACTGTGGTAATCATTGTGGCCAAACACCACAAACTGCATGAGGATGCAGCCTGATGTCTCCAAAGCCTCTTCCTGGCATGAAGATAAGGCCAGGAATTAAACAATACCGCAGCAAGCAAAAAATCTGAGTTCTAACTCAGTATATCTAGAAGATAGTCTCCAGTTCAGCAGCCATATATTTACTAAGAGAAGTCTTCCAGTATGATGTCTAGCATGTTAACATACAGCCATACCCTTGAGATACACAAAGCTTTTAGGAATTAAGTTATAGAAATTTTCAGTTTCCTTCTCACACTTGTTACTCTCTAAAGAGAGATAGTTATGAAGCATCTACTGTGTGTGAAGATCTTAAGACATAGGTGCTCAGGTATAAATTCAACAACAGATATCAGAAAAATAAATGTGTAGTTAATCTCACTGACGTAGTACTTGGTTAATCTTTCACTGATCAGCTCTTTACCCAAAAGCCAACTTTATTCCAAGATCAAAGTGCTTCTATCTTGATCATGCGAAAAACCAACACGCTAGCAGGAGGAACTGACCTTCTGCAACTACCCTCTTGGCCTATATCTTGGAAGACTCACAGCAATCCACTCTTAAGATATACAGAAATACTATTCACCATTGCAAACAGAATTCCTTCTGTGAAGCAAGAATGCAGAGTTGATCATTATCTGAATACAGAGTCCAATCACTATTCATCATATATTTAAAACAAAAAAAACCCATTCATATATACACACTTACAGTCTTGGAATAATATTTCCAGCATACTGTACTAGCTCATAAAGATCTGCCACTTTCCTTCCTTTGGCAAACTCGTCTGTCAGGTAGACTTCCAAGTAGTGTAGCTCATCAGAAATTGCCATGTCTTTTGCTCATAGTTAAAGATTTTAAGCTAGAATGTCAGCAAAAGATTTTCATAGTAATTTGCTCACTCACACCAAGGGGGAAAGATACTGTACCAAACACAGCCCAAACACAACATTCTGACATGACCAAGTAGTTTGCAGTTCTGAAACAACGATCACTACTGGAATAAATGTGCATAATTAACCCCAAGCCTTCAATTGTAATTTACAGCATATTAGGAAAAAAAATTATAATAGCAGCAGAACGTGACAGAACAAAGTATCTAAAGTAAGACATGGCACATAGTACTCTTTCCACATGTGGATGGCGTTGTATTTGAATATATTCACACTGTTTCCAAGTGTCACGAAAAGGCTTTCCTTCTTTAGATACTACAGGTTGCACAAGTAAATACACTGAGACAGCGACTTCAGGTTAGAAGGGCAAACAATAAATTGGCTTTACAGATTTTGGGCTACTATACTGCAAGCAATTCTTTTTACAGAGCTGGTATTTTTACATGACTAGTCCTGGACACTTCCACAGGAAAAAAAGACATTAAAAGCCTGCTTTGTACCAAAGGAAAAAGATAGCTTACACAGTGGGCAAGTGTTTTCCTACCCTATATACAGATAACTACATCCTGAGGAGGAAAGTGCTAGTAAATGTCTGACAAAATACCATTGTATCAAAAAAAGCAGGTGAATATTTTATTTCAAATTCAGCATTTCAACTACTTGCTTTCTCTTCAAAGGATACAGAGTTCATAATAGCTCTTTGGAGATAACATAGAAGTCCGCAGCTCACCAAGCATGTTGGAAGCATGTTTCAGAGCATCCATTAGCTTGTTTTTGTCCTTTGGAGCAAGAGAATAATCTGTAAGAAGCAGTACTAGGCAACTGCAGTATTTTTAAAAAGCATCCAAGATTAAGTAAATATCAGGAAAGCAATAATTCAAATTAAATCAAGTGATACAGTATCTAGCTTGTACTACTGCCTATCCTAATTAACACTATACCACAAGATAGTAAAATTACATATGTAAAGACAGAGTACCTTTAATAAATTGTAATACTAATTCACAGTACAAAAAACTCAAAGAAATGTTTGTTTCTGCAGAAATCACCACCCACCACTCAAATTCTATTCAGCTAGCAAAACAGAAAAGATTCCCCCACTCCCTCACACTGCTGTGTCACTTGCTCAGATCTCATGAGGAAACCTCTCACAGACAGGATATGCACTGCCAAGCAGGCCACTGTTAGAATTTGATTCCTCTTGCCCTACCTCTCACCCAAGAACACCACTTACAGAAAACCACAGTTTATAAGGCTGCATATAACTTACATTTACAATGCCCATATCCAGCTGGCAATACAGATTATGAGACATTTATCATCTACCATCTATAAATACTTGTTCAATGCATCATAAGCAGCATTAATTTTAGAAAGAATTCTTAGTACGATACACTTAGTATACAGTCACAAACATCAGTGAAAAGCTTGTCTGCAGTTACTTCAATTATTTCAAAAACTTTCCACAGAGTATTAAACTAGAAGAGCTGTTACCTTTTTTGCAACTGTCATTTGGCTTGAAACAAAACTAGCCTGGCTAACCGTATGAAAATATATGGGAACATCTGCATTTTCATGCAACTTTAAGCAGTTCATCCAAATAAAAATAGGCTTCTCAAACTCAAGAATGGTATACACATCATCATCTGCTGCTGCATTGACTGCAGTACAAAGGGCAGCATAAAGACTGATCTTTATGCAATACATAAAGATCTCTGCCCAAATCTACCCAATGGTGTTTTCCAGTCACAGAAAAATTCATGCACCTGTCAATCAATACAAAAGCTGTCCTTTGGAGCAGGTTATTCATTAGTAGCCTCATGGCCTGTGATTCAAGAAAAGACAACATGGAAAACAGATGTTTGACCATAAACAAGAATAGTTTCTCATCATATAGTTCCACATAAAATGAAACAGGCTGCCCAGGGGAGTTGTGGAGTCTCCTTCACTGGAGACATTTAAAACCCACCTGGATGCACTCCTGTGCAACTTGGTCTAGGTGATCCTGCTGTGGTGGGGTATTTGATTACGTGATCTTTTGAGGTCCCTTCCAATCCCTAATGATTCTTTGAATTTGAGAAGCAGCCTGATGTCAGATGCCAGCCTTTCTCTCAGTTTATAAATACTTCAATACAAGCACAAAGATATATCTTTATACTTGTCAAATACTGGAGCAAAAATATCAGGAAGATACAATCGAAGAATACTAAACAGTCTCATTTATAGCCACCTTGTTTACTTGCAGAGCCTCTGCCACAAAGACACAAAGGGTAAATGTTCCTAACAGCACTAAGGATTAGTATGAATTTTTTTTATGCCTAGCAAACAAGAAGCTTCATTGCATTTTAAAGTCACATTCTTACCAGACATCTCTTCATCTGGAAAGACTGCACCTTCACAGCCTGAATGGCTTCATCCAGGAGTTTTTCCTGTTCATCCTGAGGAGATTGCTGTGTTGCTGGCTGAAAGGAAAAAAACCACAAATTCAAAACACTACCTAAAGTATTTTTTATGAAGCTATTTATGACTTGATTCAAGCTGTATCCCCATAGTTCAGAACACAGTGCAAGTGGCAATCCAGCATAAACACCATTCAAGAGTTACCACAAATAGCTATTATACCCAAAGTAGAAAATTCCCAGTGTTCTGCAAAAACCTGAGGGCAGAGAGGAGATAGGTTAAGGGTAGCAAAACTGCTTCTTGAAGACAAAGCTATGAGGACAGAATAGAATCAAGTTCTCCCTTCTTATATTTAGAGAACAAGAATCTAGTGCAAGTATGTGGCAAGAAAAAACTTCCAAGAGAATGTAAAGACACTATGATGAAAGAAAGCACCATCACCACCTTCTCAGACCTTGAAAGTGATGCTCCAAGCACACATACTGTACGGATGCTTTCCTTTACTAAAAAGTTGTCAATTAACTGGTATCTGAGCCACACAACTCTATTAAGGACATGTTTCAGATAAGCAAAGGATAAAGTACAGTTAGTTCTTCCAGAAGAGATAGAAGTGACTTGCAGAGTGCAACAGCAACTGAAGAGAATCAGTAACTCTTCACGTCTCCTCCTCATCCCAGCAACCTTCTTCCTCTTATACCTCCTCCAAGAAGCCCATTAAAGACCTTCCGCTAAAATCTTTTGCCTTTTTAGTTTAACAGCAACTTAAAATTTATAGAGCATTTCAGCCTTGGTACAGCCACTTCCTCCCATATTTAACTAGGTTCTTGTTTCACAATTGCAATCTCCCCGCTACCCTTCTTCCACATGCAGAAAACACTACCGTGTAATACTTGCCCTGATCAAACCCAAATATGTAAATGAAACTCTACCTTGAGAGTTTCAAATCACCCAGCAAGACAAAACCAAGGTTAATCTGACCTAACACTGACAATAATCCTGCTTCAAGCAGGAGGTTGCACAAGATGACCTGACAGGTTCTGAGGGAACTGGTGGCTGAAGGCCACTAGCCATATTTGTGAAGTCATGGCAGCCTGGTAAAGATCCTACAGATTGGAAAAGAAGAAACTTAACCCCCATTTCTAAAAAGGGGAGCAAGAGGAACTACAAACCAGTTAGTCTCACCTTTGTCCCAGGTAAGACATGGAGCAGATCATCCTGTGCTAAGGCACATGGAAAATGATGAGGTAATTGCCAATTGCCATCATGGCTCAACTAAGGGCAAATTGTGCCTGATAAATTTGGTTGCCTTCTACACTAGTAATAGCTCTGCTAAATAAGAGAAGAGAAACTGGTATCATCTACCTGGACTTAAGCAAGGCATTTGACACTGTCCTGCATGACATCCTCGTCTTCAAGATGGAGACACAGACCTGATGGACAGACCACTTGGTGGATAAGGAAGTGGCTAGAAGGTCACACTCAAAGAGTTGTGATCAATGGCTCAATGTCCAGGTAGAAAATAATGACAAGCAAAGTTACTCAGGAGTCTGTTCTGGCTCCAGTGCTGTTTGACCTCTTTATTGGCAACACGGACAGTGACACCGAGTGCATCCTCAGCAAGTTTACTCATGACACCAAGCTATGTGGTGCGGTGGACTCAACCTGAGGGAATGGAGGGCATCTAGAGGGACCTTGACAGACTTGAGAAGTGGACCACTGCAAACTGCATGAGGTTCAACAAGACAAAGTACAAGGTCCTGCATCTGAGCTGGGCCGATTCCAGACACAGTTACAAGGTGAGTGGGTTGAAAGTAGCCCTGAAGAGAAAGACTTGTGGGTGTCAACTGATAAGAAGCTCACCATGAGCTGCCAGTGCACTCACATAGCCCACAAGGCCAGCCAGATCCTAGGATGTATCAGAAGTATGGCCAGCAGAATAAGAGAGGCGATTCTCTCCCTCTTTGCTCCTGTAAGACACCACCTGGGATACTGCATCCAGTTCCGGTGTCCTCCAACATAAGGACATGAAATTGTTGGAGCAAATCCAGGAGGCCACAAGATGATTCAAGGGCTGAAGCACCTTTGTTCCAAGGACAGGCTGAGGGAGCTGGGGGTGTTCAGCCTAGGGAACAGAAGACTCCTGGGGAACCTTACAGCTGCCTTCCAATACCTGAAGGGTACTTACTCATGCAGACTAGAGAGGGATTTTTCCCAAGAGGATCTAGCAAAAAGACAAGAAGGAATAGTTTTAAACTGAAGAAGATTCAGACTAGATCAGGCAGCTTGAAGGGTGGAGACTCTCAGGAATCCAATAAGCCTGAAGACTAGTCCTGCTAATTAATAGCTTACCATTCACTTAGTTCACACTATAGCCACATAAAACAGAGCTGTAAAAAGGCCTTTTGCCAGCACCACTAAGCTGGTGTTGTTTCTGTGTGTTTCCATAATATTTGATGCAGCCCAAGAACTGGCTGGCAGAGTACATATGTATCAGTTGCCTTCCTTTGGGTGTGAAAACCACCGCTTAAAGTGTTATAGCTACCACGAGTTTGAGACTATGTTTTACACCATACCAATAATGGTTTCATCAGAATGATGAAATTGAACATGTACGCTTTCTTATGGAACTGCAGTCTCTGCCTTGCAGCAAGTTAGGGAAGTAATAAAATTTCAGAGCCTTAACTCTGATTTAGCTTTCCATTTACTGTGAACCAGAGTCAGCTTTACAGCAATTTCTGTCAGCATCAGCAGGTGACATTGATGGTATTGCCATTTCTGCTCTCAACTTGGTTCCACACTATTCAAACAGACTATACTAAATACATTACCAAACTCCCTGAGAGCAGCTTTTCATTTTCACCATGAGTGATTAACTTTTTTCCTTCTGTACCTCTTCAACATTAAGAGTAAAATTAATCAACTCTCATTTGAGGGCAGGGAAGGTGATTGGTATCAAGATTTTTTTTTTTATTTACAAGGGTACTGCATTTTGTGTCTGAAAAGAGGAAAACCTCAGCATTTTACAGGCTGCACAGGTGATGAGAGCCTTCCACTTCCATAATCATGCAAGAGAAGCAGCCCAAAATACTGTTTGTAGGAGCTTTATTTGTATAAGAAACCATCTTAACAGCAGAACTCTCTCTTTTCAAAGTCTGAATATTTATCAGCTTACCCTTTTATCTCTACTTCAGAAAGCAAGCTACTTTCACCTCTAGAACTGCAGAGGTTTCAACACATAACCTGGTTTTACCAAGCAATACACAAGTTCACATCAAGATCCACATAACCTGACATATATACACCTGAAGTCTGTGGAAGATGTAGTGAAAAGCAACTAAGAAGAGAACACAAAGCAACAGCTCATCAATAACAGTAGGGGACACATCAAATTAGAAACCAGTTATTGTGTCAGATACTGTGGAGTATCCATTTCTGCTTTCTATCTTCCACTTCGAATCAGCAATCTAGTAACACAAGAAAGCTTTTCAAGTCTCACTGAAAAAACAACCGTAGTGTGGAGCCCTACACCAATCTACAAAGAATGTTAAACACAGGCTTCTGAAGTGGAAGATGCTTTAACTCTGGAGCCACACTCCATCATCAAGGCACAAACTACCCTGCCTCATCAACAACATACACAGTAATGTACGAACTCTTGCAGGAATACTATACAATTTATAGCAATTATGCAACTACACTGACTTTAGAAGTGCCTTATCCCAAATTAGATATATTCCAAAATAAAAAAAAAGGAGAGCTGTTGCAAACAGTTTTCTGCTTTACTTGTTCTGTTTTTCCTCTGAAGCCACACAGACACAAGTGAGCAGAGAAGGATGGACAGAGCATTGCCTCTTTTAACCACAACATCAGTCTCTCTCCAAGAGACCATAGCCTCTTCCTAGCTTTGACAACAGGACTACCCTAAGTTACCACATGCAAGTTACGGAAGTCACAACACAACAGCTGAATTCAGCAGGGGCTGAGGAGAGCTGGCCCTTTGGTGGGCAGTGGTTAATGAGTGCGTCTATTTGTTTCAGGTTGTTTCTTGGATTTATTTTTTTAAAGTTAAATAAAGGTAAGCTGCCTTGGAAACACGGAATTTTTCTGTAATCCCAGACTAGCTTAGAATCAATCTAGTACCTGGCTGCTCAGAGTGAGTAAAACATGTTAACCTGCAAGTAACAATTAGAAAATTATTCTGAACCATACCCACCCTCATAATAATGATTATTCTTGACCCATACAACGTCTGCATTACACCTACTGTATACAATTTACTTTCCTGACACTCAGCTCCATGGCAGGACTTTGTAAGACTCACACCTTGTTTCATATCTGACACTTAGCTGCATTCTGAAGATGGTTATTATTTGAGGTCAATGTGTTGACAAGAACCTCAACCCACTTAAAAATCTGACAACTTGCAGCACTCAAGAGCATGAATTACATACAATTGAAATACAGCAGAAATCAAGGCAAGCTTATGGACTCTACCAAATGGCTTCCACTCTAGCAATACAGGTACTTGAAGCTGGATGCAGAGCATAAACAGAGGATAAGATTTTGCTGAAGTTCCTTTCTGAAGTAAATCTTCATCTCATCTCCAGATTATTAAGCACTTTTCATTACATAATTGATGTGTATACAGCCTATTCCCACACAAACTTTTCCCTCTGTTCACTCACATGCTTGTGTTTGGTACCAAAATGAGTTAGATTTACCCAAGGCCTTCTTTCTGTCTTCTTCTAGTTGGATTTTATTTGGATTAGAAACAAATCAGACACTGTTAAGGCACTTAAAATGAATGCCACCCAAGAGAGATCAGTTTGCAACAGAAGTGGATGAGGACAACTGCCAGCCTGCAGAAGTGGACACAATGCGGAAATCATTGAGCTGCTTGAACTTAACAAATCTGTCATAAGCTTTTTATACCATAAAGTATTACTCTACAATATTGAAGGCAACTCCACAACTTCTCTTAGATCTCACAGAACAGGAGCTTAAAGACGAACCAGACAGAAAACATGATTCAGTTTCAACTGGCAGTTACTGACACAGTAAGCTACAAGACTCTAACAAGAACCAAAAGACTGGACGGTCAGTAACAGAACTCTACTAAAATCTGTCTTAAACATGCAGCTTATCGGAAACGGCAGCATAGCCTAATCTGACAGATGAAGTTACCCATGTTTAACACCTATAGGCTTATTTTTATTGAATCACCATATACCAGCTAGAAATAAGACATGCAACCAGACATGCCTCAGGCCAGTTGCCAAGGAAGCATCAGGTAGAAGAAAACTGTGTCATTCTTGAGTTAATGACCACCACAAAGTATTTAAGTGGAGGTCAGAGACTCGTATTCACACAGATCTAGCATTTCCTACAACCCAACTACCTTCTGTTCATCTTTCAGGTAACATTACAGGTTCTGTCCATACACAAACTTCTAACAAATACTGTATTAATCTGACACCAATACAGATATAACTTGAAAAATGAAAGACTGTCCCCAAAGCCTAAGAACTGTACAATCCCTGCTTTATAAGGTATTTGGGTTTTGCCTCACTATCTAAACATTGTAAGTACTGTTGATACCCCATACTTTAGTGAATTAACAAACCGTGATGGTTATAGCAAGTGCTGCTTAAAACTTTGCTGAACATTAAATACCACTAAAGACACACTACACAGGCAGGCTTTTTAATTGCACTTGGGCCAACAGTCTTGCCCTTGCTTTACTGAAAAACAGAAAAAGCACTTCTCAATAAAAGCTATTTCCATACTGAAATTTCAGGTTGCCACTTAATAAACAATAACATTTGCTCCAGAACAGCTCTATCGATCTGGGCCGACCAATGCAAAACCACCTTTTCTGCAGGAAGAGAAAGGAAGTTCACTAGGAAAATCTGAAACAGCAACCCAGGAAAGTCAGACAGGTCTGAACACCTGGCTGGACAACGAGAACACGTATGCACAGCACTAGCAGTGACACAGGAACAGCAATAACACGCTTCAAACCTGCCCGCAAGCGCGGCCACTGTTGTCTAGTAAAAACAACCCCTGTCCTGCAAGCAGACCTGCAAGCGCAACATCGCGGAGCTGTGACCGACCCCAGCCCAGACCGTGGGCAGCACTCGGCCGGGCTGAACCGCTACCGCGGACAAAACGGGCCCAGCCCTCACCTCAACCCGCCTCAGGCAGAGGCCTCCGAGCCCGGCTGCGGCGCCGGCCCCTGCCTCCACACCCGCCCCAGCCCAGCCCGCACCCGCCCCACTCGTCGGCCAAGCAGCCGCTCACAGCGCTCCTGAGAAGGGTCAGACCGCAGCTCCCAAGCCCAGGCCGACCCTGGGCCTGTCCGTCGGCTTCACTGGGTGTGGGCCGAATCCCTCCTGCTTATATACACACAACAGCGCCCAAGCCAGGGTGGGCTCCCGCGGGCCGGGCCGGGCCGGGCCGGACCCTACCCGACCCCTCCGCCACGCCCATCCCCACGGCCCCTCACTCCTCACCATGGTCGCGCCGCCGCCACGAGCCGCCGCCACCAGCAACGCCCCAGATCGCCGCGCGCCGTCATGTGACTGCGCCCCTCGCGACAGCCCGCCCCGCAGCCGCGCCGCTCCCTGCCCATTGGTCCGTTGCAAGGAAGCGGTGCCCCCGCGGGCCGATTGGCCGCAGAGGGAGATGACAGGCGGCCGGGCTAACCGGTCTGCTGCTCGAATGCGACTCCGCAGGGAAGGGCGCACGGGGCACAACTGATCACGCGGGAGCTTTGGCGGTTGGGCGCGCGCATGGAGCGCAGCTTAGTGCGGGATTTGGCCGCGCGCCTGGGCCTCGCGCGGCCCGATGTCATCAGGTACCGCAGGGCGGGGGGCGTCGGTGCCGGCGGGTGTCGCCGCCCTTGGGAGCGCAGTTCCTCTCCGCACGGATGGGTCCCCCGGCCCGGCCCGCGCCCCTGCCGCCGCGCTCTGCCGTCGGGCTCACCGGGGTTCCGAGGGGATGGAGGGGCCGGAGCTGTCCCAGCACAGCACAGTCGGGGTGGGCATCGCTCCCGCACTGCCAGAACGGCCTCCCTCCGTGTGATCCACACGGAAAGGCCTCTAGGCAGCCGCAGTTAGCGAAGGAGCTGTGCCAGGCTGTGACCTGCAAAGGCGGGCTACGGGAGGAAGTGTCGTGATGGCCTGTGTTTGCCACCCGGCCCTGTCCGTTGCGACCGCTGGTACTGGGCTGGGCAGAGCTGGGGTAGGTTCCCGCCCTGCCCTTCACGCTGCCAGTAACTGCGGTGCTGTGTGCCGGCTGTTCCGTAGAAAGGCTGAAGAGTATCAGCGGCTGGCCCAGGTGAAATGCACGGGATTGATGGCTCAGATGACAGCGACCAGCAGTGCTGTGATGTGCCTGGACCTAGCAGCTAGTTTCATGAAGCAAGCAGTTGACAAAGTAAGATTCACTATGTGACTGGGCTGGCTGATATCTTCTCCATAAGTTCATAAAATCATTGCTTTGTGTTGTGGGAGGATGAAAGGGGTAGTAATAACTGATATTACCATGAACCCACTGTGCTGCTAAGTAGTCCAAGTCAGAGCTTTCACTGCTCAGAGTTTGAAAAAGGGCAAACTGAGATCAATGTGGTAGTTACTTTGCAAGTTGTGCCTGCTATGTTATAATTTCAGCTCTTTTACTGACAAACTACAAGCAAGGATGTTAAACTTAACATCTGCCCCTTTTACCGTGGGAGTGAAGCAGTCTCCAAGGAATCCCCAACAGTACCTATAAACCTCCACCTGCAGACCTGCTGGTGAGCTGTCAGTGAGCTGCCAAAATAGTGTCTGGTATAAAATACTTAAAACTGTCCATTCATAACAGCAAATAATTTAATTTGACCTGATGCCAGGAAAAGCAGTCTGAAAATATTGCTCAACTTTTTAAATTGCCCAGATCTTAGTTATCTTTGTTTTTAACCACCTCATGATAAAAACACCCGTCATAGTACATGGAAAGCATAAACCATACTTGCCCTGAAATGGTCTAATAACAACACTGTATTACAAGTTGTGGCATTCCTAGGTGGCGAATATTTCTGGCTGCAGTCAAAACTTCTATTCATTCCACAGATTTCTTTAATAAAGCAATTGAGATTTATTTTACAATGTTGTGCAGCCTCTCCCTGATCATTTTTGGCTGTCTAAATATGTCATGAAGAAATCCTGCTAACTCTTGGTGTTTGTCTTTGTCTTCTTGAAAGAGCTATTTTGTTAAACTCTCCGGTTTGAGTAAGACAACCTACCAGAGCTCCATGAAGTCTTTGGAGTGTTTGCTAGAGGTGAACACTCGGCTGGGAATGCGAGACTTGGCTGTGCAATTCTGCTGCCCAGAGGCAGTGAGTACTGCTTCAAAAATATTGCAGAGGTAAGGATGCTCTCATGAACACACTGGTAACACTAGTAATATTCTTTGTTACATGTGTAAAGAGCTTGAAGGTTGGAAGAGCCAGGTGTCTTTGACTGACTGGAGTGGTGAGGTGGGTTCTTAGCACTGACACCCCAGCCATTCATGTGGGTCACTTTTTAGAATACGTGTTAGAAAGACTTCGTCCGTGAGCGTTAGTTAATCGGAGTCCCAGTTCTTTGATCGAAATAGTGTTAAAAAAAAATCCAAGTATTTGTCCATAGCATCACACTGTCCTCTGCTTAACTGCTGGCCATGTCACAGTTCAGCAGTAATGCTCAGGAGAAACTAATCTTTCTTTACGGAGTAGAGCTCTTCCAAGGCACAGTACTCTACCTGTAAGCACAATAGGTACAACACTTCAGTGGAGATTCAATGGATTTTACTAAAATGTTGCACTCATAACATCTACTTCAACAAGAGCAATCACTGTAGTGTTCTGTTCTGGGGTGCTGTCACCCTGATAACACACATTTAAGTGCTGATAGGGATTTACGATGTTCTGAGTTGCAGGTCAGTGAACCAAAGGCTGTCTATGCTTGTTCTTGCTTAACAGAAACTTAAAAAAAGTCCTATCGGAAGGTGGACAATAAAATTAGTAATCACATAATTTTCTGTATTTAAGCCTTCCTCTGTGTAATAGATGCATTAGAGGTATAAGGAAGGACCAGTTCAGTCTTCTACTATGTGAATGATTTATGCATCTCATTGTAACTCGCAGATGTAATGTAGAGATCAAAGCACTGCATGGATGGGTGAGCACAGGAAATAGTTGTTATTGACATGCCTTGATCTAGATCCCTAATTTAAAATACATGTAATTCAAAAAGAGAAGGTGATCCTATTTCCCTTCTTTTCCATAGTCTCTTTTGCTTCTCTCAGCCTGTAGCAGCTATTTCTGCTTGACTGGGTTGTAGAGGATCAAGTGATCCAACAGGAGACCTGTTCAGCTGCTAAGTACCATGTGACAAATTCAACAGTTGAGGCAAATGCACTGTACAATTATCTCTCTCATAATTTTTTAGGTACGAATCCAGCCTCTCTGAAGCACAGCAAAGGGACCTTGATTTCTCCAAACCACTTTTTAGAACAGCCGCACTATTCACTGCATGCAGGTGAGTACAGCTTGAGAAATATTTTATGAGCTTAAGCTCATAAAATGACTAGTGAGACATCAGACAGACAGCTTTGTGCAGTAACAAAGGAGTCTATCCTTGTTCCCTCAAAAATGTGAAAAATACCTTTTCCTAGTAGAGTTTCCTCATGTAATTTGGACTAGCCCTGGGTCTGAATTTCTAAACTGTATTAGCTGAGTAGTGTAGTGGTCTATTAATTAAGTAAATTTGTTTCCAAGTGAGACAGGGATTAGATAGCATAAAAACCCAGGGCTACTTGCCTCATTCTCAGAGGCAGTGTTGGTGTAATAAACATCACTTCACCAGAGTTGTAGTTTCTGGAGCATCGCTTTGTATAGAAATAACTTTATCTTGTAGGTGCTTGAAGCTAAAAGTGGACAAAACTAAAATGTTGGCTATATCTGGGGTGAAAAAAGCAATATTTGACCGGCTGTGCAATCAGCTAGAGAAGATTAACAAGCAACTCAGCAGTAAGTTTTTTGGCTTCATCCCAGTAAGGCAGAATACCCATTGCCTGGCCTCAGAGCACCCCATCCTTTTCCGCTAGTGAATTCATTCTCAGCACTTTCAGGCATTCCCTGTCAGCCAATCTGCCCATCTATTCCAGCATGTTTCCTGCAACTCAGTTCCCAGTCAGAGTAATTGCTTCTATAGAAATTACATAGCATACAACAAGGTCAAAAATAAACGCTTTCCTCTCTTCTCAAACGCTCACCACTTCTTACATTCTGTTGTACTGCTATTCCTGTTTCTCCCATACTACCTGACATGTCCTGGTTTCCTCCTTCTTGCTTGCGTTCTTCATCCCGTTAACATGGTAACATGACACAAAAGTTAACAAATATCTTGCTACCTCATTCGCTTTGACTGACTCACGTGTTTTCCTGAACTAAAGCCTTGCTTTTCTGGTAGTAATTCAGCTATTACCAGATACTATCCCTTTGCACACAGTGGACACACATGAGGAATCTTTACCCATTTTTGAACCTGCAGCTCTCTACACTCCTTTTTTATAAAGAATATTGACAATTCTTGGCCTTATATCTCTGCCTCCTCCTGCTTAATTTTTCCTGTCTCAGACTTTTCTTCTTACTCCTCACTGACAGTACCTCCTGCTTCACCCTATTTCCACGCTTCCTAGCATGGTTTGTTGAATGTGCTGCATAAATCTCAACCAAAACCTGCCGCTGTAGTGCAGTGCCCTACAGAAATCTACTAAAGCATCTAATAAGCAACTTATTTTTTTAGATGATGTTCCAGTAGCTGCAGAAACAGCTGAGAGCTTGAACACCAACCTTGAGGAACAGTGTGAAAAGGCAGATGGTAAGTTGTGTTTAGCTGTGAACTAAAACCAGCTCACCAGAACAGCCCAGCTTTATTGCTGCTTAATATTTTATCATAGAATCATAGGGTATCTCAAGTTGGAAGGGGTTCATAAGGACCACTGAGTCTAACTCCCTGCTTCTCACAGGACTACCTGAAACTGGTGTTGTGCAGACACTCCTTGAACTGTGGCAGGCTGGCACTATGACCCCTTGTCTGGAGAGCCTGTGTCAGTGACTGCCCACTGTCTCAGTGAAAACGCTTTTAACATCCCATCTGAACTTCCTAACACAGCTTCCTTCCATTTAGCCATGGCCTACATTTTAGTTGTGCAGTACGCCATAACGTTCAGTTCCTAGCAGCTTACTTCATTCTGCAAATCACTGGCTGCAAAGGACTTAGCAGAAGAACAGTGTTGTTAATACTGAATAGCCCTAAAGACAGCTCTTCCACCCAGACACAAAGGCAAAGAGCCAGGTGAGGCAAGCAGCAAACCAAAGGATTAGATAACAGTGACAGACCCTGTGCTTGTGTCTCTGCATTTGCTCACTGCTGTGATTATTGCCAGCAACATATTGCCAGTGATGGCCTGTCATGAGCTTTCTCCTTCTCTCACAGGATCTGAGGATGATGAGGAGATGCCAAAGACTGAAACAAATCAAGACTATGAGGAATGGAAAAAGAAAATTCTGGAAAACGCAGCTAAGGCACGAGGCACAAGTAGTAGTAGTGTCTGTGCTGTGCCACCTAGTAATGTTCCAACTGCTTGCTCGTAATTTTGACTCTAACAGGAATTCCAGTAGCATATGAATGCTGTCTGCCTGGTAGGCAGCTGATTTTATTCATGAGCTAGTTTTTTAAGTATTTAAGAACATTATTTTTAGTAAATCACCTGTGAATTTACCTGAGCAGCAGTGACATTAGGTGTTGAATAGATTCATTTATCTTGCTGCAACAAACAGGTAACAGTCTAATGCTGTCTTAAGTGTAAATAGGTTGCAAGTTACACACCATTGTGCCCCAGCTAAAAGTAGCAGGTGAAAAAAGCAGGAAAGGACTAACAGTGCCTTGTCAAACTGCAAAACCAGTAATTAAGAGACCTTTTTTTGTTATTCATTTTTTACTTTTGAAAAAGTATTTTGTTACTGAATTTTACCTGTTTTTATGATCTCTATGGGACTGAAGACTTTTGTGCTTGTAAGGTGTCACAGGCATTCCAAGTAACAATAAATGCTTTGTATTACAACACCAGGTTCTTGCCACTTGTCTTCTATAAAAATCAAGAGTACAAAAGAAAGACGTATAGGAGATGTCTCTGCTTTAAGGAGGAAGATATTCAGGGGACATCAATGTTGTCTGGGTAGGACATAGATCTTGTCTGGGTAATACAGGCGTTTTTGCATTTTGCAGTCATGCAAAATGAGGAGGGGAGCGTCTTCTCCACTGTAATTCTTAGAGGCAGCTTCTGTAGTCCCACACTTCCATCCCAGCTACTCAAACTATAAGCTGTATTTACTTTCTGAGGGAAAACCACAAATTTTAGCAGCACAGGGCTGGACTAACTATAATAAAACCAATCCAAGGCTTTTTCCCCTCTTCTCTTGCATGTCTGGGATGTGCCAAGAGAAGTTCACATTCATTTCAAAACATCCCAGAAACCTCAAGTTTCCATGCAAAGCCAGATAAGTTTTCATGCTTAGCATTTAGATTTTTAACTATCGTTCCCATCTGAAGTAACTATCGTACTTCTTAATAGTATTTTAACAGCTTGCCAAATGCCTTACTGCTGTGCACAGTCCCTGCTTACCTGTGTGACACCGATCACTTCAGGGCTACGAGAGCTGATCCCATTAACTGCTATAGATACCAGTGTATGGTACCTTTTTGTCATACTTACTGTTCCAGTGATTCACATGTCACCTGTGGTTCATACTTGTAGCTTTTTTGTACACCCCAAAGCATCTGGGTCGAGGCAATCCTAAGCACAAATACAGGCTGGGCAGCGACCAGCTGGAGAATAGCCCTGAGGAGAGGGACTTGGGAGTGCTTGTGGACGAGAAGCTCAACATGAGTCAGCAGCATGCACTTGCAGCTCAGAGGGCAAACCGGATCCTGGGCTGCATCAGGAGAAGCGTGGCCAGCAGATTGAGGGAAGTGATTCTCCCCCTCTACTCTGCTCTGGTGAGACCCCACCTGGAGTACTGTGTCCAGTTCTGGAGCCCTTA
>JAOXOE010000720.1:7505922-7537822 GCA_028565055.1 Phoeniculus purpureus
CCTGACCTGCCCCCATCCCCCTACCCTCCCAGCCCTAGTGGGAGGAGATTCTCCATTCAGAGATAGGGGTGAGGCCTTTGTGCTCCACTTCCTCCCTACTAGGACCCAGTGCTTCTGTCTCAGTGCCCAAGACACTGCTGCAGCCACTTCTTGGCACTGAATTACCCTCGTCCACCCCGCTGCTTATCAGCCACTAATTACTTTAAAAGAGAAGGACTGATGCTGGCTTTCACCCCACTTTCCTGAGGGTGGGGGGGACCCTGTGACCTGGGCCACCCGTCCACTGCCCTGACCTCCATTCCTGCCCACACTGAGAAGAAATTCCCAGCTGTTAGCTGATTCCCTGGGAAACGCACTGGGCTCAGCCACAGCACACTGCTGCAGGCAAGTGGGAAGACAAAATCTGGGACAGAAAAACCCTGAAGAACAGAGCAGGGGAAAGATCTCCCAGTGGCTCTGGGCTGTTGTATTCCATCTGCCCAGCTGTGCTGGGTCACATTCCTTGGCTTTTAACACTTCTCCATTTGAGGTTGACACCTTTCAATTTGGTTTTGACCATTTGCCCAGATTTGTGGTTGTGTGGGTCCTCTTCAGAGCCATGGGATGACTCCCATTCTCTGCTGGTCTAGGATTTCTGCCCCAAACCAGGACCAAAACAGCACCAGGAGCTACCAAAAGGCATTAACCTAGCCAAAAGGCAAGGCAGGGCAGGAGGAAAACGTGTCCAGGATTTGCTGGCAGCTACAGCCAGGCGTGGGTGCACTTCCCCGAGCAGCTGCATTTCCCATACTAGATACACTTCCTATAGCAGACACATTTCTGACAACAGATCCATTTCCCATGACAACTGTGTTTCTCCCAGGGGTGGGGACTCTGAAGTCCAGTACCTGGAAAGATGCCTGGCTCACAGGGAAAGCCAGCTGAGTTGGCTGAAGATGCCCAGGGCATCCCCTTCCCTAGGCAGCCCGGCTATGATCAATCCAAGGTGGAGCAGGACACAGAGCAGTTCCCCAGGGGGAACTGGCAGCACTGGGGAGCAGAGGCCCAGCTGCCCTGAGTTCTGTGAGCTGGGATATCACTTCCCACTCACTAGTACCTGCTTTTCCCCAGATGCTGGAGCCATGAGCCCAGAGCCATCTAGAAATACTTGTGGACAGCAACAAGGGACCCCATGTCAGACTTTCATGACTCCACGAACCTGAGTCACTCCCTTCTCTTCAGGATCAGGACTTGACACCTTGACATAGCACTTTACCAGGTCCCAGGCTCTTCACTGGAGCCTCCTGTTCTGCCCTACATGCCCACAGTGGAGTGGGCTCAGCTCTGGCCACACACTGACAACACTCTGTGGAGCTCAGGGATGTACCTGCTGCAAGGGACAGGGCTTTCAATGGCTTGGGAGAATAGAAGTCCTGGCTCCGGCAAGCACCATCCAACTGTGCCAGGATCCACCCCCACCAGACAGCTCCCAGCTTCCCAAAAACAGGCTTGAGAAGCCCAACCTGAAAAAGACCCTGAGAGCTCAGCAGCTTCCAGGCCCTGTCATGCTGGGGTGGTGCTGGCAGCTACAGGACACAGTTCCAGGGGCTTTTTGCCCTCATGGCACCATGAGAAGAGAAACCACACTTCATCCTGCCTTCTCCTCTTCCTCTGCAAGCCAAGGCACCATCCCCTATGCACCACTGTGTACAGGACCTGGAAAGGAGAAGCCAGGGTCGGTGCAGAGGAAAGACTGGGGCCAGGATACATGGAGCAGCAACTGACCAGCCCCAAGGCCAGAGGAAACAACACAGAGGGAAGAGCTGCAGGGCCCTTTGAGGGGTTGAACCCTCTGCCTGTGCACACTACCAGCAGGACTGAGGCTCCAGAAACTTCCTGACCAAGGGTACTGCCAGCACAACCCCCCAGCACTGAGTGGGGATGCAACCACAGGCTACGCTGAGCTCCACACACTTGTGCACAGCATACGCCTGTCACCCACCAGCTGTGCTCCCCTTGGTGCTAGACTCTTCATCTCACAGGGAGGAAAGTAGCCCACAAACCCATCATCCTTCAGCAGCCAAGATTTCAAAGGGCAGCTTTGCCTCTGACGTAGAAAGCACACTCCCAGCCCTTCAGGCGTGATCCAAGTGCCTGAGGAAGGCGAAGAGCCAGCAGAAGCTAGGAAAACTCATCTTCCCACTTCCTGCCGGGTCTGCTCCACCTTGGATTGAACCCAGGGCTCCCTGCTCAGGAAGATTCCTTTCCCTCCCACTACACGAGCCACAATAAGAACTCAAGCAGGAAGGAGGAACAGGTCATCTACATAAAGTTGCAGAATTTAAGATTTTACCTCTGCAGGCTGCATCACAGGAGTTGTGCTGGAGCACATTTACTCTAGGAACCAGCTGCTGACAGGATTCCTGGAATGTTCTGGCCTGTCTGCCAGCAGGGAGAGAATCCAACTTCCCCCCACCTTCTGTGAGATGGTTAAAGTTTGAAGGAGAGAGGGGGAATTAGAGGAGGACTTTTGAAGGAAACCACACAAGTCCACCACTGGGCAGGAAAGGGTAGTATCTGATGATGCTCCACTGTGTGCAACATGTAAACAAAAAGATGCAGTATTTTCATATTTAAAATGCGCACAGAGCATCCACATGGATGGAAGGTTGCATCTGGGAGTTTATACCAGCACATTAGCTGACAAAGCTCTGAAAGGCCAGGCAGGAATTGGCAGCAGGGCCCATCTAATCTCTCCACAGAGGTGGCCAGCTCAGGGCCCTGGGGAGCCCAGCCCCTCTTAACACATTAAGGTCGCTTACTCGGAATCAGACTGACTGCAGCACAGGCCCCAGCAGGGCAGGGAAAGGCAGCAGCAGCTTCTGGCAAGCACTTGGCTGCCAGTGATTGCCCAGAACACAAGCTCATGAATGAGGGCGTATGGGAAAGGATTCCGCTTCCCCTGCTGGAGTCTGATGGCTTCCCTCAGCCCCTCCCCAGCCCCAGCAAGCTTTGCAAGCACAGCAGAAAAGCCTTGCAATGAACTTCATTAAGGCATATTCTTGACACACAAGACACTGTGATTCCACTCAACAAGTCTCAAGTGTAGCTGAGCCCTGACAGATGTCAAAGCAAGATGGATGATGTCTTCCTGTGTGGGTTTCCTTGGCTCCTCAGAGCTACCAAGTTACTCAGCTGCTACAAAAAGTGGCAAGATCTTCTCCAGAAAGTGCAGTCCAGCACCACAGGGCAGTACAGGCCCAGCACTTCCAGTTCAAAACTTGCTTTAAAAGGTACAAATAAGGCAGATCCATCAGAGGTGTCTTGGGAGCTTGCCACCAAGGTCCATACTGAGCTGACAGTAAGGTTGCAGACATGACAAACCTTCACATCAGGTGGAGAGCCAGTGGTGGAGTCTAAACCCAGAATACAGGGCAGATGTACCCCAAGAGCCACAACTCCCCCTCCAGAGAGATCAACTTTGTGCAGAGGACAATACAGCTCAAGACAGAGGAAGGATCAGTATCTATCCAGCAGGGCAGCTGTGGGGAGCTTGACTGCAGGGAGGAAAAGCTACTCACAGACTGTTACTGTTCGAGGTGTGTGGCCGCCCCTCTGCAAGCCTTTCCTCCACAAAGGCTGACTGGTTTGAGTCAGGGAAGGGCAGCTTCAGCACAGGAAAAGACTTCCGTTCCTGTTAGCCTTTTCTGCTAAGCCTCCCCTTTGATCCCTGGGGAGAGGGACAATTTGGCAGCTGGAAAACTATTGTGTGGCTCTTGATATAAGTAGCTGCTAAAGGCTTGGTTCAGAGCTGGAGCCAGTTGTTTGACTATACAAAGCAGAACCATGCCCTAACAGGCAGGTAAGAGCAATTTGTCACTGCTGGGAAAACAGCTAAGTAGGGAGGGGAAAGAAAAAGCCACTTCCATGGACTGAAAGTGAACAGCACAAGTTTTTGTCACAGGTAGAGTACCATAAACTGTATTGACTGGAGACAAATCTCCTGGATGGAAACCTTGCTATTATTTCTCTCTCCAGACTGCTGTTTGCTGTTCATGTTTATGAACAGTGAAGCTGCCAATCAAAGTCCAGTTTGGAGGCAAATTCTCATATCTGGGTTCCTCAATAAATTCTTTGGCACTTTCTGAAGCACTAGCCTGTGCAAGTTAAAGGATGTATCAAAGGAAGAAGTAGGCAGCAGTAGTCTTAGAGTCAAATGTTTAATAATTTCCCAAGAGCGAGTATTACATCGAAATTTAGAGTGTATATAAAATAAGAAATGGAAAACAAAGAAAGAAAAAAATCAGTATTTTCATAAAAGGGCACACAACCCTGTAATTCCAGCTGAATCCCCTCTTCAGAGGCACAGCAGCCACTATAGCAACCCCTCTTGGCAACCCAAGATCAGGTCGCAGGCCGCTTGCAGCGTTTAGGCTCAGCACTTTAGGAACAGCAAGGAAAACTCTGATTCTGTACAACCTGCACAACACCACCACAGTTCCAGACCTGTTACATGGTTGATTGTGGTCTGTCCAGAAGAGAGCTAAGAGACAAACCAAAGTTACCCTAGGCAAGGTGAGCTGATCGCAGATTTGGTCTCAGCAGGGCCTTCTTTTCCACTTGCTTTTCTTTTCCTACTGACCCCAAACATTTCTCGCATCATTTCACAACATGGTGTTATTGCTGATGGAGAAGGAAAAAGGAGACATTTATTAGGCTCAGCAGCACCAAGACAACTATACTATGCTCCAAGCATTCCTCAGACACACTCAGGAGGCTGCTACAACCTAGAAGGCTGAGATATGGTCCCTAGATGTGTTAATGCTGCCTTCTACCATCATAGAATCATCTAGTTCCAACCTTCTGCGATGGGCAGGGGCAACTCCCACTATACCAGGCTGCCCAGAACCATCGTCCAACCTGGCCTCCTCACCGCTTCAAAATTTTGCCCAAGAATCTTCTCTGCTGAAAGAAGCATCTGCTGTGGGAGAGTCTGGCCCTGTCACAAAAAGGTGATTCCTCACAAGTCTCAAGACTGCTAGTAATGTATCAGGGACTCCTCTCCCACTCCAAGAAGAGCAGAGCTTGGCATCTCCTTCTGCTGCTGGGTAGCCACAGCCTTGCCTACCTCCTTCCCACCTCACTTGCAGTGAGGGGAAGGAGGAAATCAGAGGGGAGTAAATGTGGACAAAGAGCACCTCTCCTGGAAGAGAAATGTGAGGCTTTAGAGCAAGGCTGCTGTGCTAAGTCACAGGTGAAAGCTCCAGAGACACTGGCAATATCTATCCTTCCCAGGGTCCTGCAGCATGAACAGGAAGGATGTGGGGGAGCAGCTGTATTGCTCACCCTGCTCCTGGATGGCAATGACAACCTCCACATGTTTTTGTGGGAGAGCCAACACACTGTTCACCCTGGCAAGAGCAAGGGTGCTCCCCAGCTGGTGGCCAGAGCTAGCATGAGCTCTACTGCTGGAAGAAACTCCAGAATCTGAAGGCAGCAGGACAAGGAACAGGAATGCTGCTCTCACCCAGCTGTGGCTCCCACCCGCTTTGCCCATGGCTGGCTTACCTTGGCCTTGTTCTGAACGGGCAGATACAGTTTGAACTCAGCTGGCAGTTCATCTTCTGAGTAGAGACGGTCAGAGAAGTACACTCGTCGGATGCGACAGTTGGCGTGGATCTGAGAGTCAAAACAAAGTCAGTTCATTTTCCACATGCTCTTTCCATACCCAGTTTTGATGTCATGCAACAGCCTGGATCCCTTGGCTCAGCACGGCCTCTCTCCAAATCAGAGAAGGAACTTCGGCCCATGCCCTCTACTTTGCATTATTCTTTACCAAGTGCTGCAGGCTGTCTCACAGAATCACAGAACTTTAGGGATTGGAAGGGATGTCAAATCTAGTCCAATTCCCCTGCTACAGCAGAATCACCTAGACCAACTCGCACAGGAACATATCCAGGCAAGTTTTAAACATCTCCAGAGAAGGAGACTCCACAACGCTCCTGGGCAGCCTGTTCCAGCACTCTGTCACCCTCATTGTGAAGAAGCTCCTTCTCCTATTTATGTGGCACCTCCTCTGTTCCAGCTTACACCTGTTGCCCCTTGTTCTATCTCTAGACAACACTGAGAAGAGCCTGGTTCCATTCTGACACCCACTCCTCACATATTTATAAACATTAATGTGGTTACCCCTCAGTCTCCTCTTCTCCAAGCTAAAGAGACTCAGCTCCCTCAGCCTTTCCTCATAAGGGAGGTGTTCTCCTCCGTTCATCATCATTGTTGCTCTATGCTGGACTCTGTCCAACAGCTCTGTGTCCTTCTGAAGTTAGGAATGAGACTATCCATTCTGTGCTGCCTCCTCCACCAGCTGAAAAAGGGGTCACTCTAGTCCCCATCCTGAGTATGGCAGAACACAAACATTTCCCACTTCATCTCAGGGACAACCCTCCAGGAACTGTAACACTCCCATCATTCTAAGGAACAGGCATGCTCCGCACACAAGCATTCCTCTACACTCAGCATGCCGTTGGACACAGCAAACACAAAGCCCTAGCACAAAGAAAAAGTTTCACACCCTCAGCAGGAACAAACACTGTACCAACTCTAGTCCTAGAGTCACTCTGCCTCTGTGAGGAAACAAGCTTGACCAGAGATACATGCAGACCATAATGCCCTGGGTCCTTAGAGGCCAGCTGGTCACTGTCTGATGTATCTGGACAATACAGCAGCACAGAGCTAACTCCCAGCAGACCACCACCCAGCAAGCAAAACAAGATGGAAATGGGCTCTTCCACCCCAGTCTAGCCCAGGACAGTGAGGTGGTACCACGACCTCTTCTGCTGCAGTTAGGTCTTTGCTCCCCTCCAAAGAGCTCTGCACAGAGCAGGACTGGCAACAGAATCATTCCAGACTAAACCCAGATTCCCAAACCAGAGCAAGGCTGTCCCAGACAGTGCGATGGTTACCCAGCATCACTTTCTGCACGCTGGATTGTGCCTGCTTCTCACCTGAACTCTTAGAGTCTCAATGTAATTTGTTCCGTAAGCCCGGCGCGTGAAGTCTGACAGGTTGAACTGGATTTGGTTCCATCCATCGTCCAGCCGCATGGGCATGGTGCAGATAAATGGCTTCACTCGTGTAGTGCTCTGGTAGTTACTTGCTCGGAAACGCCGGCGTACGTTCTTATCATCCAGCACCTGGAGTAGGGAAGGAAAGTTGCTGACCCAGTACTCCGAAACCCTGAAGTCCCTGTTTCTGAGAGAGGGTTCTCCTACTGCCATCCCTCCATTTCACTGCAGAATTATTTTCATGCAGGAAAACAGACTAATTTTCAGCAACAGCAAGGATATGCTTGTGAGCTGACTGGTGACCCTGTAGCAGATGGTCTGACACATCACAGTGCCAAGCAAGCAAAACAGTTTGGGGTACCACTCGAGCACATGACTGCAGACATCCTGGTCCCTTCCTCACTGGTTCCTGTAGAGACCTTGCTGCTGCACCCTCCTCACCTGCACTTCGAAAGTGAAGTATTTCTTCAGGTTCTTGATGATCATCACTAGAAAAGGTAGTTTGATGCCCAGGGTCTTCTTTGGGTCAGCAGGGCATGTAATGTACGTGGTACTGAAAGGGACAGAAAAAGGCTTTGGGATCTCACACAGCACAGCCCAAGTTTCAAGTCTCTTCCTTGACCTAACAGTCTTAGAAGACAGGCAGAAAAAGATCTTGAAATCTTAGTAACAATGAGGATCTTCTGTAACAGGAGGGAGAGTTTCAGAGGTAGCTGCAGGGAGAACAAGACAAAAGGCCCAAAGAATGCATTTCAAAACACACTTTTCTCACTGAGGGTATGAGAACAGTTCTGAACATCTTCATCTTCCCAGTTTCAAGGCCATACCAGGGCTGTTTCTCAACACTACCTCCTCTTACTCTTGGACTGAACAGTTAGAACCCTCCAGAGCACAGCAGAGGCCCTGTGTGCTCTGTACGGCTGGTTAAATATGAGCTCTAGAAATACACGTCAGGCCTGGCAAGTTCTGTGTCAACATTTCTTGGAAGGAAGAGAAACATTCGCTCAGTCTGTCTGCAGAAGAGGAGTCTCTACTGCCCTTATAAGGAGTGCCCTGCTCTGAATCACCCCTGGAGAAGCCTTGGAGACTCCGAACATATTCATGGAATCAGTGTCTCTCTCCCCAGTTGATGTGGATGAGCTTGCTAAATGAAGCACCATAAGCAACTCCCCTCAAAAATCAGCCTTTGCTGTCCCTGTTGGAGAGCAGATGAAACGTGGGGACAGCAGCACAGCAAGCCTGACACAATAAGAGATGCAGAAGAGAGAGTGCTGCCCTTTCAAGTAATAAGTGTCACTGACTGGAGACCAGGTATCAATTATAGCTTTTCCCAACCCCAAGTGATGGAAAATAATGATGGGAATTTATGTTTTTATCCCTTAACACCACTGAGGATGACAGAGAGCTCTGCAAGCACACTCAGTGAGAGGCATGGTACAAAGCTACAGCAGGGTATCAGTGATCTTACCCAGATCACGTTCTTTGGTTTATTGACAAAGAGATTGCTGCGGAGTCTGAAAGAGACATCTGCTGTGCACTGACCACTTTCTCCCTGCTGCAGGGCCAAGCCCCCATGGCACAACAAGGAAAAAGAAAAGGCTTTCTCCTACCTGACATTGGTCCCTTCAATCTCCAGCACCAGTGACTGAATGTCATTGTCAGTGATGCGCTTGATGTGGCCATTGCGCACCTGGAAGAAAAGCAGCACAGAGGTTACTGAGAGGGAAACAAGGCACCCACAGCTCCTCTTGGAAGGAGGAGGAGGGGGCAGGGAAAAAGACATCAGGAGGACCCATCTACATTTACTTAGCTCCTGTTACCTCTTTCCAAGGTTTTTATCACCACAGCCCAGAGCATCAGAACTCCAAGCAAGAATTTTTGGCCCAGCATACTGCATAGACACTGAGCGCAAGACTTCATCTATCAAAACACACTACAGTGAACACAAGTGACTCAAGCCTCATGTTAGAGGCCCAAATAAACAAACAGTAAAGTTTATTTATTTGATCAGAGTTTGCTTTGTTTAATCAGAGCAAGATCAAACTAGACTGGAATACCGGGTGAAAGCAAGTAGGAGCAATATGGTCATCCAGCCATCACCTGCAGTCACCAGGGCCTCTCAGTTTCTACGCCAGGGCATGGCTGACTGCCTCTGTGGAAAAATTTGGTTAAAATTCTCAGAAAGCACAGAGCCATCACCTGCTCTGCTGAGGGGCGCAGAGATTTGGGTCCTCTGATGCAGCCAGCTACTCCCTGAACTCAGGGCAGCCACACCTGGAACCAGGAGCCAACACAAATCCATTTTTCTACACAAGTAGCATGGCTGAATTCCAGGTCTGAGGGTTTATTCTTGTAATGCAGCAGATCACTTCCCATCACATTTACCTCCATTTGAAAGGCACTTTTACTAATGAAGCCTGCTGTTCTTGCCTCTGAGACATCAGCTCAGCATTGTAATGCTCCTTCCAGCTCCATGAATTAATTTCCTTAGCACCTATCACAGCTGCTAACACAGAGAATACATTAAACCTCTAATGGGATGGTTCCAGTCATTAGCCACAAAATGGTTTAAAGGTTTAGCAATTCATCTTCAAAATTCATCTCTCTAGAGATCTAGAACAGAGATGTTTTCTGGGGCAAAAAAAAAAGAATATAAAGGAAATATTTCTAGATAGGCCCTGTGAGAGACAGGCCAGGAGGTGGGCTGCTAAGACACCTCAGCCTGGAGCACCTGGCTGCTGCCAACAAGCACAGGAGTGCAGCTCGCCCTGGCAGGCTGCTCTTAACTCTGCTTCAAGCCCACACAAATACCTCCAGAAAGCATTAAGCTCAGAGAGAGGATCCTTCCAGGATAACTGTATCTCTCCTTTGCACCAAAAGCAGCTCCCATGGTTTTATAGGTCCATTCAGCAACACTAGGCCTGTATAAGTTGAGTGTTGTGTTTTTTTCAGTAATAAATCAATCCCTAGCCCAGCAGAAACCCTATGTGCCTCTCTGTACTTGTGGCAATCGGCATATGGGAAATTAAATCCTGGAAGCCACTGGGATACAGCATGCAGATAGAACACTGGAATTCCCCCTGTCCGAGTGCTTCAGGTGAGGAGGAGTTGATGGCAGTTCTGAACAGAGCCAGCCCTCATACCACAGAAGGCAGCTTTCCCAGGGGGTAGCATATGGCTCACAGACAGCAGAAGGTTCGAGTTTGGGCTTTTCTGGAGAGGACAGGAACAGATCAGAGCTAAACATGCTCTAAACCAGTCAGTCAGCAAAACTTCTATCTGCAACCAGGTCCCCTTCCCCAGATTACAGGGATAACAAAAAAAACCCAACTCCTCTTCTTCAGCATTGCCCAAAATAGGATGAAAGCAGAGAAGAGAGGAGGTGAGTACAAAACAGTGCCAGACTGCAACAGAACCCTTCCTCCCCATCCCACCTAGCTCAGATAAAGTCTTTGTAAGCTGCAAGGAGATGGTGGCCAGGTCATGAATGAATCCTCCCATATGTTCTGTCTGCAGGTGCCTGCTGGCAGGAGACCCAGAGACACTAAGACAGGGCTGAGTCACACAGATCAACAGACTATCTCGCTAAACTGGAGAGACAGGGAGTTGATGGGTGTTTAGTGGGCAAGGAGTTGGCTGCATGGTTGCAGTGGTCAATGCCTTGACGTCCAGATGGAGACTGGTGATAAGTAGTGTCCCTCAGGAGTTTGTACTGGGACCACTACTGTTTAATAGCTTCATAAGCAACAAAGACAGCAGGGTCATGTGCAACTTTAATGAGTTTGCAGGTGACCCCAAGCTGAGTGGTGCAGGTGACATGATCCATCCAGAGCGATCTGGACAAGCTGGAGAAGTGGGACCATGTGAACCTCATAATGTTCAACAAGGTCATGTGCCAGGTCCTGCCCCAGGGTCAGGGCAACCCCTGGTATCAGTACAGGATGAGGATGAAGGATGAAGAGCAGAGAAGGACTTGGGGTGCTGGTGGGTGAGAAGCTAGCCAGAAACCAGCAATGTGCACTCACAGCCCAGAAGCCGAACATGTCCTGGGCTGAGCTCCCGGCAGCTTGAGCAGCAAGTCAGGGAGGAGATTACGCACATCTACTGAGCTCTGATGAGATTCCCCTGCAGTGCTGGGTCCAGCTGTCTCTTCAGCAGAGCAGAGACATGGACCTGTTGAAGCAGGGCCAGAGGAGGCCCCAGACCCCTCTGCTGTGAGGCCAGGCTGGGAAAGTTGGGGGACGTTCAGCTGAAGAAAGGAGGCTCCAGGGAGACCTTAGCACAGCCTTTCAGTGCTTGAAGGGGATGATCAGAAAGATGGGAACAGATTTGTCAGCAGGGGCTGCTGTGACAGGGCAAGGAGTGATAGTTTAAACTGAAAAAGGGAGCTTAGATAGAAGGAAGAAATTATTCTTTGTGAGGGTTGTGAGACCCTGATCCAGAAAGGTGGGAGAAGTCCCATCCCTGAGTTAGTTTCAAGCTCATTACCTGAGCTTGAAAGGTCCCTTCAAACCAACTCAGTTTGACTCTAAGAGGCAACCTCCGCTCCACTGAGCAGAGCTGTCAGCTCTGTATGGCACAGGGCAGGAGGAACAGCCCTGCTAGGGATACTCAGCTAGAGCTTCCTAGGCTTCAGGGGCTTTCCCCCTACCTCAGGGAAGCTCAAAAGGGTAAGATCTCAGAAAATTTTGCAAATATAAACAAAACACTCTACACTTGGCCAATATTTTCTAGATGTTTTAAGCATAAGAAGGTGGATTTTTGAAGGTAGAAAATAAAGGATAGTATCCCTCTTAGAAAAATCAAAAGTTCAAGAGCTTAATGTCCTCTGAATCAGGATAACTGAGAAATCACCTCCTGTCTAAAGACACTAAAAAAGCTTGGGTTTGTTTTTTGCAGATGGAAACCTCAAATCTTGCAGGGTTCAGAGGAAGCAGCAGCTTCACAGATGGTTGTGTTTGAACAGGTATTTCTTGAGGCTGTGGTTGCTAAGAGCAACACTAATCAAACCAACAAAGGACAGAGACAATGCAGCAAGCAGCAGCCCAGGCCAAGAAGCCCACCCACTGGTTGATGGGATACCACAAGCTGAGGCCAAACTCTGGAGGCCCATACCCACATCTTGTCTGGCCACCCAGTCAACAGGCAATGCCATTGCTCATGTCAGCAACAGCAAGCAGAAACACCATGGCCTAGGCTACTGTATGCATGGCTACACATCACCTTGGGACAGGCCAGCACTGCTCAAAGACAGTGCTGGGGCAATCTGTGCCATCTCCCTCACCCAGCAAGGGTGAAGCGGCAAAACAAGATGCAAAAGGAGAAGGCGGCTAGCTGTGCTGCACAGCCAGGGGCACCCAAGTTTGTGAAGGAGGACAGCACCAGAAGGTAGGTACCCAGCAGCAACCAGCTCTCTGTGGACAAAGCAGAAAGGAACCTCTGCCTGCAGGTGACTCCACTCTTACCAAAGCCTAGACACTTCAGTCCTGCCAGTCCCCTTAGACAGGATGCTAGTGGCCAGGACAAATTTGACTTGGTGCGGTTTGCTGCCAGGACATGGCTGTAACTTACTCATGCATCCTGAGAGAGAATGCAGAAAAGGACTGCATCCACCAGCTTAAGGGAGGTTTCAAATGCTCACAACAAGGAGAGGGGTCCACTGCCCCATTTCTACACCTACATCAATCACAGAAGCCTCTACTTCACACAGTCTCCATCAGTACAAGAGTATCTCCCACCAGAGGCAAAGAAGTGGTTTTCCCAATGTCACAAAAGTTTGAGATTTCCCCAAGATCTAAAAAAAAAAAAACATTAAAAAACTAAAATCACTGTCTGCTTGTATTGCTTTGTAATCAGGCCAGTAATGAATTCAGTCACCAGGGAATTCACCTATGACATAGGAGAACAGCAGCTCCTTGGTTTTGGTTGCTTTCCCTGTGTCCATAAAGCCCAACACTCTCGCCTGTCAGTGTCAGAGCTGGACAATTCCTGGGATGTCTGAGTTTAGGCAGGTTGGTGTTTTCCAATGAAAATAAATAAACCCACTGGAAAAATCCCTGACCATTTTTGGATATTGACTTCCTTCAGGATCATGCTGCCCAAGCCTGACGCCACCGTGCCTCCTCTCCTGCCAGCTGGGCGCATTTTTACATCAAGCCCAAGAGGCTTCATTGGCAACTTGGCACCCATGCCCCTGTTCACAGCTGCCATCAGTACCCAAACCATCACAACAACATGAGTTTGCAGTGTCTTTGCACAACCCAACACCTGAGGCAGCAGCAGGAGGATGATTTTTTGAAGGAGCTGAGCAGGAGTGATAACACCATGGATTTCTGCTGCTGTGAATACCCCGAGGGTATCAGATCAGGGATGCCAAAGCCATTGTGCACACTCCCCTCCCAACTTTTAAATGGAAAAGTGAGGTGAAAGAAAGCCACATATGCAGAGGCAAAGAAATTGGGAAGACCCACTCTGGTTCCCCACCACAGCTTTGTGAGCAGGGAAATCCTCCTCCCAACAAGCTTTGCCAAATCACAGAATGACAGAACATTAGGGATTGGAAGGGACCTTAAAAGATCGCCTAATCCAATTTCCCTGCCACAGCAGGATCACCTAGACCAACTCACACAGGAACATATCCAGGTGGGTTTTAAACATCTCCAGAGAAGGAGACTCCACAACCCTCCTGGGCAGCCCATTCCAGTGCTGTCTCTCTCACTGTGAAGAATTTCCTTCTCATATTTATGTGGAACCTCCTATGGTCCAGCTTACACCCACTGCCCCTTGTCCTATCATTAAATGACATTGAGAAGAGCCTGGCTCCATCCTTCTGACACTCACCCCTCACATATTTATAAACATTAATGAGGTCACCCTTCAGTCTCCTCCAAGCTAAAGAGACCCAGCTCCTTCAGCCTTTCCTCACAAGGGATGTGTTCTACTTCCCTCATCATCTTCATGGCTCTATGCTAGACCCTCTCCAGCAGTTCTGTGGCCTTCTGGAACTGAGGGGTCCAGAACTGGACACGATACTCCAGATGTGGTCTCACTAGGGCAGAGTAGAGTGGGAGAAGAACCTCTCTCCGTTCTGCTAACCACCCCCGTTCTGATTCACCCCAGGATGCTGTTGGCCTTCTTGGCCATAAGGGCACATTGCTGGATCACGGCCATTCCGCTGTCCACCAGGACCCTCAGGTCCCTTTCTTCTATGCTGCTTTCCAAAAGGTGAGTCCCCAACCTATACTGGTACCTGGGGCTGCTCTTGCTCAGATGCCAGACTCTACACTTGCCCTTGTTATACTTCATTAAATTTCTTCCCGCCCAGCTCTCCAGCCTGTCCAGGTCCCACTACACCACTGCTTACGCCTAGTCTGCAAGCAGCATTCCTGTTGGCCTTGCCACAGGCTGCACTATCACATCACTATCACCTTGCACAGGACAATTGAAGATGGAAGGTGCCTCAGGAGGTTTCCAGTCCAATTTCCATCTCAACGTCAGTCCAGCCTGCTCACAGCCTTCTGCAGTCTGAAGGGAAGCTACACACTTAGAAGAGTCTTTAACATATCCCTTCCTCACATCACCCAAAGATGCTCTTTCAAAGTTATGGATATCTGTGCAAAAGCCCTACGGCACACACAAGCACACATAAACGCACAGCCAGGCTGTGTCAGGCAACACAGTTCTTCTCAGAGACCCCACTGATGGGAGTCAATGGGTCTGCAATGCCCGGCCCCCCATCCCACCACCTGGAAACGCCAGAGATCAAGCACTGCTGCCTTATGAACTGCCCTAAAAGCCTCTGTTCCTGCTGAAACCCAGGCGAGGCTCCAGCACAAGGAACCCAACACAAGCCGTACCCACCGAGCGGGAAGCTCGTCCCCAGAGCACTCGGTAGGACACCCACCAAGAAGTGGCACAGCCCGGGGGCGCCTGGGGCAGGGCAGGAAACGGCAGATGTCAGCAGCTTCCGGGAGAAGGGAATGGACGGGACCGCTACGGACACGGGCCGGAAGAGAGAATGGCCGGACCTAAAGGCGGAGAGCCGCCGCTGAGCCCCGTGGGGAGGTTGCTGCGTGTGGCCGAGGCACTGCGGTGGGTTCTGTGGCTTCCTGCCGCGCCCCGCAGCGCTCCCCTGCTCCGAACACTCTGTTGTGACAGCGCTTTCCCTCAGACACTCCGCAGCGGGGCTCCCGGGACCCGGACGCGGCTCGGGCACCTGACGCGAGCGGCCCCGCGCTCGCCCTGGACCCACCGCCGCTCTCCGCCGCGGCTCACCTTCTTGTCCCAGATCTGGAGCGGCTTGCTGCCGATGCTGTAGAGCACCGAGAGGAAGCCGCTCTGGAAGGTGTTCTTGAACATGCCGGGGCCTAGCCGCGCCGCGCCCGGACACGGCGCAATATGCGCTGATCCCTCCGCGCGCGGCACCGCGCTTCCGGGTCGCAGCGCCGCTGTCACCAGGGAACTACTTTCCCCTGCTGCCGGATCTACTTCCGGTTGCCGCCGCGGCGCGGGGCATTGTGGGAGCGCGCGCTGCCGTGGCAACGGGGTGGGCCGGGGTTGAGGCGGGGTGAGCCCCTCCTCGAGCTCTGTGGAGGCGTCTGGTGGCACCAGCAGCGCAGGGAGGGCTGCCCGGACATGGTCTTTAGTCTATTGTGCAAACCGCCCCTTCGGGCTCTGCGCATCCCCGCGGCTGGTTCCATTGGAACCGACGATGGGGGTGAGCACCGGGACAGGCTACCGAGAAGAACCAGAGCCCTTGCGCTGAGGATCGGAAACCGGCCTGGACCTGCTTGAGCTAGAAATCCCATCTTGGAACTGAAATGCTTTACGTGCGGCGCAGGCACCGCCATCAGCAGGTCTGTGCTCCTGGCGTTGAGCTGGCGTTCCGCCCAGGCTCCGCCGACAGCCTTGGCTTCTGCCGCTTGTTCTCGTCTCTTCCCTGGCTGACGGAAGCTCCGGCTGCCCCTATCGCGCAGTCCCTCAAAGCCCCGCGTTAGCAGCGCTCTACTCCCTGTACAGTTCCTCCCGTAGCGAGCGGAGCACACATAGAGCAAGGCGTGAGAGAGAAACCATAGAATGGCCAGGACTGGAAGGGACATGAAAGATCATCGAGTTCCAACCCCCTTGCATAGGCAGGGACACCTTCTCTAGATCAGGTTACTCAGGATCCCAACCTGGCCTTGAACACTTCCAGGGATGGGACAGCCACAACTTCCTTGGGCAGCCTGTTCCAGCCACTCACCACCCTCACAGGAAAGAATTTGTTCCTAACGTCCAGCCTGAATCTCCCTTCTTCAAGTCTTGAACCCTTTACTCTTGTCTTCTCGCTACCACCTGTGTTAAAAGCTCTACCCCAGCTTTCTTGTAGCCACCTTCAGAGATTGGAAAGCCGCTCAAAGGTCACCTGGGAGTCTCTTCCAGGCTGAACAACCCCTAATGATCAGCTCTGTTTAGCCGGTGGGGTAAGAGTCCACTTTGTATGGCACAGTTAAATAACTTGTTCCCATAATCAGATGTTAAGAGACAACTGGGACAGATATCCAGCTGCTGTTGCTGAACAGGCTGCTGGGTCACTTGCCAACTTAACGTCAGGTTTTGCTACAAGTGGTGCATGTGGAAATACACTGCTCAAAACTGTCTCTGTTTCTCAAATCACAAAAAAGGTACCTCTTCGTTGCTGAGATGTTAACATCTGATGAGATGTTAACACATGGCAGTAGTTGAGGCTGACATGTGGAAGGAGGCCTCTGAAAGACATAGGAGTCTTACACACTGACTTAATCCACCTAATAGATGCCAGCATGTAACATTACCCCCATTCCCAATGCCCAGGGTGTAGAGGGATTGGATTCTGGGAAGCAGGCAAAGGAAAAGGCCCATCCTAAGAGAACAGTCAGGTCCAAGAAGTGACCAGAGGTTGTGTGGTCCAGAAACAACTGGCCACTAAAGCATTCCCTGCCCTTCAGAGCTCCCAGCAATCTAATGCCTTCAGAGAATGAGTTCTTCAGGAAGCTCCTGAAAAGATGCTTCTCTGAAGTTTCACGCTGCCTAGTGCAGTTTCTAGAGCAAAACACAGCAGCTCTCTCGAGCAGCACCAAGTCTGTGCCTGCTATGGTGCTCACAACTTAGGAAATGCTAACTCGCACCATCACCGTCCCAGCTATATCTGTTGCTGGAGAAGAGATGCTAGGACTTACCGTAGGGGCCAGTGGGCCAGCAGAAAGGACAGTGCTGCAACCAGTAAAACCAGAACTGGATTCAGACAGTGTTTTTGTGAGCCAAAAGCCCTCACTGTGTGGCATAAACTAAGAACAAAGCACTGACTTGCAAGGAGTGTGAGAGCCTGGATTTGTCCAGATGACATCCAGCCATCTCTCCCAGCTTGTATTTTCCTGTGGGAGCAGCACTAGACCGAGGACAGCTTTAATGAGGAAACTGAAAAGGGAACTGTGTATGAGATTATTAGCCACCACAGGCAAGGTGAGATAAGATGCAAAAAAGGCTTTGGGTGCTGAGACAACCTGAGCATAAGTTCAGACCTCATGCTGGCTGAACTCCAAGTAGCACAGGAGGAAAAGGAAACTGGGCTGCTGCTGCTGGGCAAAGGATCAGAAGGGGAGCAAACATAAGTGGGAGCAGCAGGAGGCAGTGCAGGTGGGTACTGGAGCTCCTCAGCAGAGAATGTCGATAAAACAGGACACACTGCCTTGGTGGGAATACTGTGCAATGGGTGTCATGATGGAGCAAGAGCCAAGAATGAACAAACTCTTCTCTGAGTCTGGACAAACTGGAGACAAAAAACAGGCAGGCAAATAAAAGTTTATTTTGAGTAAGCAACAATTTTAAAAAGTCATTGAAAGCATCCTGTAGAGACAAACTGTTGGCATGGAGAGGACCTGGGCTGCAGCAGGTGGGAATGAGGAGCATGACCCAACAGTGTCAGGAGACGGATGGAGGAGTTAACAACAGCACTTGGATGTGCCACCATGCTGCAGGGACCTCACTCGGGTACGCTCACAGTACTGCTGCTTCCCAGCACATGGGGACCTCAGATGGATTCTGCCATGGGCTCTCCCCTTCTCTTTACGCTGTGCCTCAGAAACAGACCCAGCCCTAGCTTACAGCAGCAGTGGCTTGAACTCACCTGATGTACCTGTGCATATCTGGCTCCACGCTGGCACATCTCCCAGGGTGACGCGTGAGGATTGTGTTGGCAGATTGCCACCTGTACCGTTGACGGGCTTTGTGTGAGGACTCACTCCTGTGTTTCCACTTTGGCTACAGTCCAGGGCTGGGTGAAAGCAGCATTGCATCATTCTGTGCCAATAGGAGCTCATGGCTCACCTTACCCAGGTTCCCCTCACTGGGAACCATCAGCAGGTCCATCACGCCCGGTCACAAGCTTTGTCTCAGAGGTACCCTTAGCCTGAGCAGTTTCAGTAGAAGGGCAAACTGTGTAGGGAAAACATGGGCATTGAAGGGCAGTGAGCGGTGTCCCTGGCAGTGGCAGGGGGTTTGGAACTAGATGATCTTTAAGGCCCCTTCCAAATGAAACCATTCTATGAATGGGACAACAGAAGAGAAATGGCCACATAGATTTGTACAGAGCCCAGTGGAGAGTTTTAGACCAGAGGTTCAAGTGATTAATTAACTTCTAAGACCAGAGCACAGCTTGGACAACAACCAAGACTGCAGCCAGGCTCTCCTCAGAGCTTTTGGTGAAACATCATGCCTGTAGAGAAACTTCTGTGATGCAGTGGCCCACAGGCAGATTAAAGCTCAGGGCTTTGCAGTGATGGTGGTGGGGAGGAGGAGGGTCTGAGGAAGAGATGGGAGCTCCTGGAGTGCAAAGCCAGTGCCATGTCCAAGTCCCATAGGGTAGTAAAAGCTGGTACCAGCATTAGCCCTCAGGCTACTACCCAGGCAGATTCTGAAGAGTGAGGAGGCCTAAGGAGGGGCATCCCCAATGGTGAGAGGTGACTCATTTTCCTCTGCCCATGGTTATTTTGTGCAACTAGTTACTCCTGCTCTCCTTGCCCAGCCTGTCCTAGCAGGGTGCAGAGAACAGCTCATGCTGCCAGCAGTCTCATGTGGCTGCCCTGCCCCACAGCTTACTCCCTACTGAACACTCCTTGTATGCTTCCTTTAAAGCTTTTATTCAATCATATACAATTTTGTATCATATATAACTGTCTATTGGGATACTGCACCCCTTGTGCCCTGGCACAGTCAAGCACAAGCTGGCTAACCGTGGTCTACCACAGGCCAGGGAGAGGGGTGGAAACAGGGAAACAGCCAGAACACAGGAAGAACTAACCAACAGGTGCTTTTTACACCCTTCACATTTTTCACGTTTTGGGTCAGGAAGAGCTCAACAAGGAACCAAAGGCAGAAGAACTTTTAACACTTGAAGGGAAGGGCTGTGGTTATAAAGGAGTGAGTGGCATCCAGCCAGATGTGCTGCCCCACTCTCAGCCCTGCCCGTGCCATGCAGCCTACCTGCCGATAGGATGTTTGATTCGGTTCTCATTCTGCTTATGGAAAATTGGGAGCAACAGCTTCGGACCTGAGGAGATGGGAGGGAAGTGAGCATCATGGGCACTGCCAGCTTGGCACAGAGCTCCACTGGCCCCAGGTGACAAGGAGATGGCTGGGCACAATGCCCCACATCCCACCACCCCACTCTCAGACCAGTCTGGCCACACCCTTTCCTCCTCCTCTGGGTATGGGGACAGCAGGGGAACCTCAAACTCTTTTGGAAAGGGTGGTAAGAAAGGAGGAAAGGGAAAGGCAGGCGAAGCAAGACAAGGGAGAGATGCAGCCCAGCAAAGCAGCACTTTTAGAGGCAGTCAAACAGAAGTTTGGGATTTTTTTCTCTCCAGTCTTCTGTGTTGTCTCCCTCCAGTGCTGCAAAGATCTCTAGTTCTATGGAAGGATCCCATCATACCACAACACACTTGCAACAGGCATAGAACAGGCTGCTGAAGTTGTTTATCACATCCCCCAACGGCTGCTGCACTTCTGGTTTTGAGCCTTTCCTCTTACAAGGCACTTGGCCAAACCCATGATCTACCTCCGCTACGAAGTGAGGTCCAGGCCTTTCAAAGCCAGCACATGCACCAAGACTCTGGTAACTTTCTTCAGAAGCAACTGTATCAAGATGCAGGTTCCCCAATCTCCTTCCTTCCTAAGGACAAGTCTAAGCTTCTAAGCTCCCAGTCTGTGCTCACTCAGCCACCATTGCTGTCCAGGATGGATCTGTCACAGCTGATCCTACCCTACAGCTGAGGTAAGGATGTAGGGAGATACAGGGCAGGTTGTTCCAGCCTCTCCAGTTACCACAAGCAGGGAAAACCATTTCCCTACCCATGTCACATGCCAGGCATCTCTTTCCTCTGCTTGAGGGTACTAGGGAAGAATTTCAGACTCAGGTGTACAGAAATTACACTTCCTTGAAGCACCACCATCAGATATGGATACTGTCAAGCACTTATACACAGCGATCAACCCTTTCTGCCTGTCAAAATTTCCACACTGAACCCATTCTTCTCACACCTGTCCTGCCTTGGTTCTCCGGAAGCTGGGAATGCCAACACAAGAGCTGGAAAACAGGCAGGTTCTCCCTTAGCAACAGCCACTCTTGCCTCTTCTTGATGAAACAATTCAAATTCAGAGCACATCTCTTCAGAGCACAAACCAACCCTACTGGTACCAGCAGTTTGAAAACTACAAGAGATCCCTCAAAGGCCTCTCCGGGCAGAGATGGAAGGATAAAGGGCTGGAAACACTTGCCAAAGACTTAAGCAGCAACTGCAGGAGAATTAAAGTTCATGAGGGCCCCACGGCATGGCAGCACCACCACAGATGGCTCCTCAGCCCAGACACTGGTAAATGAGCTCATGCACTGGTCACATCCCAGGGTGGGAGGAAAGAAGAGCTATCCCCTGCTCAGAGCACCTTTAGAACAAGCCATCAGTCCAGGCAGAGAGGAGACAAGTGTGGAGACACTTCCAGCCATGCCTCAGTGACGACTTCTGACCAGCGACCTAACAGGCACCTAAGGCACCGGCTGAGTCCACCACAGCAGCTCCCATGCTGTACCCAAACCCTGCATGTCCTCTGCAGCCCCATGGGAGCAGAGACAATCTGCCACAGTGAAATGCTCACGGATGAGACAGCCAATCCTGTCTCCTCAAGAAGGTAACACCTTCAGGTCTCACTCCTTCTGGCTATCCCATAGACTGGAGACAGCAGACGTTCAGATGTATAGATATTTATTGGTTTCAGTGAATTATACAAATGGTTTGACCTGCTGCTGATGCCAATAGAACTTTATTGGAATATGGAATGTAAACAGATGTTTCAAAGAGAAACATTGCAACCTTATAAAAAATTAACTATTTCGACAATGCCGCAGAAGGAAATTCTGTGTTTAGGTGCTGGTGGGAAAACACTATCTCCAGCTTCTAGGTTTGAGTGTCACCAGAACCACTTGATGAAGTTACACACAGAACAAGTAGAGGAGGCAACTGTGAATTGTGGGGCTATAAAGCCATTGAGGGATCTGATTAAAGAACCCACAAGACAAACCCCCCACCCCCCACAACAGGATCGGCACCCCAGAAGTCAACAAAAGGACAACTTTATTAAAACACTACGTGAGATCCCAAGTCCTGGATCAGTTGCTGCACAGCCTCCTCCCCAACAGACCACGCCGCTGTTTGCTGATCCTTCCTCCTCCCTGTGCTCTCCTCCCTGGCCTCCTCTCCCTGCCTCCATCCTGCGGTGCTGGGTTGAACCACCCTAGAGCCGTGCTCTAGCACAAGTCTGCGTCTGGTACAAACTCTCATGGGAGCCACACCATGAGGTATGCGGCTGCACACCTATCACAAGAAATCTTGCGACACTGACTTTCCTGAGCCTAGTGGGAAGGCCTGGATAGTCCTTCCCCTCTCCCGCCACAAGAGCAGCCCTTACGTTCACAAGTTTCCAAAGCAGGTCTATGGAGTTTCTTCAGAGCAAGCCTTTGTCAAACACACCTGGAAGGCAGACCTCACCTCTCCCCAGCAACTTGGATCAGTGCCTTCATTTTAATGCTCTATACCAATCCCGAGGTACAGCTGGGTGTGTGGGCTGGGGTTTTGGTTGAACCTCTTCCCCTTTCCCCCCCTATCCATCCTGGCATTTGCAATTGAAACTGGAATTCAAGGGCCAAATTCAAGCCCAGAGTGAGCAGCAGGACTTGGACCTCAAAACAGAGTTGCACTGCTAACCCCCAGCCTGAATTTGGTTCACCCACAGTCTACAAGTCCAAAAGGCATGTTTAGAAAGAGGCATGCTAAGGGCTGATGGTGGCATGACCAATTTGCCCACCAGTGTGGTGGGGAAGGCTGGACTGAAAAGGAAGAGAAGAATCCATAGAGATGTGAACCAGAATCAGTTGTGTGAGCCCTGGAGATATCATTACATATTTAGCTCTTGAAAGACCACTGGCCCAGGGCTTTGGTACCACAGGGTTAGAGTTACATTAACCACAACCACCAGAGAGGAACTGAGGTTTATGACCCCCCCCCTCAAGGTTAGAATTCTGCCGAGTATAAAGGGGAAGGGAAGGAAGGGGAGGGTCCTTGGTTCTTTTCCCTTCACTGTGTGACCGAAGGTTTTGCTTTTGTTTGTAAACATCTTGAATTACCCGTCGTTTTCCAGTCTTCATCGTGCTGTTGTCAGGCCACTAGAGAGCACAGCATTTTCTGAGCTGGGCTGGGACTGCTCCTTCACCACTGGATCTGCAGGAGACACAGACCAGGCAGGAAAGGGAAACAGCATTTAATAAAGTGGAAGCCCTGGCAAACCCTTCAACAGCAGCTGCCCTCAACATCCACAGAGCTGCTTGCAGAGTAAGGAAACAAAATTTACCCCCACAACCCAAAACTCCTTTCCATCCCAGTTGGTCCTAGCTTCTCCACAGACTCACAGAAATAGGGATGCTCCATGGCCTCCTTGGCAGTCAGTCTCTGTTGATGATCATATCGCAGGAGCTTGTCCAGGAGGTCTAGGACTTCAGGACTGATCAGGTGTCTGTTCTCACTGTGGATGAAGTTCTCCCAACGCTTCCGGGAATGCCTGCAAAGGGACCGTCTGTCACTGCCCAGCATGGCAGCACCCAAAGGTCCTGGGGGAATCACCTGCCACTACTCACTTCTCAGAAGAGATGGTTATGATAGACACTGTCTACAGCTCTTCTTCACACAAGCTACCTGCTCAGTAAACACTTGCTGAAGAGGGAAAACTCTCTTCTCTACATACAGTATTGTTTGGATGTCCTGCACCTGGGAAAGGCACAATACTGCACATGGCCTTCTGTCTGCAGGGACAAGAGCAGGGTGGCATCCTTGGGACCAGAAAGACCCTTGGCTTTCCAGTCAGCTTCAGAGAAGCTGTCCTCACTATTTCATCCACCTCTTGTCCTGTTCAGAAATCTCAGCTGGGACACTTTGAGCCCCTCAGTCCACATTCAACTCCAGTACCTACATCTCTACCTCTAGAATGTCAACAAGCTGAAGAGGGAGGAAACAGGGGATGGATGACCTTTGGATCATGAGAAAGGCAAAAGGCAAAAGAGCCTGCATTTCAGCGACCTCATGACATGACATGAGCAGCCTGGTGTGAGTCCTGCAAGCAGCACTGTGTCTCAAAAGATCAAAGCAGGCCTTTGCTGAGAATCCTTCAAGGGGTGCATATCAATTTATATCCCTCTCTGTGTTTTCCTCAAGGGAAAAAGGCAGCACTACACTTCTCCACTTACTGGCCCAGGATATCGTTGAAGTGCGGGTCCAGTTCTATGTGGTACTTCTTGAGATACCCATATAGCTCATCTGTACCCAGGACCTTTGCGATGCGAACCAGCTGCAACAAAAGGCATATTGAGAAAGAGCAAAAGGACAGGCCACCATTCTTTTGCACAGGCAGAGCTACTCAAATCTAAGAGCTCTTCTAGAAATATTCCATGTGGAAGGAATATCTCTCCTGAAACTTGTTTTTGCAACATGTGCAGAAAACAGGTCTCCTGCACAAGAGAGAGCAGCTTAATCCCAGACGGTTTAACCAAGCATGTAGCAACATCCTCCCATCCTGGTGGTCCAATCCCCAGCACCTCCCCACTGTGCACACAGAGATGAGGTGGTGAAACACATCTCAGGAAATAAGCCAGGAAGTGATCTTTACTTGGTCATAATTGTCCTGGCCGTGGAAGAAGGGCTCCTTTCGGAAGATCATGCTTGCCAGCATACAGCCTAAGCTCCACATGTCTAAGCTGTAGTCATACATCTGAGGGGAGAAAGGAGAAGCTGTCAGAAACAGCATGCTCACCACAGCCCGCTTCCCCAGCCACACAGGCAACCTCAGCCTCTTCACTTTACAGCCTCTTTCCAAGTCAGACAATGCCCTGGCAAGCAAAACCAGACAAGCTAAAGGCAGCCAAAGTGCAACCACAAGTGGTATCACTGGCTATGGGAAGGAGGAGGCAGACTCTTACTTGGTAGTCCACAAGGAGCTCTGGTCCTTTGAAGTACCTAGAGGCCACACGAACATTGTATTCCTGAGCTGGATGGTAGAATTCAGCCAGACCCCAGTCTATGAGCCGCAGCTGAACATGCAATAAAGAGACACAGAGTCAGGAGCCTCAGAAGGAGCCAGTTAGATGAAGCCACCTTGGCTAAACCTCTCAACCCTATGAGACAAGAGTGAAGCCTGGGATGCATGGAGGTGCTCTGAGGATAGATGATCTCAGCAGTGCTCTGGTCAGGCTCTTCCCTATCACCAACTGCTGGGTCAAAGCCCAGCTTAGAAAGTTTCTATGCCTTCATAGCAGTCCTAGCACACTCTTACTGCTGGGCAACAGGTCTTTACCAGCGGATAGGCCACTGCATGCTAGGGAACAGGCAAAAGGCAGCTGTCTTACCCTGCTGTTTAGATGGGCTGGGCCAAAGACAGTGTTGATTTTAACTGGGGACCAAGAGCAGGAAACGAGGTAGGAGAGGGCCCAACACATCCTGCAAGGCAGACCATCTCTTCCACAGCAGAGATGGACAATGTGTTGTGTCACTGAAGAACAGTGGGTCTACTAAGAGATTTCTCCCTCCTTGTAAGTATTGCCTTGTCTGTATAGCCACCACTGACTGGCAGGGAGGGACGTATGGACCAGTAACAAATTTACTGCTGCAAATCCCAGATCCTGGAGGCACAGGTACAGGCAGCACCTAATGAGGTAAAAGTATCGTGATGGGGTGCAAAGCTCTTGGTGCTGCCCATTGTCAAAGCAGCGAGATGGGTACAAAGGTTTTCTATCATCTAACTAGCACCACCCAGAAGCAAGACAAGCAGGTTGCACTACAAAAGAAGCTTATATTCCCTAGGTAAAAGGATCCATGCATATGGCAGACAATGATACCCTCCCATATGCCAAGGGCCTCCACACTCTACTGCCACAGGTAGACATTAATGGCCCAGCCCCGTGTGGTGGGCTGGAGACAAAAGCAACCTCCAAGCCATGGACTCCCACTGCCGGGCTCCCAAGGGGACTCTGGTCATCTCCATCCAGGCACAAGTCAGGAGAAGCCAGTAAAGAAAGGTTAAAGTAGTGAGTACAGCTGCCCAGGCTATGGGTACCAAGGTGGTTTCACGATTCCCAGGAAAAGCCCTGCTTCTAAGGCCTGTTATCACAGTACCTTTTTCTGCTGGTGGTCTATCATGACGTTGTGGGGTTTGACGTCCCTGTGCATGATGCCCATGCTGTGACAATAATCCAAGGCCTGGCAGACACAGGGACATACATTAGACATGTCTGTAACCAGAGGCACAGCATTGTTATAACAGACAGTTCTCAGCCAGGAGCAAGAGTGCTCCACTCATGAGGATGTGCTGCAACCCTGGCACAAGAAATTAGCTGCACAACATGAAGTGACAAGCTGGCAACAAGACTGTATTGATCTCCTGTCTTAATGCAGTAACAATACCTGGAGCTGTGTTCCCTACACACTCACTGAAGATGTGTCACCCCTCCCAGGAAGCCCAGTGCTCCAGCCCAAGTAGCCCTGTGCTTCTCAGGTCATGCTCTTTTCCCCAGGAGGAGAGGTTTCTTACACCAATACAGTGTCATGGCCTTCCAGTGCAATTTCTCACCTGTGACCCAAAACACACTTAAGCTAGAGAATCACCTCTGCCCTGCTCACTTAATCCAAATCTGCACTTGCAAAAGACAAGTAAGAGCAAATGAGGGAGGGCAATGCTACTTAAAATCTGAAGGCATGAGCACACGTAAGCTCCCCAGCTCTGTGACCTTGCACCACTTGCCCTCCCATGCAGCTGTTCCCTTCAGCAAGGGACCAGGAATGTTGTTTTCTCATCTCTAAGGCAGGAGGAAGATCCATCCATCAACATCTATCAGATGGACCATGATCTCTGGCAGCAGTCTGCAGTCATTTAATATCTAATACATTAGTGCCAGGGAAGTAACACTGTCCTGGCGCCCCTGCTGCAGCAGGATGTACAGGAGGCAACAGCTTCCATCACATCAATGCCCCAGGGAACATTCTGTGATGACACATGGCCTCACAACCAACAGGAGTCACCACAAACAGTGGTCCTGGCATCACCAGTACAGGAGGTTTATAATAGGTTGGACAAATTACTTCCAGGGATAAAGCTGTTGTAGAGTTTTGCTTGTCCCATGACTGGATCATTTAAACCTCATTATCCCCAAGCAAACATTGTATTTGTTTCTGCAAAATCTGGAGTACAAAGGTCTTTTCCCAGCCTGTGCCAATCAGTTCAGACACAGGGGACCTTTAAAGTGTCAGCCCAGAAGTCCTGAGGCCCTGCTAGGATCTTATACGGCCAAGGTGCTGCTCCAGCAGGTTGGTACAGAAGAGCCCTAGGGATCAGCCAAAAGCTGTAAGCTCTCCCTAATGCCCTGTTGCCTCCTGTGACCTGCAGTTGGAGGCCTCAGGGAGGCAAAGCATCAGATACGATATACGACTTCATGAGCATTTCCACAGGGAGGCCCAAGCTAGGCTAATTAAGGGAAGTATTTAGGGTACTCCTTTGCCTGGAAGGTCTCAAAGAAAAAGACCAGCACCATATCAATATATAACCCCCATCATAACCAGCAGCTTTGTTCCCCAAGAATCCATGCAGTTCTGTGACCACATGGCACTGAGATGGCCAGCTTGACATCCTCTGTGTCCCTACCCAGAGACACAGAGGTCTAAGACCAAGTGGACAGAAGTAATTTTCTGGAGCTGCATGTACATACTGCAGCAGAAGGAACGCCCAGAGCTGAAATCCCTCTCTTCAATCCTCCCTAGCTTGCTAAAGAGCCCCCAGTCCCCCAACCCTACCAACACCTCTTGGGAGTCTGTCTGAGTATGATTGGGAGAGACAATTTTCCTTGCAGTAGCCCTACAGTGCTGGAGACACAAGAAGACCAAGTGCAGCTCCCCCTGACTGCTGACAGTCACAAATGCTTCAAAAGGAAAGAAAAGACGCCAGAGAATAAAAGACACTTTGGAGCTGACCAAAGGTTCTCAGTGGCCTGTAACCTCACAGCAACAAACCAGGTACCAGATCTTTTCCCAAATCTTCCCAGGTTATGAGACATGGATTCTGCATTGAACATGAGAGAAGTAACTGCTTAGCATCAGTGCCCCCACTTTTACTGCCTCTCATTCCTGGTCTCTGCATCCAGGCTGCCATATAAAACGCCACTCACCTTCAGCAGCTCATACATATAAAACCGAATATCAAAGTCTGTCAGGATCTGGTACAGTTGCTGAAACAGATTTGGGGAGGGAAGAAAACAAAGAGACACAAAAATAAATACTCCAGATTTTAATTAGTTTTGTTTCCTGTACCCACCCACTGATCCCATTCCAGATCCTCTGTGAATGCTGCCCCTCCCAAGGGGTCCCATACCTACAAGCTAGGAAATCCAGAAAGGACAAAAGAGATCCCATGAAATGCTACTGGGATAATTCTGACCTGACATGACTTTTTTCCAGTAGGAGACAGGCAAGCTGGCTGTCCAAGGAGAAGACAGCAAGCACTTCAGAGCATGCTGGAACTGGCAGAGATGATCTTGACTCTGCTCACACACAAAGTCATCACAGGGACTTGGCAACAATAACAGCACTCAGAGCAGGCAGGCTGGGAACACTTGGGTAAGGCTTTGTAGTGCTCAAGGTGAGGTAGGGAGAGGAAAACATTAACCTGAAGAGCATGGAGTGGGAAAGCACAAAGGGTAGAGACAGCCTCAGAGCCGTGGAAGGTCCCCTTGATCCCAGAATAAAGGTGACTGCAACTCACAGCACAGAAAGGCTTGTGGGGCTGAGGAGAGTGTGGTTCAGAGCCTCAGTGAAGTGCTTGCAACCAACACACATTAACTACTCCCCTCTCCCCTGTGCCCTTCAGCAGCTACTCATGCAGAAGCAACAGAGATCTGAGAGACACTTTAACCTGCATCATGTCACCACCACTGTCAACAGAGAACACCTTCCTGCTGCTGCCATGCCAGATCATAACTGACCCCAAACTTACTCTACATCTGTTGTTGGCAGCGGTACCAGCCCAACCCTGTTGGTCTGTGCTCTCATCCAAGGAAAGTAAGGTGAGATGCCAGAGCAGGGCAAAGAAGGGCATTCACAGGACAGCAGTAGGTTCAGACCCTTCTGCCCTTTCTAATAAACAAGGATCATCTCACATCTCCCTCAATCTGCCTGTTGCATCAGCACTTGAAGCAGCTGCCCATCACAGGCACCACTTAGCAGCTTCAGGAAAAATCCCAAGGTGAGGGACTGAAATTCACATTCCAAGGAAGCAGCTCTGGCCCTGGATCCCCTCCAGGCCCAGACAGAGATCTTTGGGATCCTGCCTTACTTAGGGCCAGCTCCAAACAGCCCCACTACCCCTAGCACCACTCCAGGCAATCATCCGGTAACATACAAGTGTCACTTATACATGTAGAACTTCAGCATCCTCCAGGACACAAGCTGCATTGTATTCTTATGTGCTGGAATGATCTTAATGCTTTGGAGTAACCCACTGAAGCACACAAGGAAGCAAAAAAGACATCTCCCCAGGCTATAGCAGGGGTAGATTTCCTGACCTGGTTGCACACGGTACTTATGCAGGAGCCAGGGTCAGCAGAAGACAGCTGAGCCCTTCCAGGAGTTTGGCTTGCTTAAGAAACCAACAGTATGCGAAGACAGAAACGCTTAAAACACGTCTTTCTGAGAGTCACTACTCAGTTCAACTTCACCTGGCAACACCATTGCACCTGGGGAAAGAGTAGGGCAGGAGAAGCAGAACAAGGCCTGACCCTGTTTCCCCTGTTCCCTGGCTCCTCTGCCTCTTGCTGCCCATAAATGAGGAAGGGATGGAAACAAGTGCATTTCTTTTTGAGGCCCACAATGATGTTGCTCCTGCCTCACAGCCTTCATCAGAGCGACCAGCTTTCAGGCAGTGATCAGCTTTCAACAGACTTCTCTAGGAGAGTTACGTGAAAAAATGAGCACCTCTGACCCTCTTGTTGTGCCAAGGCCAACAGTGTGGCTATCAGTAGCCAGGCTTGGCTTACTGTGGGGAGAAGTCCCAGCAGGAGCACACTCAGCCCCGCTGCAGGCAGCTGGCTTTGAAAGTCAGAGTCAACGTTTCCACTGTGAGCAGGTCCCACACAGCAGCTAACCATGAAAGCTTTACCAGTAGGCTCCAAATCCCCTTTGCCTAGTGTAGCAGGGAGAGCACTCACCTCCTTTACACACAATCACAGAACACTAGGGATTGGAAGGGACCTCGAAAGATCATCTAGTCCAATCCCCCTGCCACAGCAGGATCACCTAGATCAAGTTTCTCACAGCAACCTCAGACCTGAAGCTTTTGTCCTTGCTGAAACTCTCCTGTTTTACCCAAGAAGTAGGGATGAACCACCACCCTCCAGACAAGATGGTGAATTTCAGTGATGGGAAAGGGTGTCCTGCTGCAGAGGAAGGAAGGATGCACCTGCCCTCTAGGCTGATACCTACGTTCTTTGCTCATGTGTAGAGATACAAAGCTGGAAGCTCACTCGTATTGGCAGGACCAAGTACCTGGTCGCCCCAGATCTTCCCCAGTTCAGGGTTGATGTAGGAGCATGTGATAAGTTGGCAGGATAATTGGTTATTTCTCCGTCATCTCTGGCATAGAGCCCTGAACTAGCACGAAGCCTCTGCCTGTCCTGTGCCATAGGAAACCTTGCTCTTGAGAAAGGATGAGTGTGGGGAGAGGAAACCCAAATGAAGGGACCTTTAAAGCTCATCTAGTCCAACCACCCTGCAATGAACAGGGATATCTTTGTCACCATCCCTGGGGGTGTTTAAAAAACAAGTAGATAGAGCACTTGAGGCCACAGTCTGGGGGTTTATGGTTCTATGATTCTAAGAACACATGAATCACCAGGCTAGGGGATCCTGCTGTGGCTGGATGATCTTTCGAGGTCCCTTCCAATCCCTAAGGTTCAGTGATCCTGGAGGTCCTTTTCAGTTGTTATGGTTCTATGATCTTCAACGACACCCCATCAGACTGTGCTGCCGTTCAGTGAGACCTGGACAGGCTGGAGAGCTGGGCAGGGAGAAATTTAATGAACTGTAACAGGAGTAAGTGCAGAGTCTGGCACCTGGGCAAGAACAGCCCCAGGGACCAGGATAGATTGGGGACTGACCTGCTGGAGAGCAGTGCAGGAGAAGGGACCTGGGGGTGCTGGTGGACAGCAGGGTGACCAGGAGCTAGCAGTGCCGCCCTCTTGCGGCCAAGAGGGCCAACAGCATCGTGGGGTGGATCAGGTCTATGGATAAATTCAAAGCTGGCCCTGCTGTCAACCGGAGCTGGCACACAGGCACTCAGGGACAAGCAGAAAGAGTTCCAAACCCACCTTGATTCCTTACATTCTAACAACTGTGGAAGACATTGAGTCCATAGAGCTTCTTTCCCCAAACTATGACTGGGGCTATTCAGCTTTAGTTCCTGATGCAGCTCTCTGACCTCCAGAGGACACAATCAATCATAGGGTTGGAAGGGACCTCCAAAGGTCATCTAGTCCAACTCTTCTGCAAGAAGCAGGGCCATCACTCATCAGACCAGATTGCCAGAGCTCCATCCAGCCTGACCTTGAATGGCTCCAGCAACAGGACCTCCATCACCTCTCTATAGACAAGATGTGGGACCTGAGCAGAGATCTTGCAGCACATTCTATTTCTCAAAGGACTTCATGTCTCAACATGATTTTTCTTTTAAAATTACAATATGAATTCGTCAGCTTCTAGCTATTCTTGTATCAGTCCACAACAAGGACATCCAGAGGGAAGAAACAATGGTCTATTCAAAGGAAGTCTGTTTGAGGGAAAGCATTTAATGCTTGAGAGAAACAATATCCATCGGGTTTTCGGAGGGGCTCTTGGCCAGCCACACGGCTGAACGGACCAGACTAACTCAGACTTCTAAATGCTTTGTTAGTCTGGGTTGGAGGTTTAATTGTCTGGAGACTTAAGTGACTCGACTCTACCTGCCCAGTCAAGCATCTGCATGAGGAAAGTTGGGGTTTTCCAAGGGGACCCAGAGGACTACCTGGGTAAAAAGCAGGAGACAGCGCCCAATATCTGGCCTGGCTTAGCTGATTGCTGGCAGCTTGCAGAAGAACCAATGTGTTGAGGTGGCTACTGTCTTTTCACTGGAATTCTGCTCCATGTCATGGAATCATAGAATCATTAGGGATTGGAAGGGACCTCGAAAGATCATCCAGTCCAATCCCCCTGCCAGAGCAGGATCAC
>JAOXOE010000720.1:7537967-7585862 GCA_028565055.1 Phoeniculus purpureus
TGGTGGGGGGGTTGGAACTGGATGATCAGGTGGTCCCTTCCAACCCAGAGTGATTCTGATTCTATAACTTCTCCAGTTAAATGATCCTGCTATGGCAGGGGGATTGGACTAGATGATCTTTCGGGGTCCCTTCCAATCCCTAATGATTCTGTGATTCTATGTTTTGAAGGTTTTATCTCAGTTCAGCGTAGGAGCAGTCTGATCCACTCCACATATCTGTGTTTTTTTCTCTGTGTGCTGGAGGGAGTGAATTAAAATATCTTGGTGCCTTTGTTCCACAAGTTGAGTCAGTTGTTTCACTGCCTGCAGATTCATCAGTGGGTTTGTTAAACCCTCCCTTTGTGTCTGATGCTTCAGCTAAAAACTCTTGCTTGAAATACAGTCAGGATCTCTGACTCCCAGCATGAATGGTGACCCAGATGGAACGTGTGGGGATCTAGACAAGGTCCCACACCACTACTACTATGCCACCACAGGGCCCAATAGTTTCATTAGCTGACTTCACTGGGAAATAATAGAAAGGAAGTATGAAAAGTTTAGTGTAGGTTTGGTTCATACTTTTCTAAGTCTAAATTGGGAAATGAGAGGGTTGGTGTTCCTCTGTGCTCATTTTTATCACAGCGACCCTTGTGTTCAGGCACATTTCCTTGGGAAAGGAGGTGGGCTTGCTTAGCAGATGGGCATGCCTGTGTGCCAGAGCACAGTGCTAGAGTAGGAAGCTTTTTCACAGTCGGTTCATGAGTTGGTCATAGCAAAATCACGGATAGGGGTCTCTAATTCATAAGAAACCAAATGAAAGGGGCATGTGTTTTGTGGTTAGGACTACTGTGAATAGTTTGGGGACATGCTGAGCAAGCTGGGGGTGTGTAATAAGATCGTGGTTGGTGCTTGTATTAGTATGATTTTTGTATAATTGGTTAGGAAGCATAGGGCAAACGTTCCTGCAGCGTGTTTTGCATTAAAGCCTGACACTAGCTTGGATTCTCCTTCCTTGAGGCCAAATGGTTTGTCTCAGCACGTGTGGAGGTGCACTACGTTATTGCTAGTGGTCAGAAGAAGATGACAAGGTAGAAGGGCTCTCGCATGGTGGCAAGTGTATTTAGAGCGTAGTTACTACTTACTATAATAACAGATAGGAGGATAATATCTAGTGGTACTTTTTGTGCTAGTACTTGGAGTGCTCCAATCAGGGCGTATTTTGAAGTTGGGACTCAGCCTGACTACAGGATGGAATACACTGCTAAGTTTGACATGGCTACTAATAGCAGGCCCAGGTTTAAATCAGTGAAGGGGAATGGTAAGGGAAGAGGGATTCAAATTGTGATGAGCACTCTCACAGCAGCTATGATGGAGTGGGGGGAGAGGTGGATGGGCTCTTTGATGAATAGTTAACTGCATCTGCAATGGGTTGTAGTAATCCAGAAGTCCTACACTGTTTTAGCCTTTTTGGGCTTGCATATAGCTTAGGACTTTGTGTTCTACTAGTGATAGGAAGGCCACTGCAATTAAGACTGGGGCTGTGTAGGATAAGGATCCTACTAGCATACTTTCCTGGGATGGTTGTGGATGTAGAGTCCTTTTGCAATTTAGTTGAGTTCATTGCTTGAGGAGAACACACACTTGAATTATTTGCCTTACTGTTCTGGTGCTTTTGCACTGGATTGTTGCTCCAGTTAATCTCTGAACAAACAAACCCTTAATAGCAGCTGCACTGTTAGGATGTCCTGAGCCAACGTTAAGGTCATGTCTTTGTCAATATGAGCTCTCGAAGGAGATTGTGCTGTTATCCCTGGTGTAGCTTGGTCCACTTGTCAACTACATTTGATCTGCTTGCTGCTAGCATGTTGAGAGGTTGATCTGGGTTAAGAGGTTGATCTTGGTTAAGAGATGTGGTCTTATTTTTTGAGGATTTTTTTACTCTGATGTCGCCCAAATCAAAAGATATGGATCAGTGTTTGGCAGCTGGTGCTCCTAGTAGGTCTTAGTTTGGCAGGGGTAACCACTGAACTTAAGTTCCACAGGGTCTTCTTGTCTTATGGTCTTATTCCTGCTTTTGCACAGGAAGAGCAATTTCACTGATATCTGCCACCGTGACAAACAGATATTCACCTGCTCACGCCGAGAACAGGTGTTGTCACTGCTGCCCTCCCGTACAAAAGGCAGGCTCTGATGCTCCCTGCAACCAGAGAGCTGCACAGATGGGTTTATGTTTGCCATCAGTTTCCTGCCTTTTCACTGTTATTTCATCTTTTCCTTACAGTACAACCTTCCCATGTTCATAATGGGCTGGACTCACTCTCTCAGGAACTTGGTTCCTAGAGTCAATACGTCGAGCCCTGGCTCCCCCAGAATAGGGGCCAGCACTGATTGCTGGTGCTGGCTTTTATTTTCTGTAGCTGGCCATCAGAAATTTGGGGCTCTGGCCTGTGCATTAACTTCTAGACCTCACTGTGTTCACAACGGACTGGACTTTCCATCTCCTGGAGCTGGATTGTAGAGTGAATATGTCTAGCCTCCATTACCCCAAGAAAGAGACAAGACCAAATTGTTGGTACTGAAAGTCATTGTCCGAATGTGGCATCTGCAAGGGTGTAAGAATTATGGGGCTCTGTCCTTCGCTACAGCTGCTAGGCTTCAGCATGCCCACAGTGGTCTGGACATGGGCCTGGTTTCTAGAAAGAAAATGTCCACTCCCGTTCCCTAAGGAAGAAGCCAGCCCTGACTATTGTTACTGGGCTTCCTTGTCCCTAGGTGGCCCTTGAAGTAGCACCAGAAATCTGGGCGTACAAACTTGCTTTAGCTGCTAATCCACATGTTTACAAGGGGCTGGACACACTGCCATCATGTTTGCAATGATCTGGACTTGCTTTCTCTTGAGACCTGGCTCCTAGAGTCAACACGTCCAAATGGCCCACAAATGGGGCCAGCCCTGATTGCTGGTGCTAACCTTCATTGACCCTAGGTAGCCTTGCACTGGCACCAGAAATCTGGGTCTCTGACCTTTGCTTTAGATGCTAGCTAGAACAATGTTCACGATGAGCTGGACTCACTCTCTACAGGACTTGGCTCATGGTGTCAAAATTTATCCCGAACTCTCCCAGGGAAGGGGCCAACCCTGACTGCTGTTGCTGGCCTTGTCACCGGGCGGCTGCTCAACTAGCACCAGGAATCTGGGGCTCTGACCTTTGCCTTAGATGCTAGCCCTCACCATGTTCACAACGGGCTGGACTCGCTCTGTCTCCAGGATTTGGCTCATGGGGTGTTACAGTCTGAAAACTATCCAGATTTTCACATACCCAGAGTTTGCTGTCATGACGAGAAAGGGGCATTTTTGCTTTAAGAATTCTTCCAGTGCCCTGTCTGGGGGGGAGACGCGGGCAAAGGGTTGGAGTACAGGAGAGGGCTGATTGTTGGAAAGTTTCATCCCAAAATAAGAATGGGTGATCACAGATTTCTGCCTGGCAGGTAAAAGAAGAAAGAATGAGGAAAGCAGAGAATCATCCAGCCCGTGCACAGTCAAAGGTGCTGTTAATGCACCCTGGCACAGGTTCCTGCTGACTTGTGCACCCATGTGCGAGTCCTTCGCCTGCGGTGGTCTGGCTGATTTCTCAGGGTGTTAAGAGCAGTGGGACCATTACTGCGTTCAAATCTTGCTGTGTGCTCAGGGCAGGGAAAACCAGCCTCACGTTAGCTCCATTTTAGAGGAGGGTAAAAGGGATTCAGGAGAATTTAATTGCAAGGACAATTCAAAGAATGGAAAAACATATCTGGGCAGAAAAAGCCACTTACAGTCTGTTCCCAGAATTAGGAGCAGGTCTTGCTGGTTATGGTGGTCCAGGTTGCAGGTTGAAGTGCTTAATTTGATTTCAAGCTTTCTAATCAAATATCATTTAACTGGGTTTTCCTTTGTCCTGCAATTTCTTTCTAGACCCGACTCTAATCCCCAGACAGGCTTACTTGTTTTTACTTTTGTCATAACTTTATCTGTGATTAACCTGCAATGGCACTTAATCTTTTTAAAAGATTGCCGAGACTATAAATACAGAGAAGCTACCCACCCTGTTTCAGTCCAGGGGAAAACAACTTCCTCCACAGCCAGACATCTGCAGGGGGTAAATCATTCCTCTTGTAAGGGGATTTCTTTTATCGGAGACATTTGTCTTCTTTCACTTCATACAGAACATTAAATCAGTGTCACCTTTCCAAGAGAGGCCACAAGGAATGTGAATACACCCCCAGAATAAAAAGCTCCAACATCCATCTGTATATCCACATAATAAATGCGTCTACACAGACATTAAAGCAGTATATCGTAAAGCCTCCAGAAAAGATGCTCTTTGTGATAGTGAGGCAAAACCCAGCACACATTAAAACAGATCCAACAACAGCAAGCTCTGCTGCTTCCTTCAGCAGTCATCTGTTCCGTTTATTGCACCCAACAGCAGCAACAGCTAAAATATTGTTGCAAGAAAACCTGGTTTCTATGACTATGGGCATCTGAGAGCTCTGTCAATCAGCAGCAAGTCAGGAGGAAGACTGCAGTGCAGCATTCCCAGGGTGCTGGACTGGCACTAGGCAACAGCGTGGCAAGATCCCCCAAACACTGCGTTGGTATGATCAGCGGGTACTGCATCAGACTGATCCACCACTCAAGGACATCAAAGCAGAATGAGCAAAAGCCAATCAGAAATGCAGCAACTGTACGTGGCAGACCTGTGGTAAGTGCTCCCTACCACAAGACACACGTTAGGGACGAATGCAAAGGGAGTCCACTGTGAACACTGCAAAAGTGGGAAATTAACGCAATTAGAAACTCAGCAGAAAGGCAGTTTATGGCAACCCCCAAGACAAGAGGCACTAAATGAGCTGCCCGTCCTCTTAACCTACCTGCCATTTCTAAACAGTCCTCCACAGCCGACAGAGCTGAGCTCACCTCTCCAGCCCAGCCTGCAAGTCCAACCCTATCTTGACTTTAATGATTGCCTGGAGAATGATCTCTACAGAACTAAAGCAGTAAACAGATCACACAGGAGGATCATTTTAGCTCTCTTCATGGATCCAGAATTACCAGTGAGGTGTCCATCACCATCTAATGCTGCATGTTAAAATCTAAGATCTTCACACATATTTTTACCATCTAGGAAAGCTTCCCCCCTCCATCTGGTGGTTAAAAAATATTACAATTCTATTACTAGTCTTATGTGACCTCTGAGCCTCTAACAGGCTTATTGGAAAATCTGTGAATCACGTGCGGGGACTTTCCTGGCTCTGGCAGTGCCCCAGTGAGCAAAAGAATGGAAAACAACTGGAATTTTTAAATAAATCCAGGCAGTGTTCACTACAGACATAGTGATTAGAGAGGCCATCCCAGTCCACTATTTATTTAAATACTTTTTCTAAACCATATCAAATCATAGCAGCAACCCCAGGTTGATGGTTTGCACACTTCCCGATTTGTTTATATAAATGTATAGGGAAACAAAAAACTTCTCACACTCCCAGTGAAACCTTCTACCCACTTGCAAATGACTGAGGATGAGAATTTGCAAGAGATTAAGAACACAACAAAATCCCAGAGGATGTAAAGATCAGCCCCTGGCTGCAAATGAGAAGAGGGATCACTCAGGCTGTACCTGACCACCAGTGCTGACACCCTCCACGTTGCATGGCCAGACCTGTGAAACCTGCAGCACTGCTCACTGTATTTGCTAAACACCCAAAAAGCCCCTTGGTTGTGGCACTGGGGCTGCTCCTGGTGGCAAAACTTGGCTCAGCTTCTCCTCTGGAGGATGCAAAACAGCTCCTCTCAGTGGAGCCAGCAGGGCCACAGAGACCCAGCAAGCCAAAGCCCTGGGGAGGATCTGCATGGTTCTGCCCGGCACTGCCTCCTCTCAATACCTCTCCGTTTGCTAGCAGTTTGCTCCACTTGGTGGTGGATTTGAGGAAGACAAGGTATTGGGTATGCTGGCTACTAAACAGCTGTTCACCTTCCCATCCAGCACCTGGTTCCAGCACCTCTGGGAGAGCATCTTCACAAGTGCTGTGTTGCAGTGATGGGCGAGACCAGAGCAGCTTCTACATGGGAAACATGGACAAGAGCCAACTAGTAAGCAAAAGGGGCTGAAAACTGGCTGCTAAAAACACGGCAAGTCCCCGAGGTCCAGCAATGAGCACAGCAGACCACCTGCATGCTTGTGCACTCTGACCGTTGACCCGACTCTCAAACTCTGGCAGTGAGAAGACAGCACCTACTGCATTCCTCAGTCCCATCCCAGATGGAAACCAGCACAGCTCCTGCCTTCCTGCACTCAGTTTATCCCTTCAGGCAGTGACAGATTGGTGCGCCCAGGGGAACCCAGAACTGGAAAGATAACATCTCCGCATCCAGGACTGTGTTTCTGGAAGATGCTCGTCACATTTCTCCATAACAGCCGCATCCTTGAGGTGGACGGCTGGCTGGCAGAAACTCCCCTTTCTGGAGGCAAACCCAAGGTGTTCTTGGCACCACGCTGCACTCTACACTCCAGGATGGACCTCAGCCTTCTTGTGGCAGCATGATTTGGGTCTGTTCTCCGCTCATGAACATAATCCACAACCATTTCGGATGAAATGCTTTCCAGCTGCTGATGACAACCCTGAGCCAAACAGAAAAACTGTGTTGTTCTTTTTCCCTGGTTGGTTCTGGCCAAGTGGTGACTCAGCTGTCAGAGCTCAATAACTCTTCACGCTTCATCTGAGCCCTCATTAGCCATCCAGAGCCATAAAAAGCAATTTCTCCAAGGCTCCCCCTCCGTAAGGCTGGAGTTTGAAGTGAGGAGAGCTGGCCTGAGATTTAGGGGCAGTATCCACAAAGACCCTCAACAAAAACAGGTCTCCAGAGCATGAAAACCTTGTGCAGTGCTGGGTCATATGGCAGAGGGTTTTATCAACAGTGGGACAAGGTCTAGGCAGAAGAGGCAGATCCTACCCACAGCACCTAGCAAAGCCTACAGCCCCCATGTGGGAATCATTAGAAACAAAGCTTCTACCCCAGCATTTGCCTGACTCCTACTCCCGCTCCTGGTGCAGAGCTGCTTTGCTTTTCATTTTTCTTCTTCTTTCTCTGAAATCTTAGCAGCAAGGATTTCTTCACCATCTTGTGCAGTAGAAATCACACGAATGGTGACTAAATTATCAGATGATTTTGAGACTATTTCTCCTCCCAGGGGAGTGTGTGCTTTGTGGGCGGCGACTGGAGATCTCTGGTGCACGGGTGATTTCGGTGGGATTGGGCTGACTCCGGAACCCTGACATTGAAAACAAAACAAAATGATTAAATCAGCCTTAGCAGACCCTTGTCTGCTATCCCCAACCACAGCTCCTCTGCTGTGCAGGCCAGGTGGGCGTTGGTGGAGTTCCAACCACCAGACATCATCACTGGGATGTCAGAGAGAACCTCTGTGAGAAGGGCAGCAGGACCATGCCCTGCATGTCAGGAGAAAAACGAACTGATCAGTGCTACGAAGCTTTCTCACACCTCCCGTGCTAGGTCTTGTTTTGCTCCTAAAGCACTGGAGGGGTTCATCTTGGCAGAAGTGTTGTTGTGAGGGAGTGGCTGTGAACTGCCTTGTCCTAAAGCTTTCTGTGGAGAACAGCCTCAGACACCTCCCCTGTGCAGTGCCAGAGAAGGAAACGTCCTTCCAACGGGTCCGATAGCAGGGTTCGCTCCTACTGCGCGCTCAGCAGCACTGCCTGCTGCTGTCTTGGCCAGGCTATCGATTAGGGTTAAGCACTGCATTCTGTGGAGAATCATCACGCTTTTGTGGAGAGCTGCAGAAATGCAGCTGAGCTAAGGTTTCCCCTGTTATCTACCCAGCCTCAAGGTCAATGCGTGCTGCTCTTTAACACTTCCAGATGCGACAGTCTGCATAAATACCCTGCAAAATTCCATGCTGGGAAGAGCAAGGACAAGGTCGGTCTGCATGGAGATACAACCTTTTTATGGAAGAAAAAAATCAGAAGAGAAGAGGAGCAGGTCCAGTGTCTTTTTCAGTTGCTCATGACACAAAGCCAGGGTGACTTCAGCTCAGCCAGAGCCGGTGCAATGGTGTGTCTGCTGCTGGGCCTCTGCTCCACTCACACCAAGGGAGCCGTGCAGATATTGACTGACCCACAGATGCTGGATGCCAGCAGCACCCTCTGTCCCTCCAGCACACCAATTACTAGTGGCTCTGTCTCTGCAGTGCAGGAGAGACGTCCCAGCTAGAAATTAGACTCAGTCTTAGCACAGCCGGGCAGAAAGTCAGTCTATTTCCCTTTTGTGCTGCAAAACAAACCCCTGTGGGACAATGACATTCTCCCAAGACCACGTGTAAGATGCTGGACAACCCCTTCCCATCCCTATGTCAGACTCTGATGACCTGTGCTCTCTCCTTTAAGGCACTTTAATGACTCCATCTCTGAAGCCAGTGACCGAGAACAGCAACTCAGTACCTACTGAAGCAAAGTCAAATTGCCATTGTCCGCAGGCTGACCTGTGCTGCCTGCATCGCCTTCAGCTCCTTCAGCCGCCACCGGAGCTGTGCCAGCAGCCTTTTGCCCCTCAGCCTCCCTGTGGCAGCCAGGGCAGCCTGGAAGAGCTTTGGGGTCTCAGGTCTCGGGTGGATGATTAGTGACTCTCCAGGAGCTCCTTTCCCATCTTTAGGTTTACTGTTGTTCTTCAGCATTTTTCTACAGCAAGGAAAAGGAGAGATGACTTCAGTCCAGGAAAAGCTTCTATTCGCTGGATGTTATAATGCAGAAAAAAAGAAAATCAGACTTTAAAAGGTCAGGGATTTTTTACCCCTTAGAAGAACAGAATAACAAACCTAAGTAAAACTAAGACCTTGAGTTTAAGTAAAGCTAAGACCTAATAGATTTTTAAACACATGCACTTTGGCCACACTCATGCCCAGGTTGCACCCACTTTCAGCAGTGAGGCTTTGCAGCTGGGTTGTGCTGGCCCCAGTCACCACCAGCCTCACTCGATGCGTGGTGAGGGATGGTCGCCTCTGCCAAAGCATGGCCATTCCTGCCTGTCTCCCCTGGGGTTGTGTGCCCAGTGCCTGGCACCCATAGCAGCAGCCTTGCCAGGGCTTCACACGGGGGAAGTTCTCCTGTGTGACACTGAATCACGCACTCTGCTTGTTTTAAAACCCCACAGGATACAAAGCAGTGACCCGACACGCACTTGGCTTTCTTACGCAGCAGCTTCTGGGACTCTGGATAATGCACCAATATCTCGTTCAAGTCCTTCTTATCCAGAATGAAAAGGTTAGCGAAGCCATGAGCTACGACATTTGCTGTTCGGCGATTGCCCCCTCCTGCTGCCAGCAAGCTGAGAGAAACAGGGCAAGATGTCACTACTGCTACTCACGGGCTCAGCATAACCCAAAACACCCTTTTTCATGTCTCCATCTCTTTCAGAGGACTCAGAGTTTAATTTTCACCCCAGTGAAATTTTCCAAGCCCATTTTTTAAAGAATAGTGGGAAACTCTGGCACGGAAAATTAGTAGCCTGTTTGATGACTTAAGTATCACACATTACAGCCGTCTGGTGTCATGGGGCTGTAGGGAGGCGACCCTGCGGCAACTCTGCAGGCTGGTGCAGGACTTTGCATGCTCCTGAAATGGGCAAATCCATGGCTGGGGGGATGTTTTAGTGAAACATCTTCCCTCGCTCATTTTCCCACCCCACCACACACCTCACCAGCTCCCCAGGGAGAAAACAGCACAATGACAAAAAATCCTGGAGAAACTCCAAGAAAGAACTCCAAGCTGTTGGTGGCTCTCAATCACAAAGAATTCTTACGGGTGTTGCTGATGTCCCCACCTCCCCTGGAGCCCCCGAACTGGGAAACCCAGCTCCCTGGCAATGCTTCACTCACCTTATTTCTCCAAACACTGAGCCAGCTTTCAGAGTCACCAGCACGGTTTTGCCATTGGGTCCCCCCAGCACCTGCACTTGTCCCGCCTGGATGATGTACATCTCACGGCCAATTTCTCCCTGCAACGTGCAATGTGCTGTGCGGGTGCCCAGAAACAGGGACACCTTATGGGTGCCCCAACCTGATCTTGCTGGAAACCCCCATGACCACCACACCATCCTCTCCAAGTTCTCAAAGCACTCTGTCCTGATGGTGCTCACTCTGGACCATCTTCATCTGAGCATCCTCAAGGCTTCTCTAGCTCAGCAGACCCTTCCCATCTCACCTGCTATTCATGGCTGCAGCAGGAGAGGTAAGTCTCTGCACTGGACCAGCTGCAGCCCAGCATGCTTTGCCCTGAATTTGCTGCCATCCATGGTGATGGGCCAGGCCTGACCTTCCCTGAGCTACACAGATCAGCCACAACACCCCCAGGGATGGGGGAACCACCCGAACCTCTCATTACCTTCTTACACACATAGTCATTAGGTAGGTAGACCACCGATCTGAGCCGCTTCAGCATGTCGAAGATCATTTGTCTGTCGCAGCCCTGAGCCAAAAGAGAGCCAGCAGCACTGTTAGTCTGTGCCAGTGTGGCAGGTTCCACTGACCAGGAACCACATTGCCAGGGCTACCTGGAAGAGGGCCACTTTGCTCACGATGTTGTAGTTCACATCGATGGCAATGTCCAGCCTCATCTTGTCTGGCAGCTGCACCAGCAGCTCTGACTCATCTGTGAGACAAAGTAGAAAACTGGCTGTTTCCAGCACTTCACCCAAAAGCGTTGCTCTTGGCGTGGCAGTGGAAAAGCAGCCCACGTTCTGGTGGCAGAAGGCAGAAGCCAGCTTGCCCAGAAGGGTCTCCTCCACCCTCTATCCTCCCAAGCAACCTGTGAGTCTAAAGACAGTGGATGGTGGAGATCCACCCTTCACATTACCCTTCCCCTGACAGCTCTCATAATCAGAGCAGTGAGCCCCAAGCCAGAGTCTTTCTTGGCCAGGAGTGCAGGCACAGGGGTCTGGCCTGATGATTGCCTGACAGGGTGTGATGAGACAGTGGATTTTCTGGCGGACAGTCTCAGGTCAACAACTGCCAGTCACTGCCCTCTCCCCAGGGACTGGAAGGTGGAAGGCTGGACTCTGGGGAGCACTGTGACACTGGGTCATCATGGTGCTTTAACCCAGTGGTAGCCTACACTCTACTGGTGCACAGACAAGCCCCTACAGTAGAGGGTTCAGAAGCCACCCCCCACCCCAAACCACGGTGCTGTTTGACAGTGACACTTTGGCTCTGCAAAGCAACCACAGTAAAACGCATGTGGTGCAAGTGCCGACCCTCGGAGCCGCTGGATCTCACCTAGCATGCCTTGTGAATGCCACGTGTACTCGTACCACGTTTTCACCCGGTTCTGAATAGTTTTAGGAATTTTGTAGAAGTTCATGTATTTAATGGTACTATCCATGCAGCTCCGATAGTAAGTTTGCCCTGCGGTAGCAGCACCAACCACATCTCTCATCTGAATGGGAGGAAGAGGAGGAAGAGATGTTTATACTGCCGACACGCAGTTTAAGCAGTCTGGAGCGTGTAAGCTGAGTCCTAACACCATCTGCCAAACCCTTTTTGTGTTCCACCAATGTTTAGCAGGCCTTCACAAAGACAAAAAAAACCTGGAGATGCAAATCCACACACCAGCCCCACCAAAACCTTCCCCTACTTGAGGCTGGGACTCCCCTCATGACTCCCACTCACCTGGCCTATCATGACAGAGAAAGCAAAGACTCCTGTGAAGTAGTTCAGCAGCTGGAAGACGATCTCAAACAGCGTCTTGGGGTCCGGCAGGCCCCCGATGGTGATGAGGGTTTTCACCGCCCAGTAGTAGCAGCGGATGTAGCTGGGAGGAAAAGTGGAGGCAGCTCTGAAGGCACTTCTGGTATGAAGTCCCGTTTCACCCCATAGTACTAAATTCACATCCTCTGGCCACAGCAAGCCAGAGCCTGTTAAGTGTAATTATGGGCGAGGAAGAGAAAGTTCAGGGGCTGCAGACTCTCTGCCAAACCCACAGGTGCTTCTGAAGATGCTATAGGAGCAGGAGGATGCAGGGACCCTGCAGAAACCTGTTGGGGGAAGCTCAGCTGCTCTGGCTGCTCCCGTTTTTCTGCTCCTTACAGCTCTGCTACCATAAAGCAGCAACATATTTTCAGCAACGTTTATGCTTTCAAAAATAGGAGAAAAATCGGGTTTGTGAGCAAATTGCTGGCATGGGACTCAGGAGACGTCAGGCGCATTCGTGATTCGCTGGTTTCCACACCTGGCAGAGAGGCTGTAATGCCCCTGCCTGTGTCTTTTCATAAGAAAACCCTCACTTCAGCTTAGAGATAAATCAGCTAAACGGGTATTTCATGTTGTCTGTGTTTGTAGCAAGGCAACGTTCAGCTCCTGAGCTGAGAACCCTCCCTGTGGCATCCACCGCTGACAGCGCAACACATGTCTCTGGGAAATTCCACTACCTCTATCACACTGGGAATGGAAGTGCTGCGCTGGTCCGAGGAGCCTGACACACAGCACCGAGGACACACAGCTTCCAAACTCCATCTCGACCTAGCAGCAAGTCGACATGAACAGGGCTCACGCTGCCGCCCTGTTTGGCCAGGGTGCATTCCCTCATATCCCAGCACCACACTCCCAGTTTTTCAGCCTCTTTAACCTGCCACTGCCTTCCATCTGCAGTTTCTATATATTGCTGCACAGCTCATCCCTCCTATCCCTGTCATTCCCCCTGGCTATGCTTCTCCTGGCATCTCTGATTCTAAAAACCCCTTTAGGGGGTTTTTATGCTGCATCCTAATGCCACCCTTCTTGCTCCAGCTCAGAAAACTGTGCTATATGAGGACACAAACCCTGGTTCATACCTGTTTCCTTCCCCATCGTAGACCCAGGTGGTAGAGCCCAGTCCTTCATAGGCTGATGCCCAATAGTAGAGGCAGGAGTTCACATGCAAGCTGTACAGTAAATAGGCAGTGGTTCGAATCACTCTGCAGCAGACAAGAGAGAGCAGGAGGGGAGATGATATGGTGTCTGCTGGGAAAAACACATCAGATGCCTGCCGGCATCACAAGGAGCTTTGAAGCAAGCAATGAACCAAGTTCTGACCATGCAACTCCTGCCAATACAGGAACTACTGAGCAGCCCTGCTGCTCCCTCCCACAGCTCTGAAGCTCCAGAAGTGCCAGAAAAAAGCAGCTTATCCACTGGTGATTCTTCTTTTCCCCTCATTGGGTGAGGAGGAGGTACTCATGTGGGGTCCAGGACCACCCCCATCTCACCTGCATCAGCCAGTGCCCATGCCAGCTGGGGCAGGGACAGTGAGAAATAAATCAGAAACCCCAAAGAGGTGCATAGCAATGTGAGTCTTCCTCCCCAGCAGCAAACAGCAGCTCCCCACTCTCTTCCCTCACCTGTAGATATATGCTTTGCTCAGGATTGCTTCCAGACGGTTGTTGAACTCAAAGAAGGCCATGTACTGGGAGGAGAAGGAAAGCAGGATGCTTTAGACACTTTACATCCCTATGAACCCCCTCTGCCCCTCCATTTCTCTCCTGCAGCCCCTTTGCAGCATGAACTGCCACAGACAGACGGGGCTCCATCTCTAAGTGCCCTCCTATCCAAATGTGAGTGTTTTCAGATTGAAATGAAGTGTTTAATTAGTAGTCCTGCAAAACCTTCAGGACAAAACTTCCCCTCCAATTTTAAAGCCTCTAGTCCTCATCAGTGAGTCTAACACAGCAGAGCAAACCCCAAAGAGCATGGGACAATGGGTGCAAGCTGGAACATAGGAGGTTCCACATAAATGTGAGAAGGAACTTCATCACAGTGAGGGTGATGGGGCACTGGAACAGGCTGCCCAGGGGATGTTGTGGAGTCTCCTTCACTGTAGACGTTTAAAGCCCACCCAGATGTGTTCCTGTGTGACTTGGTCTAGGTGATCCTGCTGCGGCAGGGGGATTGGACTGGATGATCTTTCGAGGTCTCTTCCAATCCCTAATGATTCTATGATTCTCTGCATCTACCACAACTGATCCCATGCCAAATTTTACAAGCTCTGATTCACCTTCAGACAGCGAGGAAAGCGCAGGAGCGGGTTGACACCCACTCTGAAGTAGAAGAAATCCAGGGGCAGGAGGCTCACCACATCCATCTGAAACCCAAATGAAGAGAAGAACCTCTGTGAGGTCCCGCAGGCAGGGCAGAGCACCAGCCACGGCTCAGGTTAAAGATTCGGATTAATAAATAGAATTACATCCTACCTTAAAGCGTTGTGATCGCAGGTAATTCATTTTCATAGCCTTTTTATCTGTCTGGTTGGGAATAGGATGAGCAGAGAGAGAATGATTGATCATTTCAGAAAGGAGCTGGCTTTCCTGTCCCACACCCTACGCTCCCTTCATGCCTGGGAAGGGGGACAGAGCAAGAGCAGGCAAAGCTCGGGCTGCACGGTCTCTTCCCATTGTCTTTTGGGACATCCCATGCTCAGGTGGCATCCCAGAGGAAGCACATGGAAGTGCCAGCACCACAGAGCTTACAGGAGAAACCTCCCTGCCTGAGTATTTGCATGAGCAATGAATGGGAAGGCCATACCCTCAAGGTTTTATTTTTCACAGCTTACTTAATTGCATGTAGAAGCAAAATCAAGGGCTTTCACTTATCTCAGGGGCATGATCTATGCCTTCAGACTGCCATTGCTTCTGTCATTTCACTCATGTGCTCTGCCGGGATGTGATCCTGACAATTAAACCCAGGGTTTACTTTGCTGCCTGCTCACAGTTAGCAGCATCTGGCTGTGCCAGGGCCGGCAGCACCCACAGAGCATCCCCACCCAGGAATGGGGTGCTATGGACCACACACGTTGCAGATGGACTGGTATTGGCCTCAGGGGAAAAGTGCATGTTTGGCAGACAAAAATAATACCAGCACATCTGCTACACGGCAGGAGAAACACCTGCAGTCCTCCAAGTTTGCCAGAGACAACCCCAGCAGTCACAGCAGCAGTGGAAGAGCTTGATCCAGAGACCAGTGAGTACCACTATCCACACTGTACAGGGTGTGCTGGGGCAGGGAGGTGCCCACAGCCAGATCCCATTGGTGGGATGCAGCACGCTGCCACTCACTATGATGTCTCCTCCCTGGACAAACTGCAGCCGGGTCTGAAAGACGAGGATGTCCAGCAGATAAATGAGGTCACAGAGGTAGTCCACGAGCAGCCAGCAGTAGATGTTTGCTGGCGTCTGGTAGGGGAAAGCCCAGCGGACAGGGATCAACCAGCAGTTCCAGTTCCAGGCCATAACGACGAAGAAGAGCCACAGCACGTACATCAGATCTGCGCACAGGGAACCGCACCGCAATTAGCTGAGCACAGGGGGATAAATCTTTAGTGATTTCTATTTTTATCTGAGGGTTCATACCACAGGGACAGCACTTGCCCACTGAAGCACCTGAAAAGCAGGTCAGGCTCCTGACATCCACAGCCACCAGGGGGTATTTAGGAAAGCCCGTGCCTTAAAGGCAACTTAAAACTCAGGTTTTCAGCGACAGGTGCAAGCTGAGCTGCTCCTTGCTTAGGTGGCCACCTTCTTCACATCTCCTCCCCTCTCATCCTCTCTGCCCCAGTCCCACCAGCTTGCCTCCAGTCTTCGCGCACGGCCGTGCTGTATCAACTCACTGGTGAGTGGGTCAATGCTGCTGGGAAACTGGTAGCTCTTCAGGCGGCTCAGCCAGGGCTGATGCTTGAATGTGCAGCACAGCATCTCGCAGTAGTGCTCGTCTCCACTGGGCTCCTCTCTTGGGGGAGGCACTAGTGCTGCACCAGGCGCCAGCTTGACCGGAGCTGGAAGAGGCCACACAGACATTTTAAAGGGCAGAAAACTCTCCTACAGCCATCTGATTTATGTAGTTAAAATTTTAATAGAGCAGCTGTCTCCTTGCAAACACAGCATGTGTGGGGACCCACTGGTTAAACACTCACAGCCCCCTGGAACTCACATGCCATAGGGCTCTCTTCATCCGAGGTGACATCGGGGTCAGTCAGCTTCTCTTTCACTTTCTCAGTCCTCTCTTTGAAGAGCTTCACCAGCTCCTGGAGCCGGTTGTTGATGACAGCACTGCTCATGCTCGTAGCTGAACCGACACATTCAGGCAGGCTGTGAGGAGACCATCAGATATTTTATGCAGGTAGGAAAGCCCAAGGGCAGGTTCATGACTCAGTCTGTAACCCACAGGATCCTGAATGGGGATTTGCTCATACTGGGTTGGCTACTGTGTATTCAGAACACCACTAGCTAAGGTGGCTTCAGTAAAATACCATCTGGCAGCACCAGCCTGAGCGTCATCCTTGCCCTGGGGTATCAGATTCCCTCAGGACCTGGGAAGCACCAGATCCCCAAGCTGAATTTCATGTCCTTTGTAAGACGATGATTTTGGAAAAACTATAGGGTGAAAATGTATTTAACCCCTCTTCAGCCCCTTTATTAAAACTAGGTCAGATTTAGACCAGGATGCTCTACGCAGCATAACTAAGAATCATCACTAGGAGGGAAGACAAAACCAAGCCGGTTAGCTGTAGCTCCAGGATCACTCATTGTAATAACCAGCACAAAAGTTTTGCCCAGGAAGAAGGGAAAACCCTGCACCATGTAGAGGTGCAAACCCTCCCCACGACCTGGCTTTCCTGGGAGTGCAGAGCAGCCTGGGACACACAAAGCACCGCCTGTGCTCGCTTCCTACACAGAAAAAAGGTGATTTCTTCACAATCAGTAAAAGCAAGCCAGCGTTGTCAGTGTGAGGGGCGAGACCCCCATGGAGCCAGGGACTGCGCCTGGGTAGAGCCATACCTGGGGGATGCCGGTGCCGTGCCAGGCACTGCCAGCATGCTGAGAGCACTGGCAGTGGACACTGGTAAGTGGGTACCGTTGTTCTCCACAGCATCGCCACTGCTGCCCACATCCTTGGTGTCCACAGTGGGGTAACAGCCTGGCCCATGGAGAAGGACAATAACTGGTGGTGAGAGGAGCGCAGGGCCCAGCCTGCAGCCAGCATGCATTCCCAAGCCCCACTGCCTCCATGGAGCTGCCCCCAAAGCTCACCATGGGCCAGGAGGACCTGCCCTTTCCCTTCTCACCTGGCAATCCTTTCTCATAACACTTTTGAGTGTTTCTTTCCGGTTTTGCTCAGTTTTCAACACTATAAAAAGTGCCACCTGCTTTCCTTCTGCTTTTCCAGCTTGCAGCAATGGCCACTACTCTGCACTGCAAGCACTGGGTCCCAATGGGTCAGAAAGTGATTGAGATGAGGATAAACAGCTGGCTTCTCTGAACATAAAACATGTTGATCACACAAGCTCCCAACTACACATGCATTTGCTTCTCATGCAGAATAAGGCACTGTTTAAATCAGGACTTAGGGCCTCTCTCACCTGTAAAGGTAATAACTGCTTACTGCCATGAGCAAGGTTAGAAGCAGGAAGGGTAGGTGTGGGTAAAGTGTGATGTCCATGGTCCCAGGGAGAAGTGGCACCAGGAGTCTAACCTCTGGCTACAGCCCTCAGCTGGCCAGGACACAAAGTGTTGTCTCTTTCCTTCACTGTATTACAGAATATGGAGGGGGTCCATGCGTCAGAACAACCCCGTGGCATCACTCCGTCCCATGCTGGAGCAGAGCACAGCTGTTAGGGTTGCAAAGTTAACATCCCATTGCAAGTGAGGAAAAGCAGCAGAATATGGCCTATGGCTAAAACAAAAACAAACAAACAACAAAACACCAGAGGAAAGCAAAGCTACAGAAACACAGCCTGTTCTTCTGGGTTAAAAGGAAGGAAAGTGGACAGCAATCTCCACCTTACTTTGAGTGGACTGCACGAATGCTGGGAAAAAAACTGAATGCACGTTGGATATTTAACCCTCTGGCTGCAAGCCCTCCAGGAGAGCTCTTGGACAACCAGGTCAAGGCAGAGCACATCATTGATGGGTATCTGCAAACGCTCTCTGGGGCTTTGCTAGGAAGGCACATAGTGGTGAGGTGGAAGCAGAAGAAACTGGATTTTGTTCCCCAGCCTCTGTGCTGCAACACGAAGCGTGCTTTTATGTATTGTTTTTCCCCAAAAAGAAAAAAAAAAAGAAGCAACTGCTCCTTGCCCCACTCAAGCCATGCAAGCCCATGGCCAAAGCCAACATCTCTAATACCTAAGGGGCACTGCTCCTCAGGGCAAAAATTGGGGTTGACCACTCCAGCCTTTGGCTCACTGGGAACATTGGGGAGCTGCTCTAGCAGGCCAGGACTGGGAGGTGAGGTGTCCCCACCACTGAGCGACTTTTCATACACCAGCCAATCTAGCTCGACGTCTCGGGCACGCCTGGACATGCTGCTAGGCGCCTAGGTGCTTCAAGCAAGGACAAGGCATCTGAAGCTGCAATAAAACACACAGTGGTTTGAGTTTGGACAGTTATGCCAGCAGAGTGAAATGTAGGACTGTGGGGTTCTTGGCTGCTGCCCACTGCCCACAGGCGTTGGTAGCACAGGATGGTGGCAGTGTGCATCCTACCACACGCTTTTCTCGCATCGCTGCAAGATCAGGGTGCTCTGCAAGGGCTGTACAAGCAGAGAAATCTCCAGCCTGTACCAAGGCTCAGGTTGAGCCGTCCTTTGTGCAGCTCCTTGAGTCAGTGGAGTTGCTCACTTGGGCTGCCACGGGAGCTCACCACTGAGCCACCATCGCCTCTAAAACAGTGACATTAAAACGCACTTCATGCCACCAGTTATTTCCCAGACTGAACAAAGCAGTAAAGAAAATTCTTTTTATCCCACAGGCTTCAGCTGAAGGAGAAACTGTTGTTTCACATCAGAGCTTGCTTAATCAACAAGACTGAGTACCGTAAGCACCAGCCCTTCAGAGCTGGCTTCAGCTGGTGACAATATTGCCTTCACACAGTGCCCACGGGATGCTTTAAGCCAGCAAAAAGCCCTGACTGCCCACACTGCAGAAAGCTCAGCTGCCTGCTCCAGACAGCAAGCAGCAAGGAGGGAACAGCCACTTTTTCCCCTCGTATTCCCTGCTTTGGTTCACCCTCATTTGGCATTATGCTGCTATATATTATACCTTCGACACTGGCTTCAGCAGCTTCAGTTGTCTCCTCTTCCACCTTCAAAATGAAAAAAGCCATTTTAAGGAGAAACAGACCTGCTCCATCAGGAAAAAAAACAAATCTGCAGCTTGATCGGGTGCCCCATCTCCCCCACAATTTGCCAGCCTCTCTGCTTGCCAATCAGTGACAGTGTTTTAGGGTGAAAGCGTCCCTCCCTTGGTGCACAGCTAATGCTGCTGTCTCAGGTTCAGACACGGACATCTCAGTGGGCTCCATTCTCAGTATCCACCCTGGACCCTGCTCCTCATGAGGGCACTATGTCCCCCAGGAAAAGCTCTGAGCCCCAGTGTATGCTGGGCAGCAAGACCTCGTTGCAGACCTAAGCCTAAGCAGGGAGTGATGCTGTACCTGCACACAAGCACCTTCAAGATCACTTCTCTCAGCTTCTTCTAGCTGCTCAAAACTGAGGGCCTCCTCTGCAAAGTAGACTTCATCCACACCCTTATCAGCAGAGACACAAAACGACTGGTGCAGGGGTCTGGATGGTAGACATAAGCAGAGACAAGCACCCGAGCTGGTTTGTACCCTTTCTGAGGCTGAGCACATTGGGGATGGGGGCATCACGTCAAGGAGGATGACTCATGGCTCCCCGGCTTTGGGGAGCACTGCCCCTCAGCTGTGCCACAAGCCTCATTTCTCAATGAACAGCAGCACAGAAATCTTAGTTTGATGCAGCAATGGTACCAAAGACATTTGTTGCTTAGGTTAGAAGGGACTTGGAAAAAGTCTGCATGGGAGACCAGGAGAGAGGCACATAAACAGTGCCAGGCACCGCACATGCACAGCTCAAATCACATATGCACAGAGACAGGCAGGGCTCTTCTCCTGCTGTGCATAATAATTCCTCATGCAATTAAAATTTGCCAAATCACAAGCTGAGAGCCCGATCTCCAGGCTGTCCTGCAAGCACCATCTGAACCCCACATCTACCTCTTCCAGACACCACCAGGACATATAATTCTTGTTTTCCTTCAGCAGCAAACACAGACCTCAGCTCCACCACTCTGACAAAGGGGGCTCACGGGACTGATTTATTTTTTCAGTTGAGCTCCCTTCAAATGCAATCAAGTCTTTTCATCCATGTCTAGCAAACCCACTGGTGCCTCTCTTTTCCCACAACCAGACGAGCAGACTGACGCTTGGAGCAGCATCTCACTTGTCCAGCAACTGAAACACAAGTTGCTGCAGTGGAGCTCCAGAACAGACTTTGATGACATGAACACATCTGAGTTTCACATTGAATCGTGTGCTTCCAGTTTCTTCCTGAAAATCCAGAGGTACTTCAGAGAAATTAACAGAGAATAATATTGCAGCACGAGGTAATAAAACTCTAAAGGATTCTCGTGTGAAATCAGAGCAAAGCAGTAAACAAGGAGGAAAGGCTTTTCTAGATCCAAGTCATCCCCTACAGCAGCTGACAAGGAAAACACAAAGTAAAATCGGCCCTTCTTGCATGAAGCCGCATTTGCGGGTTTAACACATAAACCCCGTCTTTAAATCCAGCTCTGCAATGCTCATAGTAATCCCCAGTGCCCTGAATTCATAGATACGGTTTGAAATAACACAGACCGTCTCCAGGAGGTGGCTGGCGGTGTAAGCCGGGCTCCTGCCCGCCGCGGGAGGGCACAGATAGCCCCGGGGCTGCGCTCGCTGCGGCAGAGCTGGAGCCTGGTGTCTCCAGGAGACGCCGACTGGCCCCGGCTACCGCGTCAGCAGCCATCCTGGGGGAGCCGCTTCACAGACACAGCCCTCCCGAGCCAGCGCACCCCCAGCTCGCCCAGCACCCACCACACTTGGACCTCCGCTCGTCGACCGGTGTTTCAGTCCCTCTCCAGCCTGTGAACGCAGCTGAAACAACCGCGTTCGCACTCGTTTCCGACAAAGCCATCGAGACAACAGGAGCTACTCACCCTGCAGTCTCCTCCACTTTGTCTTCCTCCTTCTCTTCCTCCCTCTCCTTTTCCTCTTCCTCGGCAGCGCACAGGGAGCTCAAGCACAGCCTGGTCACGAGAAGCTCATTAGGTGGACTCCAAAAACCAGGTCTGAACCTCACAAAAGGAGCCTTGCCAGTCTCCACACCCCCTCTGAACAGAGATCCTCTCCCTCTGCTGCCCTGGGGAGGGGGGCCACTGCAGGCACACACTGCTTCACAGCTCACCGGTGGCTGTGGCACCAAGTGGGTGAGTGGGTGAATGGGTGGAGGAAGAAGAAAAGGTTTGAGAATGAAATCCAGAGTCCTAGCCTTCAAATTGTCCTCACAGCACTGGAAGATGTGCTTAGGGATCACTTATTGCTGACTTTGACCAAATCCTTCCTGGTAATGAAATCTACCCAGCAGCACAGGACATACTTGCTGCCCACAACTTCTTAGCCTCACGTGCAAAGGAGGAAATCTTTTATACCATGTCCACATAGCCTAGCCCTTGGGAGGACACTGGCAGGGGTTTCTTTTTGAAGACACAGGAAAAATTATATAAAGAAGGCTATCATTCCCAAATGTTGTGCTAGTTGGATGAAACATGGATGGAAGCAGAGTCCAAACGCTCTTCCCTCAGGACCAACATTTACTTAGAAGAACCTCAAAATCTACTTAGAAGCAGAGTATCCTTTAGTTGTCCTTTGCAGGGCAACATGAAGCACTGCATTCAAGGCTCTGCCACTCAGCCCCAGAAGGAAAAGCTGTTTGCTCAAATGCCTTCTGCTCCCACTGCCAGCTCCAGCACCAGCAAAGAGGGATGTCCAGGGATGTGCTCATCCTCTTCCACAGCCACAACCACACTGGTGGCTGGAGAGCATACAGGAGCATCAACATCCCCCTTCTACCTGTTTTCTTCTTCCTGAGGTTCCTCCTGTATGGAGGGAAGCAGATCAGCATCAGCCACCAACTCAGTCTCGTGAGTCCAGGACATCATCTCACACATGTCTTCATCAAACAAGTCATCACTGATCTCTTCCAGGACAAGGTCAGTCTCCTTGGGTGCCCCAGAGACAGTATGAACTGAAACAAAACCAGGGAAAGGGAGATGATGACGTGAGAGCGGCACATATTCCAGGGGCCAGAGTAGTGCCAGGCTGGATCCCTTGCTTTAGCTTTCAATGGAGAGGTGCTGCTGCATACCAGGACTGAGGCATGGCTCTGCCTGCACAGAATTGCACAGCCCTGGTCCCCCTGAGCTGTGCAGATGGATGCTTTGGGCACTTTGGCCAGAAAGAAGAAGAAAATTCAACACTTTGTGCCAAGTGCAGCCAGAGCCCTATGAAAACTATAACTCCCTGCATACAGCCTGTCGGCTTCCCTGGGCATGTAGCAACCTCCAGCAGCAGATGATCTGGCACCTCTCCAGGCCACATTTTGGCTCTCCTTGCAAACAACCAGCTGTGGGAAGAGTCCAAAGCCTTTCCCCTTGCAAACCCCAAGTGAAAAGCTGTGCCAGCACAGCCTGGGGGCCCTGGACTCAACCCAGAGCCAGGTGAGAACACTGGCCCTGGGCACCATGCCTGATCCAAGCATTCCTCTGGGCATGGCAGAGGAAGCATCCAACATGCCCCACCACTTCCCAGCATCTCTGGAAGAAAGCCTACTGGGTAGGCTGTTGGACCAAAGTGAAGAGCGTGGGTATGGCCCACAATAAGCCCTCCATGTCCCTCAGTACCCATCCTACCACAGGTGTCTGGCACAGATTGGAGAAACAGGAGGAGGAAGTGAATCCACATGTTGTAAAACCAGTTTATTTTGAGGTCTGCCTGCCACAAAACATAAATGTCTGCAGCAAAACTGAGAGGAAATGTGCAAATTCATCTACAGCAAGGCAGGAGACCCACCCATGGTCAGCTCTGTGCCCTATCTACCCAACCCACAGTGCCCATGCTGCCTTGAGCCCATTCTGTCTACCTTTCTGTTACTTCAGACATAGTACCTCTCCCATCAGTGAGGTGGCTTTTAAAATGGGTCACACCTTTTGGCTACATTATATGAAAATGGGGCAAACACTAAAGTTGTAGCCTGGAATCAGCACCGTTTGTTATCAGCACTGGAGATGGATGTCAGGTTGGTGGCTTGGCTCGCAACTCCCTGTTGCAGCTACCTAGATTGCTCTAAAGAGGTGCAATAAGATGGTGGGAGACCTTATTGTGGTCTATACAAAAGATGGAGAAACACTTTGCCAAGGCCTGTAGTGACAGAACAAGAGGTCTTAAACCAAAAGGTAGGCTTAGATTGGACATATGGAAGGAAGGAATGTTGTACAGTCAAGAGTAATGAGATACTGGCACTAGTTGCCCAGAAAAACTGTGGGCGCCCCAACACCGGAGGTGTTGACAGCCAAGTTGAAAGGGACTTTGAGCAACCTGCTCTAGTGAAAGATGTTCCTGCCCATTCTATAGGTTGTCCTATAAGGCAACCCCAGGCAAATGCTTTTAACCATTAACTCCTACCTGTTCACCTAGAGATGCTGCAGACCAGAACCCTGTCCAATTGCTGGGAGAAAACACTCAATTAATACAAGAAAAGCAGTAAGAAGCTGACAAGAGCTTGAGGAGTTTTACATCTTGGGGGCAGAAGCTGACTAGAAGAAGCCTGTGGACTTCAGCTGGAGGTCTTGGGGTGAATATTCAGATGCTATAGGGGTTTGAACGTTTTCTGCCTGCAAAGTGTCCTACTCAATGCTTTTCTACCCTCCTGCAAATTATAGCTCCCATCTCATAGGCACCATTCTGCAAAACCAATAGCTCCAGTTCCCAGAGCCAAGAAAGGGCTGAGATCGGACAGCCCTGGAGCTGGGGTCATGTAGCCAGCCTCCAGCTCCCACCACCTCAGCTGAGAAGGAGCTAAAGACCACTTGCAGATTCCCCTTTGCTTTTCCCTCCCCAGCTGTGCTTTCTCCTAGGGCCGCTTTGGTTTGATTGTGGGAAGGGCTGGCTCGCCACGGTCTTCATTTTCCATTTGTTTCAGAGGCACCCTGAAACAAAAGGAGAAGGAAAACATTAATGAGCATGCTGTCAGTTTGGTGCCGAGCAGATCTCTCGCTCAACCCAATCGCTCCCATCCTTGGGCAGATTTAAGTGACCTTGAGATGCTTTAAGGCACCGCAGCAAGTAGTGAAGCAACACTGCTGCGTACTAGGGATGCAGCTTCCCTGCACGTGAAGCAGCATTCCACTGGGTTTGCCTCTTTCCAAAGGCCGTGGCAGCGCTCAGGTCTCCAGTTTGTACAAGCACAGGGAGAAATGCCTTCCTGCAGGACTGCCCACTCTGAGATCCCACCCAGCAGCTCCTGGCATTGTAGGAGCAACGTCCTCACATGTCCCTAGGAAATGCACAGCCTCTCTGTAATGCAGCAGGTCCCTGCTCCCATGGCCCAGTTAAAAACTATTGTGGGGACAACAATTACTCTGGGCTCTGGTACATCTCCACTTCTCTGTGGAGGCAGCTGTGACTCCCAGCTGGGCTCCCAGCTTTGCTTAGCATCTCACTAGCATGGCTGGTGAGGGAAGCCAAGCCTGGCTGACCAGAGAGCCAGCACTTGCCCCTCGCTATGGATGGGCAAGAGGCAGTGTGAACCTCACAGCATTTTCCCCACAAAGCAGGCTCATATCTGATATATGTAACTGCAGGATTTTGCCTTCCCAAAGTACCCCGCCCAGGCATCTCATGCCAGGCTCCAGAAACACCCTCCAGCTTGGTAGCAAACAAGCCAAGGGGAGTGATGATGGTGGCAGGTTTGAATTCCCTTGAAAACCTTAGATCAAATCCCACTGGCCCTGCAAACACCCTCCAGCACAGCTCAGGGACAGACCTTGACGCCAGCCCTAACATCAAAACCCGGGACCTAAGAATGTGGGATGCTCACTTGGAGATTCCCAGGGTCTGACCCCACTTCTCATCCGCAATGGCCTCTCCTCATGGCTTCCCTGGTGGATCTCAGGGGCTCCCCAACTGCTTTCCATGAGGGGATGAAAGCCACCAGTGACCCCTGTTCCCAGTAACCTTTTTGGCTTAAGCAAGCTAGCCAGCATAGTGAGATGGAGCTACTACTTACTTTCTTCTGCGGCACTAGAGGCTGCTGTAGCCAATCCCTGCCAGGAGGAAAAGGGAGAAGTGAGAAGACACTGCCTGTTCTCAGTAAACCTACATTTCTACCCTAAATGCCCCATTTTCAGACAACATGGCCCATGAGCTTTCTTAGGGCATGTTGGATGGCTTGGCCACAGGTACAATCATCCACCACAGGGACAGTAAGGGGCAGGAGTCAGTGATCTCACCCAGGTGCCAGGGAAGGCAAGAAGAGCATGTAAATCTGCTCCTACTGCTTCTCTCAGAGGTGAGTTGCACCTGGGTGAGATACCAGGGCCTGGGCACCACTGAGTGCCATGCAGAAAGACAAGGGCACAGTACAGAAGTTGCACGCTATGGGCCCTCTGACTGGTTACCATCCAGTCCTGGTTGTCATCAGCTAAACAAGTCATGGGGATTTGCTTTCTCAAAGGAGCTGGGTGACAGCCCAAACCACAGCACTCCCAGCACAGATCCGGTGGCATCTGCAGGGTTGCCCTCCTTGCCAGAGACACGGCATTCACGCACCCTGTGCCTACCCAGCAGACAGCATACCTGTGCCTCCTGCTTCTCCCTGGTCACTGGCTGCGGCATCAGCTTCTCCAGCCCCTCAACAAACCAGGCAAACGTCCTGATGACCAGAAATCACTGTTGCTGCCAAGGCCTTTGCTCCATCCTCTGGCCACAGCACCCACACAGAATCTGCTGCCACAGTTACCTGCTTCTGTCCGCAGCCAGAGATCGAGGGGTGGGGGTGGCCACAGGCTCCAGCTGTCCCTCAGCTGCTTCCAGCTCTGCTGCCACCAGGCTGTTCTGAGCAGCTGAAATGCTGCTGTTTGGCTTTGCTTGGGGTTTGGTCCCATTTGTGCCTGATCAGGTTTATTTGGAAGGAGAAGGGGGACAAGCAACACAGCAGTCAAATTGTGGGGAAGGGGAGCGAGTGAGGAAGGGCTGCAGAGGAACAGGCTCACGGGACCTCCCTGGCAGCCCTTCACCCCTGGGGTCCCAGTCTGGAAGGGGGAGATGAGCAGTCTGGGGACAAATGTGGCATAGGGTTAGGATGCTGGGACCAGACATGCCCACTCCTCCCAGCATGGCTGGTCTCCTTGGGCACAGGGATGGAGTGCAGCCCCAGCTCCAAGGCAGTGTCCCCTCTTAAAGGGCCACCCAAGGAATGGGGATCCCTTACCTCCCACCGCAGCTTCGCACTTCTGCTCCTTTGGCTCCACCTGCAGAGGAACAGATGGATGTGGCAAAAAACCCGAGGCCTTACACCGCCTGAGGCAGGCACATCCTCCACCCAAGGGGACCCACGTGCACAGCCCCACACACCTTCCACAGGGGTTTCAGCCCCATTTCATTGACAAGGATCATTAAAACCAGACCTCAGTGTTGCTGGCACCGGGTCACAAATGGAGGGTCTCCCCCCCTGCATGCAGTCAAGGTCAGGGACACCGAGAGGGAACCCAAAAGTCTCTCTTTTGCTCTGCTGAATTCCCCCTGGGATTTTCGCTCCCCAGGGTCCTAGCCAGGGCAACCATGAGGACAAGAAAGCTGCTCCACTGTCTCCTCTGCCTGGCAGCCCCCCTGGTCTCCCAACAGTGCTCACCACCTCTGGGCTTTTCAGTGTCTGTGGTTGTGGCATCATCCTCTCAAAGCCATGAGCTAGCCAGCTGAACACCCGTGCTCCAGTCCTGTGGGAGAGCACAGCACAGTCATCCTGCAACCCTCCTGCCCTTCCATATGCCCTCAGCAGCCTCCCTTGAGACCCACCACTCTTTTGCACTGGTATCTGAGCCACCTTCAGGCTCATAACCTTCCAGTTCATCCTCCTCCGGGTCGAAGGGAGTTACCTCTGCAAGGAGAGTGGTGCTGTAGAGTTTCAGAGAGCCAGGACTTGCACTGCTGGGAGCGCCTGGTGCTCCCATTAGCAGGCTCAAGGAGACAATAGCTGCAAGGTGCCAGCTCCTGGCTCTCCTTACCTAGTGCATCCTCTTCCTCTTCCTTGAGAATCTGGACCTCTGTCTGAAAAACCAAGCAGACCTTGAGGAGGGTCTCAACCTACTGGATGGCAAGGGAAACCTGCTCTTTCCCCAGGGATGGATGGAGGCAGAAGCCTATGCAAGGGCAGGTTTAGTACTCCCAGTTACCACTGAGAGAGTAAAAGAAAGCAGAAGAAAAAAAAAATTGTAAAAAGACCTAGAAGCCCAAACACAGCAAACTGTTGTCCAGATCTATCACTCACCTGATCAGGAACATCAATGCTTGTCTCAAAGCTCTTCCCAAGCACCTGCAGTGTCCCTGGGGCTGGGACTGGCTGGGGAATCACCTTCTCCAGCCCGTGGGAGAGCCAGGAGAGGACACTGCTTCCCATACTGCCAAGGAAGGAGATGAGTCAGAGTGGGATCCTCCATCCTAGGCATTCTGTCCCAGGTGAAAGCAAAATTCCCAGGCAAACTATATTGCACACTGGAGGGTGCAAGAGCAATACCTCTCAAACGTAGAGCCTGGGTCCTCGTGGACTGCAAATCCCACCTTCTTTTCCACTCCTTCAGTGGCAGCAGGAAAAAAAAAAAATTAGAAACTTCCCATGACTGCTGGGCCAGCCCCCAGCATGCCTGGCAGAACTGGGACCAGCAGGTCAGGGAACACTGATCCAGCCCCTGAAGCAGAATGTCCCCACACCACGGGATCTTACCCTCACTGTGCGCATGGTCAGCAGCATCCCCAGGGCCATCGGCCTTTCCTGTCTGTGTATTCAGGGTGAAAGGCAGAAGGTGTCAGTCTTGAGGCTCTGAGGACTGCTCCTCCTACTCAAGTTTAGCTGTGTACCCTCACAGACCCCCATCCTTCCTGCTGCCTCTCAGGAGCTTGGAAAAGGGATGTATCCCAAACCACATCCCCTCCTGGGGCTGCTCTGGAACATCCCTGGGTGCTGCAGTGCTGGCACAGGACACACCAGGCATTTCTGCACCACACTCATGGGGTCCTCAGTATGCCCTGAACTAGCTCCCCACTCACCTTAGCTGGCTCCAGGTCCTGCACCGGGGCTGGGGGGGTCTCCGCCGTCAGATGGTGCTCTGGGGGCTGGGGAACCACTCGCTCGAACCAGCCCAGCATCCCACCACCTCCGGGTAGCAAGGAGGGCTTTCTGGCCAGTGAGAGGCCAGCAGCAGCACTGCCGCTCCCTGAGAAATTTCGGCTGCACCAGCTGCTCACCTTGTCCCAGGGCAGCCCAGAAAGGTCCTTGGCGTCCTTGGGAAACACAGCACAATCTGGCTCAACCCTTCACTGTTAACAGAAGCAAAGGGTGCCCTCTCTATTTGAAGCTTGCAGTCTTTGTTGAACTCACTTTTTCCAAGTGTAAACTGCTCACTTAGTGTTTGGGTTTGTTATTTTTGCACGAGCCTCCACAGCTAGAGTCGTGCAAGACGCTGTAGCAGACAGATCACAAAAACTGTGATGCTCTGACTCAGGGTGTCCCTCCACCCTTTATTTTTTTTTATTCAAGAGCTGAAACACAACAGTAATTTGTGCAGAATCTGCTCACGGGCGCGTTTATATCTCATGTAAAGTATCCACTGATTCCACTACAAGGAAATAACTCTGCTCCATCCCCTTCCAGCCAGGGTCCAGGGAGATGCCAGCAGAGGCAGCCAGCACTGACCTGCTGCAGGTGGGATTGATGAAGCAGGTAAAAACAAGATTGGCAGAGCAGGGATTCAGCTATTCAAGCTCTGTTTTCTCAATCTTTTCAGGACCCCCTAAGCCCTTCTTGGTGTGACTCCAGGCTGGGATATAGCACCAGTGAGCTGAGCAATGCTGCATGTTCCCATGGATATAGGAGAAGATCTGGGGGCTCTCTCTCAGTTCAAACTGGGGATGAGTTCTGCTGCTGCCCCTCCAGAGAGCCCCACCTTGCCAAAAATGTACCTCCAAAGACATTCCCTCCTGCTCAGTGAGGGAGACATGAGCATTTTGGGCAGCCCCAATGCTGCTGCTCCCCTAAGGCCAAGATCCCTGAGCTCCATCCAACCCCGCCAGGAGACTACAAGAGAATTTTGGTTCCACCCCCTACCCTGTGCAGCATTAACATACAGGACCAATCCCATGTACACAATAGGTTACAGGCTGGGAGCCACTCAGCACCAGGCTCTTTGCACTAATTCCTCACTAAGCTCTTGGGCACACAGATGCCTTCAAACTCCTCAAGCCTGTTCACTGAGGGCTGCCCAAAGCCTGGCATCTTAAACCTCAATAAGCCAAGGTTCCCAGGCAAGGTGACAGGTCCTCAGCTCTTTGCTTGCTCCCACATTGTGCAAGCCCATGATCTGGGTTTGGACACGGCTGAGGCACTGGCCTACATGGCACCTGCAGTCCCTGGCACCCCACAGGCAGGCTCAGCTCTCCTGAAGAGCCCACATCCCCACAGTGGCAGCATAGCTGTAAAACACCTCCCAGGAGCCCTGATCACAAGAAACCAATTAAGAAATTGCCCTTCCCACTGTAAGTAAGGGATTAAGGAGCTCTGCATGCCCCAGGAACAGCAAGGAAAACCCTGGGGGAGGGGAGCATGTGGCACAGGGGTGTTTCCACTCATGCTTTGGGACCTTCACAGGTCATAAAGAAACCCAGGGCCAATGTACACTGCTGGGCCCAAACAAGCATGAGAAAAGCCCCCCAGAGTTGGAGTGAGCCCCTAGCTACAGCCAAGTTCATCCTTCCCCAACACAAGCTTGCACTGCAGTCAAAGCCTGTCCTTAACCCAGCAAGGGAAGTGCAGGGCCAAGGCCATTCCTCTGCCACATCTGAACAGATGTTCAGGGGCAGAAACATTTGTGGGTCCCCTAAAAAACTATTTAGTGGGATAAATAGAATTAAGAAGCCAGGATCTGCCTGCAACGCACCAAGGAGCAGGCAGACACATGCAATCCCCCTTTGCTGTAGGCACTGGCTGGTGCCATCACTCCTTATGCCAGCTCCATAGGGTTTCTTCCAGCAGGCAAAGGGTCCTAATCTGTGACAGCAAGGAGGAGGGCACAGATCCACCATTCCCATTTGGAGTAGGAAATACTGTGGCCTTTCCCTCTCCTCTAGCATCAGATCAAACAACTTTGTGTTACCCAGCTCCATTGCCTTGCAGCATCACTCGACATAGACTGGCTCCATCACTCTGCAGTTAGGGATTCACACCCCCTCCTCAACTCAACTTCCAGCTTCATTTTGGAAGACCAAACCCCTCTGCAATGTGTGGAGTCAGCCCTGTAGAAACTTCATCTGCATCCCTCACCCCCAACGCTGCCACTTACCCCCACACACTCAATGCTGTCTCCCTAGGAAGCCACCTCCAAAATACACAGGCTCCTTTTGGCCACCACAGCTTACCACTAACTCCCCAAACTCATGCCAAGCTACTCAGGGCTCTGTGGGGAATAGCCAGCACTGCCTGCAGATGGAATTATCAGCATCTAGCTGTCCCAAATGCCCCAGCTCCCAGCAGCCTGCCCAATTATGATGTGGGTTAGTAGTGCAAAGAAAACCACCAAATCACAGAGATTTCAGGTTCTGCAACCTCAAAATCCCTGGACCCACCAGAACTACCCCAGGAACTCACCAGCGTGTGGCCTGCAGTGCTCAAGGAAGATGGTTGTCTTCTCTGGGCAGAAGTGGAACAGGAATGCACTAATGAGCATCAATGGGACTGCTGAAACCCCGTGGGGCAATGCAGGGACAATTTGCTGAGGTGATGTGCTTGAGGACGGTCCACCCCAGCTATGCCCCGACCTCGAATGATCTGAGGCAGCAGATAGCAAATCTGTGCCTAGCTGAGCTAAGCCTCTCCCTGCTGAACCTGCCAGTTACTGCTTGATCCGTTTACCTCCAGCCCTGTGTGACACACCTCCCCCCACCAGCCTTTCCCATTACCCCTAATCCCAGCTTCACTGCTCAGCATACAGCCTCAGCATCTGTCTTTGGCCATTGCTCAACAGCAGCCGTGACTGACTCTGAAGTGCTGATGGCCATCAGACTAGCACTGGCCTGGGATCCTCGAGTCCCAGGGAAACCACCCTTGTGAAGGGAGCAAGCTGTGGTGGGCCCAGCAGCTCTACGTGCAAGATCCTGGGAAGCAGCAGTGGCTCCTGGATGTCAAATTGCTGCATTAAATCATGGCATCAAATTGACCCTGAAGCAGGATCAGCAGTGGAAACGGCCCAGACCCAAATCCTGCACCTCCAGGGGTGCAGCCTGGGCCAGGTCTCACTTCATAGGAGGCTGCCCAGGTGCCACCTGAGAAAATGGTGCTGCCTGAAAGAGCAAAGCGACACAGGGACAGTTTCAAACAGACTTTTGCAGGCTCCACCTCATGAAATCCTACAATGAGTTGTTCAAAAACTGCAGCGTCTGCTGATGGCTAAACCTACATCTCTTCCAAGGACACTCTGGAGACACCTTGCCTTCAAATTAGACCTGCCAACAAAAATCTTTGACTTATTTCTGCAAGCAAATGCCCAGTGGGAAGCCCAGGGAGGATGGGTGAAGATCAGCTCCTCACCTGGGAGATGCTGCCAGCACTTTCTGCACATTTGCCAGAGAACTACTTTCCACTGACTTCTACTGCCCTTTCATTTGGCTCCCTAGCTTTTACATTCATGGGGTAAGGCAAGACAATACCTGCATGGAGAAGACCTGCCAGGCAGGTAAGGTCTTCTGAAAAAGCAACCAGAACTGGGGAGGCTCTTAATAAGATGGTTGAAGATGCTGCTCCCATCAACTGTTCCTGGTCCTGAGCAGCAAGAGCTGGGGACTGCAGCACGTGTAGAAATGACGCAGCTTTGCTGTGATTTAGGGAAACCAAAGGCAAGAAAGTAAAAGCCTGTGCAAAGCACTAGTGGGGCCAGGGCAGTTTCTTGCCTGCCCTGATGATACAGATGTGCTGGTTTGAGCGTTAAAGGCAGAACCTTCCAGAACAGATTGTTATATTCCCCTCCCACCAATTCAGGAAGGGAATATAAACAAATCTGAAAACGAGAGTTGTAAAATTTATTCAAAATGAAATAAATTTTTAAAAAAGAAAAACAACAACAACAGAAAAACCTTCACAGTAAATAAAAGGGAAATGTAGGGAGATGGTGTAAAGGAAGAACTATGTGCAAAAGGCAATTTGATGTAATTCTGGCCTCCACTCGGTAGGAGGCGCTCGCCACGGGGCGGCAGCAACGGGCGCTCCCACCCGGCGGCTTCCAGGGCGCGCCAGAGGAGACGAGAGGGAGGGGAAATGGCGTGCACCTGGAGCTGGGCGATTGGGCCCGTCCCGGCTCTGCGCTCTGCTGCCGCTTACCTGGCAACCGTGCGCCCAAACGCCCGCAGCCCTCCTCCCCCTCGCGAAAACAGAACCGCACCTGGAACTGATCTAGGGCAAAAACACAAGTGTGAAATCCCCTCCCGACCTACCACCACCAATCGATAAAAGCTCAGCTCGCCCCCCCAAGAGACAGTAAAGGAGACGTCACAGGAGAAGACGGGCTGGGCAGTATCAGAGCACAGGGCCGTGCGTACTTTCTCCTCCACCACCCTAGTCACCCCCCAGCTTCCAGATTGTCCCGCTGGTACTAGGGGCCACCAGGTACCCTAACCCACATTTTCTGTTCCCACAGTGGGACACAAAGGGGAGTGGTTTGGTAGATGCATGAGTTTTTCTGGGTCCTAAAACCTAACCCACCACAACAGTAGTTCCTCAAACCACAAAGGTCAAACACACATTTCAGGGCTATTTTCCTGCAGTTTTTCAACTTCCCATGAAAATCACCCAGGCAGGAATAAGGAATCAGAGCAGTTAGGAAAGTTACCACCTTTCTCTGCAGTGGGTCCAGTCCTGTTTGATTCCACTAACACCTTGCTGAGGCAACCAATCAACAACTAGTGACACTATACTGGCAAAAGGGGAGGACATGTCTCCAAGACATGGCTGTCCCTCCTCCTCCCACCAAAGCATCTCTGCTCTAATTTGAATAGCTCTGAATGGAGCAGCTACCTGAGAAGGGACACTGAGATGTCTCCCAGCCACAGGATCTGGGTGAGTGTTGTCCCAACTTCAGTTTCCCATACCATCCCCTTTTCCAAACCTTCAGCCACAAGTGGTTTTTATCATGATCCAAAGAGGAATGCACAGCTCCCCTGGCCCGCATGTAGGATGGAGCAAGTCAGCTTGTCTGGAGGTAGTGGTCTTCTCTTGCAATCACAGGATAGGGGAGATGCAAAAAATTCAAACAAGCCACTTCTGGGAGCCCAGAGTCATCAGAGCTCAACATGAATCAGCTTCTGCCTGCTAACTGGGTGCTTCTTTCTGGCAGGCAGAGAATCCTGAAGCCCCAGCAGCAAGATGTGCCCTGGGATGAAACCATACTGCAGACTCTGCCCGTCCTTGGCTTTTGGCGTCTGGGATCCTGCTTGTACCCTACGTCTCAACTTCTGGTTACCAGGCAGATGAACCATCAGTTTTCCACCAAAAAGTTCAGAAGAAAGCAGAAAATAATAAAAATATCAAGGGGAACCAGACAGAGCACAAAGACAAAGAGGAGAGGCAGTACATGGCACAGCCTCCACTCCAGAAACCTTACACACCCACAGGAAGGTATAAATAACTATAAATTTATTAGTAAAGCAAAACCATTTGACACTCACACAGAAGAGCAGGGTGTGTTAATACAATATATATACACATATACATGGGGTATCATCTTAGAAACAAATGGAGAGCAGTGTTAAAGGCACTGCAAGCCACACAAGCCTCATCACCCTTGGCCATGGCTTCCTGCAGATCTGAGTACTCGGGTCGGGAGGAGCCCAAGAACTTCACCAGCCAAGAAATCCCCCAGATCAATGTCTTGGAGACATTCAGAGACAAGCTCATGGTCCTGTTTGCACCTGCAGTCCCACTCTTCCCACTGAACACCCTGGATGTGCTGCGAGAGCAGCACCTTCATGTACAAAAAGCAGCAGGGATGGCTGCTGAGAGATGCTGCAGGGGGAACGGGGTGAAGCTGCGCCTACTGAGGGCCCAGGGCAGAGCCACTGTCCTAGGAACTGCCATCCTGTCATTACTGAATCTGAGCACTGTGCATAATGAACCTTCATGTGTCAACCTTCCCACAGGTGAACACACTTCCCAATGCAGGAAGTCGAACTCTGGAGAACAAGGGTTTTTTGCTTATTGTGAGTAGCCAGGCTCTGACCACACTCTGGACCTGACAGTGAACACCTAAAGGCAGTGCAGAAAGTGCCCTCCTCCCTCTGAGCAGTGCAAGGCCAGGCTTGTACACCCAGAGATGGTCCCAAACCACTGCCAGAAGACACTTTCCCCCTTGTCCCCAATGCCAGCATACAGGCCTCAAGGCCAGAGTGTAAACATCTTCCCACTCAGATCCCAGGGATGATATTTTCTGGCAGGGCCACCTGGGCATGCTGTGGTCCTAGAGATGTCCATGCCATGGCTCACTCAGCTCAGCCACCCACCTGCTGCACACTACTGCTCCACAGGCACTCCCTGGAGGAACTGAGTATTCTGGCCCCACCACAGCACCATTGCTTCTCTGAGGAACACCTGGCAACTCTTCACTGACCTTCCCCAAATCTTGGAGATGTGGCAAAGAGACCTACTACAGAAATGGCCATTCCCACCCCACTACCTGGTCCTGGTTCAGACTTGTTTACCAGAGCTAGCTGGACCATGTACACAGCCTAGCTGAGCCAAGCCGCCAGGCCTCAGATGCTGCCTGTGCTCAGCAACATGGACAACTCACAGTGGAAAGGACCAGGAGCACCCACTGAATTCAGGTCCCAAACATCTGACTGCATCATCAGTGGTTTGGTATCACCTGGACCCTGCTTCGGAGGGAGAGGGATTTTGCGGGGAAAGAGTAAAATTAAAATGAACAATGGAATGAAAACCAGACCACTGCTTACAAATAAAGAATTGAACAGAGGACAAAGAAGCAGAGGTGGTCTTATAAAAGCATAAGCAAAGTAGCTATGGAGGGGAAGGGGCTGAGACACAGCTAAAAGCATCCTGAAGGTAATGGAAGTGAGGATCAGAAAAAAGCCCAGGCAACAGATTAACTTCTTCCTAAACCCAGGAAGCCAGAGGAAGAGCAGCTCTAAAAAGCAGAATTTATCTCCTGGACAATATTCACAGTACCTTCAGCCAGCCTAGCCCTCCCCACTGCCTCCCCATGCTCAAGCTGTCACAGAGAACAGCCCTTCCAGAAGGGCCACTCCCTGCTCTAGCCCTACAGAGCATCTTGAGGTGGTCTGGCAACCAGGGTTTGAAGACATACGTGAGCACTTGCTGCAGGGCTGACCAAAGAGGCTCCAGCACAGGGTTTGGGACTGTGAGTGAGGCAAGATGCCAAGCGGAGGCAATGTGAAGGAGCCTGAAAGTCTCTTGAAGCAAACATCAGAAGCACTGTGCAATACAGGTAAGAGCAGGAACACGTTTTTACTCCCCAGCTGCTACGGCCACAACTGCTTTTCCAGTTTGAAAAGGAAAGCACCAGCAGGAAGCAGAGACATCCCAAGGTCACCCCCTGCCTGCCCACCCTCCTAACACCTGCCTCCTACTACTTCCAGGACCTTTCACCTCACAGTACAAAACTGGACCCAGAGACACATCAGCTCAGATCAACCTGCTCCTCCAGTCCACCCCTACACAATATATCTGTTGTCAACTCCAGTCTCCCTTTAAAAGCATGTGCAAGATTCTCGGTGGCCACTTTGCTACCTGGTCCACACAGGTACTCCACCCGCTGGCACTGTGGGCTTCTGCTGGATTTGGGCTGTTGCAGGACAGCAAACAAGATGAAGAGACCAAGTCCCCGCAGGCCCACAGCCTGTCCTACTTAATGATGCTCTAATAACACACAAAGATGTTTTCAAACCTGGAGGCACCTGCTCACAGACACAGGCTGATGACACAGACTCATCCCTGCTGAGCTCCCCACAGCATCCCCTGTCACTCAGGCACAGGTGCCTGACTGCACAGCGCTGATGATGTTCTCTCTGCCCAGGGCACTGCTTGCTGTTGCCATGTCCTAAGTGGAGCTAGAGCTCCTTGCTGGAACACCAAGGGCTTTCCCAGCTGCTCAGCATGAGGAAAACAGTCCTCAGGCCCAGCTGCCATCAAAGGGGACAGGATCCAACATCAACCTGTCCAGCATATGACACAGAGCCTTGTTCAGGATTCATGACTTTCTTCCTCTGCCCCAAGCACCGAGGCTGTCCAGCCCCCTGGACCTCTGGGAGGGAAGAAAGCAGGGCACAGCCATCCAGGGGGACACCAATCACATTTCCAAATCCCTCCTCTAGCCAGCAGCTGCCTCAGGAAGAAACACACACACAAAAGCCTTCAGAGGGACCAGCAGCCTGCCTGGAACAACCCCCTCCTACTAAAGATGCGTCACCCTACAAGCTCTCAACTCTGGATGCTGATCCTGGCTGCTGGTACCATGCTCAAGTAATCAAGGCAACCGCAAGACCTCCTGATTTGGCTGGTTTGGCAAAGAGGAAAGGTAACCAGGGCCTGAAGCAGAAACAGAGCAAAGGTTCAGGTGGGTGCCCAATCTTCCAGTTGCAGCCTCCATCACCACCCAGCCCTTTGGTAAAGACAGCCTTCCTTAGTTCTACTCCTCATGTTTACTCCTACAGTAAAGCATACACTGAACTTACTACCTATTAAACAGCAAAAACCAACTACCTAGAACTAAAGACCTCTTTGAAATTCCAAGTTGCCACATCTTTTTATTTAAGATCTAGTATGACAGTTCAGCTATACAGTATGTTTGATGAACATTAACAAATAGCTTTAAAAACAAACAAACAAAAAAAAAACCGGGGAAAAGAAATGCAGACAGAAGACTCAGTAGGAAGTTCTGTATCTCTGAGGCAGCATGAAGGAAGACAGCCACCAGTCCCTCTTTCTTGGGCAGCAGAGAACAAGGTCTGCTTTAACTTCCTTAAAGACATGCATGGAGAAGCTCTAGCCCCCAGAGCAGCCCTGTCACTGAACTGTCCCCTCTCCATACTGGAAGTGGGAATGAAAACCTTTATGCACCTTTCAGGTGTGTATCCCCTACCAGCAAAGCAGGCACAGCCCATACAGCTCTGCAATCCTCATCGGTCCATACTTGCTTGTTTATTTAACTTGTTTGGGGTTTTCTCTCTCTTTTTCTTGGATGTAGGTTCAATAAATCCTTTCTTTTCTTCAAAGTTGCTTCATTGCCTGGTAAATTCTACTTGAGAGCTGGCTCATATGCTTCGATTGCAGGCACCAGCCCAAGGACCAATCAAGGCTACTTTTCAACCCTTTACAGTAACATTTATTAGACTTCTCCTAATCACCTGGTGAGAAACACAGCCCAACTCATCGGCTGCCATTCACTAATTACAGCTGCTCACAAACACTCCTACCCTACAAAGGGCCAGCCAAGATCACATAAGAGCTGAGGCTGACAGGGACCACTAGAGATTGTCTAGTCCAGCCCTCTGCTCACAGAGCAGGCTGTTCAGGACCACATCAATCAGGGCTGCAGTATCTCCACAGATTAAGGTTTAACATCTTAATATCTCCAAAGTCTGAGAGGGAAAGGCTGCTGGGCAACCAGTAAAAACACCTTCAACCTCCAAAAATCCCGCTGGCACTAACGGGTCTCTCAGTCACGAGAAGCCAGCAAATTCCTGCAGAGGAAAACACCTGAGGCTGCATTTACCTTGCTAGGGGAAATTTATTTTGAAGTGATGTTTACAAGAACTGTGCAAAACCTGAAAAATACAGAAGAGGTAAAGAAAGAGTAAAAGGGTAAAATAGGGCACCTGCAAGAAGGAAAAAAAATTACACTCCTCCTTTACTCATCACTAGCTCTCCCCATCCCAGGGAGCCGAGCCCACAGGCCAGGATGAATCCTTCTGGCGTGTCTTGGTTCCCCACACTGAATCAGACACCAAGCCTCTGGCACATTGGTTAACAGTGATGACCACAGCATCTCAGAAGTTGGAGGTTAGTAGTGTTCATCTCAGCCTTTAGTGTTTGAACCATCAGGACAGCCCTTTGCCTGACCCTGCTGGAGGTACATTCACAGCCTGAGCGGTACTGAGAGAAAGGGCTGGAGGCACCCCTTGGCAGATCCAGGTCCCTCAGTGACTGAACACCAGGTGTTCAGGCTGGAGCAGGGCCCAGAGGGTCTCTTCACCACGCTCTCCGGTAGCAGTGCAGTACTTGCTGCATTTCCCTGTGGTCTGGCAGGCTCACTCAGAGCCCTTGCAGACTGCTACAGCCAGCAACTGCAAACACAGCAATGCCTAGGTGCTTTTTTGGAGCTGTGCAGCTCCATGGCTTTTCCCTTTCCACGCTTCAGAAAGGGGGAGAGTAGGGGAGTGCCAGGGCAGTTATCAGCACTAACTATCTAAAGTGGTCCTCTCAGCTGAGCTTGGGCCAAGAAAGTGGAAAGATTCCAGCAGTGGAAACCTGCTACTCCCTCAAAAAGCAGTGTACCCCAGGAGGCGTGGAGGCTGCCTCAGCCTTGCTTCCAAACCTTCTCCAGAAAACTTCCCCAGCCCTCCTCTCCAGGTAGAGCAGAAGAAAGCAACCGCACGCAAAGGGCTGTTGCCTGCAAGGGGCAGCTGAGCTGCCAGCGCTGGAATGGTAGGTACAGCATGAACTACAGTCCAGGGGACTACAGGCATTGGTTTCTCTCCCAATCTCCCTCCTTTCCTCTACACCTTTTTGAGCTTTTCATGTTGTGCCTGCAATACAGGTGGCCTATCAGCCACAGAGACCAGGAAGTTTACCTGCCTGCCCACCATATCCCCATTTTAACCCAAAACCCTCTGGAGGCTGCCTACAACCAAGGAGAGAGAAGAGGAGGCCCTCAGGAGCGTCACATGCAAGCTGGAAGCCATCAAGGGGCAGGAGCCTCATGGCAAGCAGGCAGCCACCTGGTAGGCACCCTCAGCTGTGTGCTGGACACTGTGCTCCTGCAGCAGGCCTAAGTCCAGGAAGCGCTCCCCACACCACATGCACTTGTACTGCTGCTCCCGGGCGTGCACACTGTGGTGCTTGTTGAGGTGCTCACGCTGCTTGAATGCCTTCTCGCAGGAGGGGCACTTGTAGGGCTTCTCGCCTGTGTGCACACGGCGGTGCCGCTGCAGGTCCGAGGCATACTTGAACCGCTTTTCACAATCAGGGCACTTGAGGGGCTTCTCGCGGGCTGGGTCGCAGCAGTGCTGGACAAACTCAGAGGAGGAGAAGAAGCGTCTCTCGCAGAGCGTGCACTTGAGCGGCTTCTCGGCACAGTGGGCCAGCTGGTGCTTCTGCAGAGCTGAGGCCCGCTTGTAGGACTTGTTGCACACTGTGCACTTGAAGGGCCGCTCAGCGTTCTGCACACACTTGTGCCGCAGCAGCTCTGATGACTGGTTGAAGCCCTTCTGGCACACGTTGCACTTGAAGAGGTTTTCGATGCCGTGCACATGCTGGTGGTAAACCAGGTGTGAGGGCTGCACAAAGCCCTTCTCGCACAGGTTGCACTTGAAGGGCTCCTCAGCCTTGTGTGTGCGGCGGTGGCGCATGAGCGCATACTGCTGCTTGAAGCTCATCTGGCAGAGGTCACACTTGAAGGGCCGCTCCTCGCTGTGTGTGCGCTCATGCTGCCGCAGGTCTGAGGGACGCTTGAAGGCCTTCTGGCACTCACCACAGCGGAAGGGCCGTTCCCCGCTGGGTGTGCAAGGGTGCTGCAGCAGCTCGGATGATTCCTTGAAATGCAGCTCACAGACATTGCACTTGAAGAGGTGCTCCCCAGAGTGCGCATACATGTGGCGCACCAGGTGGGAACGGTGCTTGAAGGTCTTCTCACACACTGTGCACTTGTAGGGCCGCTCCGAGCTGTGTGTTCGTTTGTGATGCACCAGGTGGGATGACTGGCTGAAGCTCTTGTCACACAGCGTGCACTTGTACGGCTTCTCACCTGTGTGGATGCGCTCATGCCGGGACAGCTCTGAGAGGTGCTTGAAGGTTTTCTGACAGATGGAACAGCTGTAGGGCTTCTCCAAGGGGTCAAGAGGCTGTGAATGCTCTGTCTCAGGAGGCTTATAGGTCTTCTCACAGATAGAGCACTTCATGGTATTGCCATTATGGACATTGTGGTGCTGTGCCAGTGAGGTGAGGAGGGAGAAGCCCATCTTGCAGACGCCACAGACAAAAGGCTTCTGTTCCACCTGGATGCACTGGTGTTCAAGGAGGTCGGTGGCCTGGTGGAAGATCTTCAAGCACTGGGTGCACTGGAAAGAGCGGTCATGGCCTGGCAAGCACTGGTGCTCATGGGGATTAGAGAGGTGAGTGAGGTCGTGGCCACACACACCGCATTTGTGGGATGGCTCTCCAGGCTGGATGGGGGCGTGCTGGTGGTGCTGCAGACCGGGGTCTGGCTGGAGCAGGATGCCATACACGGCACAGCCCAAGGGGTTGTCTGTAGTGCTGGGTGGGATGGAGTGCTCCGGGAGGGCAGCTGCCCCAGCGTGGTGCTGCTGTGGTGGTGGCGGTGGCTGCTGTGTCTGCTGCTGTTGCTGCTGCCAGCTTTCTGACATGCTTGGGGAAAAAAAACAGGGATTTCAGCAGTGACAGCTTCAGCTTCTTGGTGATAGAAGTAAAAAAAAAAAAAATCCAAGAGCCTGAATCACCGTAGCTGATCTCCTGAAGTTGAGGACAGAAAAATCCAGCTCACAGCCAGGATCTTGGGAAGCAAAGAGATGAGTGAGACTCCACAGCCTCCTCCTTGGATCAGCACAAGTTTTTTGTGGAGTGATTTGGTTTGGCTTTTTCACTTTTGGACAAAGGAGGCAAGAAGCAAGTGCCTTGAAGACAGGAAGAGGCCCTTCTCCACGCTGGCTGCGGCGTGCTCACGTTTAGGAAAGGCAAGGGAGGCAGTGCAGGGAGCAACTCTCTCTGCAAGGAAGAAGACAATTTGTGTCAGGTCTCAGAGGAAAGCCAAGCAACTCTCTTAAGACAACCTTCCTCGTGCAGCTCACTTGGAAAGCTCTCCTGCATCAGTCCAAAGCCAGTGGTAAGCCAGTGTCAGGGAGCTAACCAGAACTGAAGCCCCCACTTGCTGTTGTGCAAAGGGCCAGGACACGGCATGCCCAGCCTGGAGAGAGCCAGGGTCTGCTTGGCCACAATCTGGCACAAATTACAGTTGTGCACTCTCCTGAGAGGCACCACTACTCACACTCCAGTGCACTCAGCCATTACCCCATACACTGTCAGTCGCTGGATCTCTCAGCCCCACTGGGAGCACTGGCTGAGAACATCATTCTTTCTGCATGGGCTAAGGTTCATCAAATGCTGTGCAATCAAGAAGCTACTAGGTTAGATTGAGGCAGATCCCAACCTGAGCCCACCCCAACTGAAACACCACTGTGAAGCAGCTGTGCAACTCCTGCAGTTTGAGGATCTAGCACTCAAAGGATATATATAAGAGGGTTTGCTGTCCTAAAAGTTCCAGTTGTTCTATGCATGTCTGCTAAAACCTGCCAGCAACTTGGAGACCAGTAACCCCCCACCAGTGAGCAGCAGGTAGAAGCAGTGCCAACATGCCTCAAGAGAGAGGGATCCAGGCCTTGGCAAAAGGCAGTAGCTCGTGCTCCTGGACCATCAGCCCCTAACTCTGCAATAGCACATCCACTTCTGTGTCAGACCACCTACCCTCACCCAAGGTACGCAAAACCTTGACCTTCCAGGAAGGTGTTGCTGTATTTAAAACTAAGTTATAAAGAAAATAAGAGAAACCCACGGCTCAGAGCCCAAAGCTTCTCCAGTGATCAGTCGAGATGGGATTGTGGCCCACAGCTTGGGGATCGCCGGACGGCGCTTCAGCCTACGGAAACACCGTGTGACTTTGTCCACCAGCACAATTCCGGGCAGTAAACCGCCCCAAGGCCCCATGGCGGCCCTGCTGGTACAGAGGACCTCCGCTCAGTCCTGCGGAGCTCACCTTGACAGCGGACACGAAGGCAAGGCTGCGGGACTGCCGGTCCCACACCCAGCCCCGAGCTCGGCGCGTACAAAGCTGCGGCACAGCCCCGCTGCCACCTTCCCCCCAGGCAGCGGTAACCGCGCTAGGCACAGCCCAGCGGGCACGGCACCCGCGACCGCCCGCCTGAGCCTGCGGCCCCCGAACCGGGCTGAACCGGGAACACCTCGGCTTACCAGGGGCTCTGTGCGGGTCCCTACGGCCGCTCCGCGCCTATCTCATCCCTTGGCGGCAGCTGGGCAGCCGCAGCCATTCAAGGAGCAGCGCGGAACGCGGAGCTGCTTTCAAACGGGTGCAGCGGCCCGCGGTCCGGCCTGCTCCACCATAGTCCGCCCCGGCTCCCGCCGGCCGCTGGCTCCCCGCCGTGAGGCCGGGGCTGCCTCAGGGCCGCCGGGGATCTCGGAGGCCCGTCCCGCCGCCCGCCGCTCCCCATGGGGCGGCCGCCCCGGGCCCCAGCCTGCGGCCAAACGCGGCGGCGCCCGAGGCCTTCACTGCCGCCGCACCGGGAGACCCCGCGGCCGTGTGAGGGGTTCCTTCCCCGCCCGGGGCCGCCTACACCCCGGCGAGGTCCTCACAAAAGGCGGCGGCGGCGGCGGGGGGAAGCCCTTGTCAGCCCACTCAGCAGCCGGCAGGGCCGCGGCCTGCGCGATCAGCTCGGCCCGGCCCCGGCCTGGCGCGGCAGCGGGAACCGCGAAAGGAGGGAGGGAAAACAGAGAGGGGCGGAGCGGGGGGACGCCGGTGGCGGCGGCGGGCGCAGAGCTGGGCCACGACGGGAGGGGGGGAGCAGCGCCCTCTGCCGGACAGGACCAGCATTGGCCCCATCCCGGAAGGGCCCGGCGCGTCCCGGGAGGTGTGGCTGCGACATGCAGGCCGCGTTGGTGGCGTACAGCAGCTCTGAGGAGGAGGAGGAGGAGGAGAAGGAGGCGAGAGGGGGGTGCCAGGACAGCGGAGCGCAAGGGTCCTCTGGGGCCAGGTAGGTGCGGCGGGAGCGGACAGAGCTCGGCGCGGGACGCGCGGCCACCTTCATCCTCCTGCTCATCCTAATCCTTCTCCTCCCTACACCCGATCCCCGTAGCGGCGGCCGCCCCCGCCTGCCCCCACCCAGTGGCCTGCCCGAGGAGCCGGAAGAGACCTGCAGCGATGACAGCGCCCGGCACGGCGGCCGCATTCGCGCCTTCCCCCACGAGCGGGGCAGCTGGGCCACGCACATCTACCTCCCCTGTAGGTACCTGGGAGCCGCGGCGGGGTGGGGCTAGGGACCTGACTGCCGCGGCTCTGAGCGCGCTGCCCCGCAGACAGAGTCCAGGAAGAATTCCTGGAGTTGCTGGAGCTGCTGGTTTCCCAAGCCCGCACCTACGTCCCCTCGGTGGCCGCCATGCAGGAGTTCCACCTCAGCCTCTCGCAGTGCGTAGTGCTGCGCTACCACTGGATCGGCCCCTTCGTCCGCTCCCTCCAGCAGCGCCTGGCCACCTTCCACAGGTAGGGACACCCGCCGGCACCCGCAGCTCAGCTGCGTCTTTGCACTGGTGAAACCCTGGGGCTTTTTCTCTGGGATCGAATACTGACCAGGTCTTAGCCTTTAAGGATAAGGCCAGAACTGTGTCAGCCTCTAAACCACGGGTGGGTTCATTGCTCGCATCTGGCCCCAGCACCTGCAGAGCATCCACTGTTTCAGGCCTTCTGTCACTGTCTAGGTTTGGAAACAGGGAGGAATGGATTCACTGGAGCCCAGAATGCTCGTAGTTGCACTGATTTTGACACACACTTGCTTTTATCCTTCCACAGCTTAGGAGAAATCCTGTCTCCTCCCCATTTTCTGCTTTCTTCATTTCCTTCTTCTCCCAGCTTAAGCAGTATCTTTCGTATTTCAGGTTCTTCTGCGTGGCTGAGCAAGTGAAGGTATACACCAACGAGAACAAAACCAGGTGAGCCAGTAGCAGGGCAGCCTGACTGCCCAGGGAGAAAGATGGGCAAGGTGCTGGGTGGGTGGGAAACATCACCCTGCCTGTTCTGTGGTGACTGCAGTGAGCTGCATGTGGTCACCTTGTCTCCAGAGGCTTTTGCCTTTCCCCACCCACCTGCACAAAGTTTGAGCTTCAGCGCTGAGTCTCTGCAAGCTGTTGGGCTTCTTAGCAGTGGCCAGACCTCAGGCTGGAGGATTTCAGCCTTCCAAAAAGGGGAAATGTGTTCACAACATGACCTGACACTGGCCGTCAAATTCGGGTTATGGTTTCACAGCAGCTGAAGGAGACAGCCATGTTCACTGCCAACTCCCATCTGGTTTCTTCTGCAGTTTGGCAAATCCTCATTTAAGTGTGAGCAGAGCTGGGGGCCACCACTTCTGGCAGCTGTGCTCATTGTGAAATTGCAGTGCAGGCCCTCCAAAAGCCATAGAGAAATAACCTTAGAAGCCTTGTTCCAGTTGAATGCAATCAAGCAGTTTAAATGTCCAAGTGAAGGTGATTAAAGTTGCACAAAATTACTAAATCCAGTGGGAATGGCAGCCCACGAGAGTCATGGGTGGGTCAGAGTGGATTCTAAATGAGATTTGGTCCTCCTCTCCTCTCCTGGAGTCTGGAAGGCATTGTCCAGATGGTCCTTGAGACGGTAATTGTATCTCATCTCTCCAGCTTGGTAATTCCTGTTCTTACCATAAAACCTCTCAAGCAACTTCTGCATTTCAAATGCAGCTTATGCACCACACAGTGCTCTGCTGGAATATCCATCCTTTGCCTGGAAAATGTGTTCATGTGGTAAATCTACATGGTGTATCATCCAGTCCTGCTTCCCCCGCATCTTTATTTCCCTTTGCCTTCTGAATACTGTCAGACTCCTTGAATGCTGAAGCTTGGCATTCCTTGAGTTATCTTTTGTTAGTGGGTAGGAACTGTGCCCAGGAGCAATACAGGGCTGCATGTGCTTATGGCTGTGCTTTCTGCAGCAGGAAAGGGTGCTTGCTGCCTCTCCTGGTCTTTCCTTAGGACGTTTATTGGCTTGGAAGTCTCCACTGGGCACTTCCAGCTGCTAGAGCTGGTCTCAGAGGTGGACAGAGCTCTGGAGGAATTTGACCTTCCCACGTTCTACAAGGTGAGTGGTCTCCCTCTTAATTCCCTGCCAGTCTGGACAGGCTATCTGGTTCTCTGCAGAGATCCTTGAAAAGTTCACCTCACAAATAAGCAGGAGTGGGGAGATTAGACTCACTTGCTCAGAAGTGACCCGCCTGCATGCTCCAGGACCATCCATAAGAGGTTCTCTGTGCAGCTGATAAAACTTCTGCAGGATTTTCCACAGGGAGGCTGGGAACCAGGCAGCCTTGCCTGCTGGTGTCCAAAAGAGGCTTGGGTGGGGAACCCAGTACTGTCTGTCAGCTCTGCATATGTTCAGCTGGCAGATCAACTCCCACCTTTAGGATCTTCCTGCCTCTGTGATCCTAGGCAGGGCAATATTACACCAGATCTTTCTCTGTGACTCCACACTTTGAGCCTTCACAGCCTGATCCCTGTTTTGTCTTCAGGACCCATCATTCCATATCAGCTTGGCCTGGTGTGTGGGGGACCTGTCAGGCCGGCTGGAAGGACAGTGTCTGCAGGAGCTCCAGGTGTGTCCTCACGTGGTGTGGAAAGCAGGGCAAGAGAAGAGCTGGTGTCCAGGCACATCTCTGTGCTGAGGCCAGAGAGCAGAAAATTCTCATCACTGAGCAAGACAAAACTCATTGTCTAGAAGAAGAGAAGCTTTGGGAGGGAGCATGAGTTAAATCACCCTTCCGAGGGAAGTCACAGAATCACGGAACATTAGGGATTGAATGGGACCTCAAAAGATCAGAGGCTTCCACCTACAAACAGCTTTGTCTCTGAGATGGTTCAGAGATAGAGCTACTGACTCCATCCTCTGGCAGGTCCACCATCCTATACTGACTCCTGCATCTCTTTTCCAGGACATTGTGGACAGGTTTGAGGATTCAGCACTCCTCCTGCGCGTCCAATGGGAGGAAATCCGCTGCAAGGCAGGGAACAAATACTTCTCCTTCCCCTTGCAGTAGGAACCCAGTGGGGCTCTGCGTTCCAGAGCCATGAAGACCCTGATGTTCAACAAAGGACCATTCTCCAGCACAGCTCTGAATAATATGGGCTGTCACATACCTCCCACACTCATATTGCCAGCATTTCTGTGGTGTTTGTGGCCTCAGGTCAGGCTGCTTCCAAATTTGAAGTGCTGGCTGAAGAAATGTGTATTTGTAGCAGATTCCAGCCTCACTGCTGTACACTCAGCACCAGCAGTTTCAACCATCCCACATTCTCTAATTTTGATGATTTTTTTATAAAAAGAAAAAGAAAATCTCTATGAAAGCCATAGATGCCTTATGGGAAGGAGGCAGAAGGTAGCATGGGAAGCTGTTGCTAAAGGGAGAGTGTCCTGCACAGCTGGAGAAAGTGCTGCCTGCTTGTCAAGAGACTCCAAGTGTATTTGGAGTAACAAGAAGTAAGGACATGGAGCTGGACTCTCACCAGAGCATCTTCCTACTGTAGGCCAGCTCAGGCAGCTTGCAGGGTCATGTTCTTTGTCCTTTTCATACTGTTGCTGCCTCTGTAGAGGGATTTCAGTATCTGATCTGTTTGCCAAACAACAAAAGATGAACTCTGCAGTGGAGGGGTTGGAAAGCCCTCATGTTTTGGTTCCCCCCAGGCTGGGTCTAAAGGAAGAGCTTTGGTTTAGGTTGCATGTGCCATAGGCACAGCAAGTGATTTTGGCAGGGTGCTTCTCCCCAGGGCCCCAGTGTCATTGATGAGCCTGAGGGAGGGTAGAGTCAGCTTGTGCCTGGGTGGAAGGGTAGTGTTCACAGTCAGTCAAGGGCTGGCAGCTCCTCCCCAGGCTCCAAGCTTTTACCCATGAGAACATCATCTGGTGCCATGATGGCCCTGGGGACTGTGGGCTGGACTTGTCCCTTGGAAGAAGCTCCTTCTCAATCCTTTGGTCCCTGTGAGGAGGTGGGCTGCAGCCTCTTGGGTGTCTGGAGCAGGATGCTGATGTGGTCCTCTGGATCTTTAATTCCACATCTGCCCAATGAAAGACTACTGAGCAGTAAGAATCTGTCTGTTGTATAATCGTGTCCACTGTGTGTTTCACTGTTCATTCAGTCATGCCCAGCTTCTGCAGACTTCGGGTAAGGCAATGGCCGCAAGTGCTTCCACGCACTCGGTGCTGCCACTGCCCGTTCTCGAGGGCTTTCTGGCCGTGAGTTGTACTGGCACCCTTGCCCTGGCTGCCCTTTGCCAAACCTTGCGGGGCAAGTAGTAGCCGGGTAGTATCGGGGATGGGCTTGTGCGGTAACCACACCCGGGTTTGTTGGTTTTGGGGGGAGGGAAGGACAAACCGACCAACCACAGGCGGGTTTATTTAGCCCCTGGGGACTTAACTGGCCCTGGCCCAGCAGTGCTGGGTTAATGCTCAACCAGAAGGGAGGAGCGGGGCGCCGCTGCGGGACTGGGGAGGGGTCGGCGGGCACAAAGTGGGGCCGGGGCGGCGGCTCCGTTCCTAGAGCAGGGACCGGGACCAGAGCGACTAAGAGGGCTGGCGAACCGGGCTGAGGGCGCGCGCGGCACCGCCCCGCCATCGCCGCCCCGCCCCGGTCCTGCTGGC
>JAOXOE010000720.1:7585962-7650191 GCA_028565055.1 Phoeniculus purpureus
CTCTGTCTGAGGGTTTGAATGGGGGAACCTCCTGGCATTGCCCTTCACCAGCACTCACCTACTTCCTCATCCTCAACCTCACCCTCCCCCACTAGGGTCTTCCAAGAGGCTTTTAGGGATTTCCTGGCAGCAGGGCTGGCACTTGCCCTTGGCTACAGCTGTCATTTGGTGCTGCCACCTGAACTTGCCCTGTCTGGGCTGGCAGCAGCCAGCAGGATGTGACTGAACCTGCCTGAGCCTGCCCCCATGAGCTACCACCTGCCATGAGCCACCACCATGAACCATTTGGGCCACCACCCCCACAGATCACCACCATGACACCACTGGGGCCACTATCCCTGTAGGCTACCACCATGACTCCGTTGGAGTCACCAACCCTGCAGGGCACCAATTTTTAGGGGTTTTAGGATTTTTTACAGGTTTTTTAAGTTTTAGGGCTTTGGGAAATTTTGTGGCTATTTTGTGGCTTTTAGGGTATTTGGGATCTTCTAGGGCTTTTAGAAGTGTTTCTTTTTAGAGCTTTTAGGGCTTATTTTAGGGTTCCTAGGAAGTTTTAGAGGGTTTAGGAACTTTCGAAGCTTTTAGGGTTTTCAGGAGATTTTAGGAGGGATTAGGAAATTTTAGGACTTTTAGGAACTTATTTTTTTTTTCTGGTTCTTTTAGGGCTTTTGGGGGCTCTTGGGTTTTTTTAGAAACTTTTTGTGCTTTTAGGAACTTTTTAGTGTTTTTCAGAGCTTGTATGGCTTTAAGGATCTTTTAGAGTTTTGAAGCTCTTTAAGGGTTTTTTTTTAATAACCTTTACAGTTCTGAGGAAATTTTAGGGGTTTCAGAGACTTTTAGGACTTTGAGTAACTCCCCAGCTTAAGCAACGAGTTCTTATCATGCTGAGTGAGGGCCACTGGCCCAAGCCCAAGGGTGAATGTCCCTTGGAGGGACAACACTAGGATTTCCTTCTCTCTGTCTCAGCCAGCCTTACAGATAATCCAACAACATCAACAAGTGCAGCCGTTGCCCTATAAATAACTGCTGATAATGTCAAGTGTGGACAAACGGCTTCTTGTTCCATAAACACCGGCAAAAAGATGGAATAGCGTGTCCTTCCCTCACTGGGACCAGGGTCACATCTGATCCCACTCCTGATCCTGCAGGACCTGCCACTGGCTTTGGTATCGTTGTTCTGGCAGATTCACGTTGTTTCCCGAAGGAAAATAGGAGGCCTTGTGCTCTGTGATGCTGCTGCCCATCCTGCTGCTGTCTGTTTGGGGTGGTTCAGACTAGACCCCACTCCCTTGGCCTGGAGGACTGTGAGAGTCAAAAGTGGCCACATTAGCCATGATCCGGCTGTGTTAGCCATGGTCTGCCCATGTGAGCCTTGTCCCGTGGGAGCTTCGTCCCACAGGAGCCTCTTCCCACGAAAGACAGTGAATTCTGGGGCTTGGGGCTGCAAGCTAGATCAGGCTGAGGGGGATGATGTGAGCAGGCAGGTTTTCCCCGCTGGTGCCATGTGGCCTCCAGTGCCGCAGCTGCCTTTTATCTCCATCGCCTTCCCTGCCAGAGCAGGAGGTTGTTTCCACCCTTCCCCCAGCAGAAAGAAAAGTCTCATTCAAGCCATTGAAAATATCTGCAAGAGCAACTATTTACCCAGGGCACTTCCCCGGGTACACCCCCTCTTCCCAGCTGTCTCCTGCCTGGCTGCTGTTCATGGCACACAAAGAGCTGGCACAGTGGGCTATGGGCACAGTGGAATATGGCCACAGAATCACAGAATCGGTTAGGTTGGAAAAAACCTTTAGGATCATCAAGTCCAACCATCAGCTGCTCCAAGCCCCCTCTGACATGGCTGTCAGTGGGCACTGCCTGTGGGCACCACTTGGCAGTGGATTTGCCTGCTCCCACAGCTCCCATCGCTGTCACTGTCATAACTTCTCCAGCTTCAGCTCCTGCCCCCACTGCAGGGTCCTAAGGACGAAAGTCCCATCTCCAGCCTTCCGACGGGTGGTGGGAGCTGCACGCCCTGGCCGGGGTACCACATGAAGGCTCTTGCACCCGTACATCCCACTTCCTCTAGGGATGTGCCAGGGACTGGGGAAGCATGCGGGGTCCCCTCTCGGGCTCCCCTCCCTCCCAGCCCCGCTATGGGGCCGGGGCTCCTGGGCTCGTTCCCCGCGGGCGCAGGACAGGGGTCACCGGACACGCTGGCCCGGCTGTTTTCCCATTAATTGTTATTTTTTAATCCGGTTCAGCCAAGCGTTGTAGCCGCCAGCTCCAACTCGCCTGGGTGCCCGCCAGCCCAGGGCCAAGGGCAGCAGCTGGAGAGAGGGCACCTCCAACCCCCGGCCGGTCTCCCCGACCGCGCTGCCCCACTGCCGGTGCCGGTGCCGGTGCCGTCGGAGCGCGGTGAGCTCCCATCCGAGGCTCCGGGGCAGGTGCCGGGCCCTAAGCTGCAGACTGAGGGGGGGCCCTGGTCCCGCCCCGCTGAGTCACCGCCCGCTGAGGAGGGGGGGAGGGGGCGGGGCAGGGCAGGGCGGTCTGTTTGTCCGTCTGTCTGTCCGCCTCGAGCTTCGCTGCGAGGTGCGAGCGGAGCGGGACCGAGCCGGGCGCAGGTACCGGGGCAGGGAGGGGATCGGGAGGAGCAGCGGGGGGTGTCCGAGATTTGTTTTTGTTCCCATAAAACCCGCGGTGAGGGGAACTGCCGGGCGTGCCCTTACTGGGGGTACTGGCAGGGGATGCTGGAGGTCCCTCGATGCAGGCGGGGGCTGCAGGCACCCCCGGATACGAGGAGCGAATGGGTGGGCATCTGCCCCCCACCCTCGGTGCCAGCCCGGCAGGACTGCAAGGGTGCTGTCGCTCTGTGGCTGTGGCTGGTGCCACTGGGCAGCACCCCGGGGTGCGATGGGACAGTGTCTGAAGGGGCTGGGATGGTAGGGTTGGGGATGTCCCTGCCCCAGTGGCCGTGGGGATGTTTTATCCCCCACACACCCCCAGCCTGAGAGGTAGGTGTCCCTGCCTGGGCAGGGTGGGGAGTCCTGCCTCACTGCCCCCCACCCCTGTCCGGGGGCCAGGTGGGATTGCCGGCCCTTGGAGCCGCTGGCCCTTGCACCAGCTGAGCCCCTGGAAGAGTCTGCTCTGCCCTGGGCTCCCCGTGTGGTCCTTCTTCCCCCAGCACACCCCATTCCATCCCTTCCCTCTGGCAGGAGGTGCCGCATTCCCCTGGGATCCGGCATGTCTCAGCAGAGCCATCGCCCTCCCCGAAAATGCCTCCTGGAGTGGGGTGAGGGGGCGATTCCTCCTGCAGCATCTCAGGTCACTGCTGCTGGCCCTGGCTCACCCCTGTGGGGTTGTGCTTGTGGGGGCTCAGTGCCCGAACTGCCCCAATGGAGGGACCAGCTGGTGAAGTGAAGCTCAGCCTCCTGGCAGCAACCTCTGGCAACAGGTCGGGGTGGCTGTCGTCAAGGGAAGGCAGCCAAGGCTCTTCCACACTCTAGGCGCCGCCAGAACCCCCTTCCAAGCACCAGCGGGGAGCCACGAGTGTTTCGGTGATTGAGGGGGAACCCCTCTGAGCCTGGGACTGGAGCCGCAGTGGGTTTTGCTGTAGTCCTTTGTGGGTTTTGCCATGGCCCTGGCCTGGTTTGCAGCTCCCACACAAATTAAGCTGAGAACTAAACTTGCCGCATACTTGGTTGGGGTCCAGCTCCTAATCCCGCAGCCTGGGGGCTGCTATTCACGGAGCAACAGGTTTGCAAGCAACTGCATCTTGCTGCTGAGATGAGACCCCTGGGCTGCCATTTCTACAGCAACCAGTGGCACCCATGAGTGTCAGAGGGGTGTCGTGATGTGGGGTTTGCTGGCAGCAGGCTGGGGACCCTGTGGTGCCAGCTGGGCTATGCCTGGCTGTGCCTGCTGTTTAGGAAAGCTTCGACACGCCAGCTCCTTTCCCATCAGCTCACTGGCAGCTGGGCTTCGGCAGGGATCTGTGAGATCCTGGGACCTCTCATCTGGCTCCTGGGGTGCCACAGGCTTTGACTCGGATGTGCTTGGCTTTTCTGCAGCCAGAGAAACCCACCCTGGCACTGGGTTCATCCTTGCCAGGCTCCAGGTTGGCTGCTTCCCCTGCCAAATGCCTGAGAGCCTGATTCAAGGTGGTCCTCGGCTGCTCTACTGCTCCTCCCTTCCCTGGCACTGTGGCACAGGCAGGTGGTGGGCACCATGCTTACACAAAGAGGGAGAAGGGCTGGGACAGCATGGGAGAGTTTGGGAGCCATTTCAAACTCAGGGAGATAGTTTGGATAGGAGGAAGGTAGAAACTGCCCCTCGGGAGGAGACCAGGGGGGTTGTCCTGCAGGAGGCTGAGCCATGGGACCTCACTGTAAGGATGTCTGTCCATAACTGCAAGGTTATCCTGATACAGTGTAGAGTGCTGGGGGAGGACAACCTGCACCCCTCATTCCCATTTCACATAGCCCTTGGTTCACTGCAGGCACCTCCAGTCCTTTGCAGACTGCTTCAGGCTCTGGCCAACAAACCGTGACCATTCTGGTCAGGTGCTGGAAGAAGTGTTGGTTACTTTGCTGTTGTGTTTGTAGCTGTGGTGCTTTTCACGAAATGGAGATGTTGTTACGTTTTGAACGTTAGAACCCAGGTTTGAGCAAAGGTTGCGTCTCGGCAGCCTCAGCCAGCATCGATGTGCCCGTGCCAGCCTCCCCTCGGCTCTGCCCACGCCTGCTTGGCTGCCGGCAGCTGGCAAAGCACCCAGCTGGCAGGGAGCTGTGCCGCTCCCATGGGAATCTTCATCGAGTTTTGTCTTGGCAAAACTCACCTCGAGGGTTCTGGGTGCCGTGAGCAGCCCAGCAAAGGCCAGTCCCGCGGGGCAGGCTTGGCACGGTCGGGCTGCCGGCAAAGGCGCAGCTGCCGCTTGGCTCCTGGGACAGTAACAAACGCACTGGGTCGGACCCCGCCGCCCACCGGCGACGGGAAAGTGTCACATGCCGATGCCGTGAATAACATGCGGGCTGGCCCCCAGCACTGAGCCTGCTGGCCCAGGACAAGAGCACTTTGTGAAGCGACTGGGTGACTGATGCCGGGGCATCCCTTTAGTGTGGGGGGCTCCGATGGGGTTCCCACCTCCCCAGGCAGCTCTAGCCTGTTGCTTGCGGGTGTTTGCGATGGGAGCTGGGCGTGCAGAGTTGTGCATTTCAGGGAGCCTGTCTGGATGCCTGCCTATACTTTGGTTTCCCTGCCCAGTTGCCCAGACCTTGCTGAGTCAGCAGGCTGTGGCCTCGTTGGCATGGCACTTTGAGGAACTGAGCATCTGTGTGTTTTCCTTTGGTAGGAAAACAAAGATGAAAGTCCCTGGATCTCCCTATTTCCGGTGTTTGTTTGAGGAGTTAGAGCATCTTCCTTTCTCCTCAGGAAGAACGTCATGTCCAACAGCCGTGTGTCACATCCAAAAGTTTAAGTACCTCCTGCTGAGTCACCCAGGGAGCAGCAAGGTGGTAGAAAACACGAGGCTTTACTGCTTTTGTGGGGGTTTTAGGGTTTGTTTCCCATTTGTCTCAAGGTGTAGAGGCTGCAGTGCTTCTCCAGGGCTTTTCTACCAGAGGTCAGTGACCCCTTTGAATGGGAGGGTGCCCAGGGTTGCGCCTCCTCTCTCTATGCCACTGGCAAGGGAGCTATATAGCCCCAGCAATGTCCCTGCCACCTCTTGTGACATCGTCTGGCTGATGCTGGGGGCAAACCATGAGCTTTTCCCTGCATTGTTGTTCCTGGAGGGACTCAGATCCCAGGCTCTGGGTGGTGAAGTCATCCTGCCTTGGGGATGAGGCGCCAAAGGGGAACTGTGTTTGGTCACTCTGATAGCAGGGGGCTTTAGAAGATGGGTGATGCACATGGCATCACCACGGGTACCCATGGGCACTGATGCTGCATGTGCTCACCGCCACTCAGGGATGGGAAGGTGATGAAGCAGGATGCTTGGTGCATCTGACTCCCTCTGATGTTGCTTCTTGCCAGCGCTGGTGCGAACTGCATTTTCCCACCATCAAACCATTTTTGGGGGATTTTCTTTCCCTATTGTTTGGCTCAGGAAACAGTAATCGGTGTTGAGGTGATTTGGACCATATAGGGCTTGGAGGGGAAATACCAGCTCCCCCACCCACATTCCCGCAGGGATTTCTGGTCCCAGCTGAGTAAGGGCTGGAAGGGGCTGGTCCTGTCCTCCAACCACTCCAGTAGAAGCCCAGTGGAGCCAGTGCAGTGGGACGCTCTGAAGCCTTGCTGGGATTCAGCATTCCTTGTCCTGAGGGGAGGCTGTCCTGGCACAGCAGCTCTGTTCTATTGCAGCATAGTGAGCTGCTCTGTTGCTTTTAAGTGATGCAGGAGTTCCCCACCAGCATTGGTTCTGCTTAGGCAGATACATGGTTCCCTCTCTTGGCCCCATCCACTGGTGCCAAGAGGTGCCTGTGTCAGACCCTCCCAGCCCACAGTGTGAAACACCTCCTTAGCGCTGCATTTGGTCATACCCATGGCAGCGGGTTAATTAACAACCCAAAGCCCCCCTCTTCTAACGATAAACTGCTGCAAGGAGGAGGAGGGCTGGGGAGGGATCTGTGCCCAGCTGACGCAGCCCTTGCTGCAGATCTGTGCTGCCAGGAGAAACCTCCAGCAGAAATCCGGGCTGGCTGGAGGAACCTGCTGACCTGGACATGGAGTTTCCAGGCAAATAGTTCTTCCCCAGACTTCCCAGCTGATGATCTGGGGATGTCTAAGAGAGCTGTGTGCCCAGGTGGCCAAGAAAGCCAATGGCATCTTGGCTTGTATTAGAAATAGTGTGGCTAGCAGGAGCAGGGATGTGATTGTTCCCCTGTCTGGAGACTGGTGAGGCCTCACCTCGAGTACTGTGTCCAGTTCAGTCCCGTATCCCAAGAGAGAAATCAAGGGGCTGGAGCAGGGCAACAAAGCTCCTGAAGGGCCTGGAGAATAGATCTTGTGAAGAGCGGTTAAAGAAGCTGAGGCTGCTTAGTTTGAAGAAGAGGAGGCTGAGCAGAGATCTCATCACTCTCTGCAACTACCTGAAAGGGCATTGTAGAGGAATGGGTGCTGGTCTCTCCTCACAGGTCATTAGTGTTAGAACAAGAAGTAATGGCCTCAAGCTGCTCTGGGGAAGGGTTAGGCTGGATGCAGGGAACAATTTTGTTCACAGAAAGAGTGGTCAGGCACTGGAACAGGCTGCCCAGGGAGGGGGTTGAGGCAACAGCCCTGGAGGTATTTAAAGATCATTCAGATGTGGCATTGGGGGGATATGGTTTAGGGGGTGAACTTTGAAGAGTAGAGTTGCTGATTGGACTCGATGATCCCAAGGGTCTTTTCCAACCTGAGCGATTCTATGAGATTCTGTGATTCTGATTCCCGAGACTCCCAGGTGATGTCGGTGGGTGCCCTGCCAGCAGTTGCCGCAAACGACATGGAATTCAGCCCCTTGGTGGGTTTTCTTTGACACAAGAGTGGGTTGCAGAGGTGGCAAGCCGGGAGCCAGCTTGGTTTGGCCATTGGCAAGTATTCAGCTCTGCTGGTTGGTCCAGCAGCTTGCACCGATGCTCTCCCACCCTGGGCGGCTCCTGCTGGTGGCCAGACCTTGGCAGAGTGAGTCCCTCCAGCCCTGTGGCTGGAGTGGCAGCAGGGTGGGGAGGTGTTGGAGTTTGGTGCATCACAGAAGCCCCTGAGATGCAGTTTGTGGTGCAGGGAAGGCAGAATGTGCGATGAGAACATGCTGCAAGTGTGAAGGCTGTGGCTGGGTGCAGCTTGGGGGTGCGGCAGCACCCTGGGGTGCTTGGTGCTGGCCTGGGTGCACAAGGAGTTTGCGATGTTCAGCTAATCTGCAGGAGCTAAAAGCTAGAAACGTTAGAACTGGTGATTAGGAAGCTGCTGTTTCCTTCTGTTCCTGGTGCTTGCGATAACAAGCCAAAGCCTGAGCCCAGCCGAGCAGTGGGGAGCGGAAGAGGGGACCTCTCCCCTGCTGAATCATTGCCACTTGGTGCCTGTGCTGGGGCACCCCCTGAGTCCAAGGACTTGCTGCTGGTCTCCCTATCCTTCCAGCTCTGCACCTGTGGCTCTTCCTGGGGGCAGAGGCACTGGGGAGCTGTCTGGGATGCTGGCCTGTGTCCTACTGGCACAGCCCTTCCTCTCCATGCCCTGATCCCACGGCACAGGTGATACCTGAGTACTCACACGGCCCCTTTCCTCTGTACCTTTCCAGGCTCTGCTTTCTCCCCGGAGGGCAACCTAAGCAGAGAGCCACCCAGGATGAAGGTCCTCCTTCTGCTCCTTCTCTCCCCGCTCCAAGGTAGACTGCCCCAGCCTCATCCTGCCCTGAGATGGTGAGATAGGTTTGGGCTGCTGAAAGGAATTAGCAGCCCCGAAGCATTGACTGGGGGGCACTGAGGAGCATTTGCAGCTGTGGCTTCCACAGAGGTGAAGTAGCTGGTGGTGTCTCTGGGGCAGGATGAATCCTTTCCAGGAAAAGGAGAAGGACACCATCCATCCCATCAGGGGATGCAGTGGTCCTCTGTCAGTCTCTGCCAACACAGGTGGTAGCACCCAGGAGATGGTGGCCCTGAGAGGCAGAAGGTCCTGCTGCTCCTGGCGAATCCCCCCCTATGTGGCCATGGGTTCACTGGGAAGGTGGCCAACGTCATGTGTGATGTAGGGGGCAGAGAGCGTAGTGTGCCACGAGTGGTGGCCACTGCAGGGTGCAGTGTGTGCTGGGAGCAGCTGGCCCTTGTCTGAGCCCACCTCTCTGCGCAGGGGTGGGAGCCAGCAGCTCCCAGGAAGAGGACTTCCGCTTCTGTGGTGACCGAAACCAGACCCAGGAGAGCTCTGTCATCTACGAGCATGGCCCTGCTGCAATCTCCATCGAGAACACAGTGCAGGCACTGATAATCAAGCGGCCCTTTCCGCCTAGCAGGAGAGACTTTCTCTACAGGTACCACCTGCCCCCCACACTGGGCAGGTACCGCTTCTGCATCTACTGGTTCCAGGCCAACCGCACCCTGCGGCTGGTGTACGGGAAGCAGAGCTTCCTCCTAGGGGGAGACCCGGCCAGCAGTGTTGCCCGCGGCAAGGAGGGTCAGAAGACGGAGAGAACCAACACCTCCATCTTCAATGTGTCCTATGTCTCGAAGGATGGGAAGAACACCTCCCTTGACAGCAAATCCCAGTACTCCTTCCTAGGTACAGGCAATTCAACACTGTGTTATTGAGACAAGGGGTTTGTTTCACCCCCAGCCCTTTTTCTGGCCATCAGCAGAGCACCAGTGGTGTCCCGGTGTGCAGGCACAGCCGTGGAGTGTTAGAAGGGGGTGGAGGTTGGTGTGAAGGTGCCCAGAGGCAGCTCCCAGCCTCCCAAGAGATGGAGATTATCAAAAGGTTTTGCTCCGCTAAAGTCTTCATGGGTCCTGTCTGCAATTCTGGGCACCCAGCTAGCCTCAGCCAGCCTGGTGCTGGTGGTCTCAGTGGGCAGGAGCTGACCTCTGGGCAGCAGGAGAAGCTGTCTGTGTTGGGGTCTCTGTCAGCAACCTCGGCTTGGGGTCACCTTGAAACCCTCTGCCCCTGCCAAAGCTGTGCTGGATCAGTTTGGGGCTCAGGGCAGGTGGCTCAGCCCAGCTGCTAGATGCCATTTCCTTCTGTGTGCCCACCAGCCTCTCCGGACATGCCCATGCCCATCTGGGAGCAGGATGTGGAGGAGCAGCTCACTGCCCTGGACAGCCTCATGGCCCAGCCCCTGGCACTGGCTGTGGGAACCACCCAGCAGCAGAGGCTTCGTCAGTGAGTTCCAGCTTGCGCCAGTCCCGCTGCTGCCGGTGTGGTACCTGCCATGTCCTACTCACCGTACCCCTTCCTCGACAGCAAACTCGGGGAGCTGGAGAGGACACTGGCCAAGGTGGAGCTGGATGGGCAGAACCAGACCTTTGGGACGGCCACTGTGCATGCCACCGTCCTAAGGGTTCAGCCCACGCGGGCTCCTCAGCACGTGGCCTTTTCTTCCCAGAGAGAGGTGGGTTCTGGGCAGCCTGTCCTGGTGGTCTTCACCCACCAGTGTCCTCTCCAAACCTCTTGTGATGAGCTCTTCCTTGCAGGAGGGTGGAGAGGTCCATGGGTTTGCAGTGGACCTGCCAAGCAGCCTGTTTGTGATGGCGAGGGAGAATGTGGTAGAGCACAGGGTGCTCCTCATGGACATCAACAGGCAGACCATGTTCCAGGTAATGGCTGTGTGTGGAGCACAATGAGGTGTCCCCAGCTTGCCAAACGATGAGCTAGAAAATTGGTGGAGAGAGAGGCATGGTGCCTCCTTCCTGGGGGCTCTCACCTGCTTCATGCCTAGCAGCTCACCTTCCCACTGCCTCCTTCTCCAACAGGATGGAAACAGCAGCCAAGTCCTGGGTGACAAGGTGATCGGCATTTCCCTGGTGGACACAGTGGTGGCCAACCTCTCTGACCCAGTGGTCCTCACTTTCTTCCATGACCAGCTGCCGGTAGGTGGTGAAATAGCCTCATTAAACCTGATCTCCCAAAGAATGGAGGGGGGCAGGGAAGGCCGGGTCTATGCCCTTGTGCTGCCTGTGCATGGTCCACCATGTCCTATGGAGCTGTATCACACTCATGGCGTCACCATGTGCTCTGCTGGCCATGCTGCCAGTGCCTCTGCAAGAGATGCTGTTGCCTCCAGCACAGTCTCCAGGGCTGGAGGATGCTCTGAGTTAACATCATCTTGGCTTTTTCATGGCTCTGTCAGGCACCTACTCAAAGGTGTCTGAAAAAAGGGACCTGGGAGAAGGAATCTGCTCTGCGAGCTGCCAAGGGAACCACCTCTGCCTGGAGTCCGCCCCCGTGATATGGGGTGCTTTGTCTCCTGAGACCACCTCTCCTCCTGCTCTGTGTTCTGCCCTGTCAGATGTGTTGGCCGGACAACAATCCCACAGCAGCACCCTGAGCAGGGCCCCTGGTTTTGTCGTTGCAGAAGAATGTGACCCCGCTGTGCGTCTTCTGGAAGGAGGACACCGGTGAGTGCTCCTGCACTGGGGCATGAAGCCCAGCACTGCCTTTGCTCCTTTTGCAGGGTCCCACAGAGCTGCTGGTAGGGGCAAAAGTCACTCCGCACCCCCTTTCCTTGCTGCAGTTCCAAGAGCCCTTCCCACGGGGGATTCTGTCTGGGTGTGTGTGCTTGGCACGGGACTAGCTGGGACCCCATTCCTGCCTCCTCCTGCCATCCTGCAGATCCACAGACCTGGGGCATATGTTCCTGCTGCTCAGCAGAGTCTCTCCCTTTCTCCTGCACAGGCGGCACCTGGGGCTGGGACAGCTACGGTTGTGTGACGGTGACAGGGGGCAGCCAGACGGACTGCAGGTGCAACCACCTCACCTACTTTGCTGTGCTGATGGTGGGTAGCACCTTCCCACAGCTGTCTACAGCATCAATTAAGTTGGAAAAGACCTTTAGGACCACCAAGTCCAACCATACACCCTAGTCTACTACTTCCACTGTCAGACCCCCTGCTAAACTGTGGTCCCCAACACTGCATCTATGTGGCTTTTGAACACCTCCAGGGATGGCAACCCAACCCCCTTCCTGAGAAGCCTGTTCCAAGGCCTGATTACCCTTTCAGTGAAAAAATTTCTTCTAATATTCAATGTAAACTTCCCCTGGTGCAGCTTGAGGCTCTTTTCTCTTGTTCTGCCATCAGTCACTTGTGAGAAGAGACCAGCGCCTGCCTCTCTACAACCTCCTTTCAGGTAGTTGTAGAGAGTGACAAGGTCTCCCCTCAGCCTCCTCTTTTCCATACTAAGCAGCCTCAGCTCCCTCAGCCTCCCTTCACAAGACCTGTGCTCCAGACCCTTCTTCAGTCTAGTTGCCCGTCTCTGAACCCACTTCACCCCTCAATATCCTCTTGTACTGAGGTGCCCAGAACTGAACCCAGTACTCGAGGTGGGGCTTCACCAATGCCATTCTTCTTCACCATCTCTTGTTCCTTCTCCTCCTCCACAGGTGTCCTCACCGGAGATCACCTACATCCACAGGGATTACTTGAGTATCATAACCTACATCGGCTGCCTCATCTCAGCTTTGGCATCCATTTGCACCATTGTCTTCCTGTACTTCAGGTACAGTCTGATGGGTCACTCCACACTTCACGTCTGTGTCCTATCAGGCTTTGGGCCCCTGACACCAGCAGAGAATCTCCTGGCTCTGCTGGCTGGGGCGAGTTGCCCCATGTGGAGCTGTGAGGTGTTGTGGGGCACCAAGGACTCTGGCCAGGCATGGTGTTGAGGTCTCCTGTCTTTGATTCTCCAGAAGCAAGCAGCGAGACCAGATCACGAGCATGCATATCCATATGAACCTGCTGGGGGCCATCTTCCTCCTGGACGTCACCTTCCTCGTCTCTGAGCACTTGGCTTCCAGCAGCAGCGAGGCAGTCTGCAGAGCCGGAGGGTTCTTCCTGCACTTCTCTCTCCTGAGCTGCCTCACCTGGATGGGCATTGAGGGCTACAACCTCTACCGGCTTGTGATTGAAGTCTTCAATGCCTACCATGACCACTTCCTCCTCAAGCTCTGCCTAGTGGGCTGGGGTGAGCATGAGGGAGGCTGAGACGCCCTGCAGGCACAGGCCACGGGGTGGAGGGGCACCCTGGGTCGGTCTTTCCCACCATGTATGATCCCTGGGTGAGGTGTGGATGAGGGGGAGCAGATGTCTGAAAGTAGAAGGATCTCTCAGTGGAGAAGGAGGCTCAATGGCTGAGAGCAAAAGATGATGCTTACAGCAAGGGGACAGGCACATGGGAGCCACTGCTTGGGGTCTTTAAGTAGTAATGGCATCCTCTCTGAAAGAAGCAGCCAGGAGAGCCCAGAGAGATGGGCTTGATGCTGCCCAAACATTGCCCAAACATTGGGGCAGGAGGCCACCATAGGAAGGTCTCATGATTTTTTTTTGTGGCCTAGAATTCCATGGCCCTTGGAGGGCCCTGGGAGACCCCTGGCTGTTGTGTTCCGTCCTGGGTTCCCCCTGGGGAGGGAGGATGTTATTTTGTACTTCGTGTAGGGAGAAAGGGGCAACAAGTGCTTCCAGAAGGTCTGAGAGCCAAGGACTAGGGTGGCCACTTCATTCTGCTCTCCATTCTTGCCACCCAGGACTTCCCTTCTTCTGCGTAACCGTGATCTTCCTGGCTAGCTGGACAAACTACGGCCCCTTCTCCATTCCTGTTTATGAATCTGTTGGTGGCAAATCCACCAACGCAACCATGTAAGTCGGGGGAAACGGGTTGCCAGGTCCCTGCTCTTAGATAAAGTCAAGCTAAGCCTACAGACTTTGTGCAGGGTAAGGGGGATCTTTCCTCCTTGTCTGAGCAAGCAAGCTGCTGGGTTTGCGCCACACCTTTGGCCTCTGCCCTCTCTCCTCCCTCCAGATGCTGGATCACCAGCCCCCTGATCCATAATGTCGTGAACCTGGGGTTCTTCAGCCTGGTGTTCCTCTTTAACTCTGTCATGCTGGGGGCCATGGTCCGGGAGATCCTCCGGCAGAACAAGAAGGGCCACAAGCTCAAGCATGTCCTAGCCCTGTTTGGGCTGAGCATCCTGCTGGGCATCCCCTGGGCCCTGGTCTTCTTCTCCTTCACCTCCGGCGTCTTCCGCCTCGTCTCCCTCTACATCTTCACCATTGTCAACTCCCTCCAAGGTGAGGTGGGATGCTGGGCTCCTCTGAAGGGCTCTGGGGCTTTCACAGGATATCAGATGGGTGGTGATGGGGTATGAAGGGAGCCATCCTTGGCAAGGTGCCTGGCTCGCTCTTGGCTGCCACTGGTCTCTCAGAAGGGTTCGCTCATTCCCCTCCCTCTCTGCTCTCCAGGATTCCTCATCTTCCTCTGGTACTGGACCATGGTGCTGCAGGCGAGGAAACCTCCTGACTCGCAGAGCAGCTCCGACAGCGTCAAGCTGCAGCCCAACAGCAGCCAGAGCCTCAGCTGAACCCACGGTGGCCATGCAGAGGACAGCTGCAGGAAGGACCAATGCCGTCCACTTTGCTACTGCACCCACTTCCAGAGCTGCTGGGAGCCCAGGGACTCAGCGGGGCTGGTCACCCCTCACCCTTTGCCTTTGTCAGTTTCCGCCCCAGTTTCCCCATCCACCTCATCCTGCTGGGCAGCAGCGCTTCCCTTGGCTTGGACATCCTGGGAGTGGGAGGGAGGGCAAGGTACTCAGCTGGGGAATGGGAGCTGCAAGAGGTGGAAGGGCCAGCAAGAGGGTGCCTGGTACCTCTGGACATCCTCTCCTGTGTCCTGGGGCCAGGGATGATGGATGAGACAGGCCCCAACATCAGTCCTTGCTGGTGGTCACCAAGAGAGTCCTTTCCCAGTGGACACAGAACAGCTACCCCAGTGCCCCCCAGCAGCTGAGCTGGTCTGTTTTTATGTAGTTGGATGTATATTTTCAGAAGCTGTAGGAGGTCAGTGAGTGCACCCACACTTCAGCCTTGTGCCCATTAAAATTGTTCCTGCTTGGAGTGTGGCTCACTGGGGTCTCTCCTAGGTGTGCTGGTGGGCTCTGGGGGGTTCCATCCCTCAGCTGGGGTTGTCCCTTCCCTGGAAGAGGACCTGGCATATCACTGTGGCTGGTAGCTGAGCGCTGCTCAGGCAGCTTGGTGCTGTAGGGCCTGGCAGAATGGAAGGGGAGGCCGTGGACTAGGAGCTGCCATGGTGCTCAGGGACTGTCACCACCCCGTGAAGGGTGGTGAGGGACAGGAGTCCAGAGGGGAGGATTCGGAATCCAGAGAAGAGGATTTGCAGGCCAGTAGTTGCCTCCCTCGGAGGCTGTAGCTCTCCTGGCTGTGCCTGTTGCCCACCAGTTCCCCTTCTGGACGATGCTCTGCTTGTGCTTTAATGAGTTGGACAGGATGATCTTAGAGGTCTCTTCCGACCGAAGAGATTCAGTGGCTCAGTCCCCCTCCACCTACCTTCCAGTGGCCGGAGCAGGGGAACTTTCTTGGGAAGGGGCTGTTTCATACCTGGGCAATGCCCACTTTGGGAGAGAGATGCCCTGCTGCATCGCTGGGCTGGTGATGGCCATCAGTTGAGGGTTTGGCAAGACCAGGGGGAGAGGGGGAAATTAAAAAGCCCTGAGTCAGCAGGGGGAAGTGGCCATAGGGGAACAGTGTTGCCCTGATGGTTGCTGCTGTTGCTGCGAGCTGGGGCAGGCGGTCACTTGCCAACGCACAGGAAGGCACAGAGGGAAATTGAGCACTGCTGTAGCGTCAAGAGGAGCCCTGGGGAGGAGCAGAGCCGCTGAGACAAGGGCAGCGGAGCCTTGTGGCATGGCTGGGAGCGGCCAGGAGACCCCCCAAAGCAGCATGAATCTGCTCCTGGGCACTGTCCTGCTGCTGCTGGTGCTTCCAGGTGGGTCATGGAACTCAGGCACTTCTGGCTTGGGGTGGGGGTGTGTGGGCTTGGGAGTGGTCATCTTCCTGAGGGAACCTGTTGACCCGAAGACTTGGCAGGTCTCACCCTGCTGTGTGGCCAGACCAGGAGGGACTGCCCCTGCTAGAGTGTGCAGGGAGTGGGGTGGGGGCTATGCTGCTGGGGGCTGGTTCAGCACCCTGCACCCAGGGTCTCTCTTCTCCAAGGGTGTGTCACCACGGCTGAAGTGGCCTTGCCATCCCTGCTGTCTGCCCCTTTTCCTGTGAGCAGGAGCAGGACTGACTCTGCAGTTCTTCCCCATTTCCCCCCTTGCAGGTGCTGCTGGGGGATGGAAGAGCTGTGCTGGTGAGTCCTGCCCCCATCCCTGCCCTTGCACCCAGTGCCCCAGCACCCAGTGCTCACCCTGCTCCCCTCCTTCCCAGCCCTGGAGCGGGGTGATGCACACCTCCAGTGCTGCAATATGATGGTGAAGGTGGAAGAGCGAGGTGCTGGGACCCTCAGCCCTGAGCTACCCTTGCGCTGCCCAGATCTGGGTCTCTCCAGCAGCCCTGCTTGCACCTGCCTGCGGGAGCGCTGGTTCAGGTACAGGCAGGGGTGGCTGTGGTGGGCTCTGGGGGGCCCAGCCCCCTGTGTCCCCCCAGCCTCCTGTATCCCCTTCACTTCCTACAGCCCTTCTGCCCTACAGGTTGCTGCAGTCAGCAGGGCCAGTGCTGCACAGCAAACTGGCTGGGCTGAAGATGCTGCTCCTCAACGTCAGCAGGGTTGTACCCCGCGACGTCCTTATTGCCTTTTCCCCCATGGAGGTGAGATGATGTGCCCCCCTCCCTCACTCAGTGGGCTCCAATTATTTTGAGCACCTCCTGGGGCTTGGTGTGCTATGGCTTGCTCTTCCTCCACTCTGCTCCATGCTCTTCCTCCACCCAGCTCTGTGTTCTTACTCCACCCTGCTCTGTGGTTGCACCACACCTCAGCTTTAGCATCACTGGGCAAGGAGTCACGTGCACTGGTGCTTTGGAGGGAAGAGCATCCCAGCAACAGGGCTTTGGTCAGGGGGACAGGGACAAAGAAGAGGAGGAGGAACGTGTGGGACTGTGCACCTCCTGCTTACTTCTAGACTGTCCCACTCACTGGATATTCCATGGGTGAATGGTGGGTTGGGTCTCTCCTGGAAGCTGCTCCCAGCTCAGCCTCTTTCACTGCTGGGTGCTGGGTGCGAGGTTCTCCCCTTCTGCCCTTGGGACTCTTGCTAGTGTTGCAGAGTGGGGTCCACCTGGGAAGACATAGCTGAAGCAATGCTGGAGCAGGGTTGGTGGGTTCCAAGCAAACAGGGAATGCTGCCAGCAAGCAGTCCTCTCTCAGCTCTGCTCTGCCACAGGGCCCCAGGGTGCTGAACGCGATGGAGAAGGGGCAGGGAGGCAGGATCCATCTCCCTAGAGAGATATTCCGGTTCCTGCGCAGCAGGACAGCTCGTGTGGTGGTGACAGTCCTCAACACCCGGCAGCTGGGCATGTTCAAGGTACAGGCTGGTGCTGCTGGCATCTCTCTAGCCACTGGTGCCTGCCATCTTGGCTCAAGCAGCCTTGAACCCACAGGAGGTCAACCAGACAGGGCAGGTCCTGGATGACACCGTGGTGGGCATCACAGTGGGAGAGACAAGCATCTCTGGGCTGCGGGACCCTGTGAAGCTCACCTTTGCCCACAGGCAGCTGCCCCATGTAAGTCAGCCATGCCCTGCTGCCATCTATCCTCCAATGCCTCTTGTTGTGGCCCCAGCTGATGCTGCTCTTCCCCTTCGCAGGGCATCACCCCACAATGCGTCTTCTGGGACTCCAGTAAGGGTATGGTGTGCTGTGGAGCTGGGTGTGGGGCTGGGTGCTGTGTCTGGAGGTCACTGCCATCGCCCCCTCCCTGTGCCAGGGCAGACAGGAGGCTGGAACAGCAGCGGATGTGCCACATGGCCTGTGAACAAAGGAACACTCTGCTCCTGTGACCATCTCACCTTCTTCACCCTCCTTCTGGTGACAATCCCATTCCCCGTAGCTCCTGTTCATACCATGGCTGTGCTGCCTGCCCCACCTTTAGTGGCCCAGCGGGTATCACGCGTGGCTGCACAGCTGTGGCAGATCCCCACATCAAGCTCAGCCCCAGCCCTCCAGGGCAGAAGCTCAGCTGTGCAGGAAAAGAATAGAAATGGCTCCCAGGCTCTGGAGCAGTGAGGCTTGGGGTCCCATCTCCTGGTGGAGGCTTCCAGGATGGTGCTCATGGTGGTCCACCATAGCCTTTGCTTATCCCTCATCCCACCCCAGGGAGCATCTCTTTGCCACCACAGCTCTGCTCCCACCAGACACCTGTGAGGACATGGTAGGAGGTTGCGTGAGGTCCCTGCTGCTGCCCATCAGGGCTATCAGCCCCAAGGCTCTCTGGCAGTTGCAGTTGGGATTTCTAGGTCCATCCAGGGCCTGTCTAACTCAACACCTGTGTGTTTGCCAGAACCCAGCGCTGGACGGCTCCACAGCACAAGCTTTGATGGCTGTTGCCACCTCTGGCTGTAGTGTAGCCGTGGCTTTCTCCATCTTCACCATTGCCTTCTGCATCTTCTTAAGGTGGGATGTGCCAGCAGCTACGTGGGTACTCGTCATGCTGGGAGAGATGTGGGGGCAGCGCTGTTGCCTCTGCGTGAGCCTACTGCAGTATGGCATGGATCCCTGCCTCGCTGGGATCCTTGCACAGCAGTGACCCCCACCTTTTCTGCTCCCTCTGGGGACACCCAGGTGCAGGTGCAGGCTTGAGGAGACCCTTCGCGTCAACCTGGGGCTGCACATGAACCTTGTGGGTAGCCTGCTCCTCCTCAACGTGGCCTTCTTGCTCAACAGTGGGCTCTCTGGGGGGACCCAGCCGGGGGCCTGCAAGATCCTGGCAGGGTTCACTCACTACTGCCTGCTGTGCTGCTTCACTTGGATGGCACTCGAGGGCTGTCACCTCTACCTCCTCTTTGTCAAGGTCCTCGGCACCTACATCCACCATTACCTGTTGAAGCTGTGCCTTGTTGGCTGGGGTGAGCAGCACCAATGTGGGTGGGAGTGGGGCTGGAGGGGACAGTGGGTTACAGCTGGAGGGGGAACAGGGTGATGCAGTGATGGGCAGTGAGAGGGAAAGCTCCTGACCCACCCACAGCCCTGCCAAACTGGGAAGTGTCTGATATGGGCTCAGTGCACACACTTGGGGCAGGTCCTGCAAGCACCCTCCATCCCACTGGAGACCAGCCTCAGGGGGTTCACTAGATGACCTCTGGAGGTCCCTTACAATCCTATGATTCTGTGACTCCTGAAAGATCTTTGTTCCCCCATTGCCAGCACCTCAGCAGCAACCGTTGTGTCCCCTACGCTAGTGCAGCCTCAGGAGGTCCCCAAGCACCCTCTTTGCTGCATTCAGCACACCCAGGGACATGCACAGACCCCAGGCTGACCCCCTCACGCCCTGCTTGCCCTTCTGGCCTCCTCCAAGCATCTGTCTTGTTCTTCCAGGTTTTCCTGCTCTCGTGGTGGGGCTAGCAGGAGGCATTGGCAGCTACGGAGAGTACAGCATCCAGACCGTGGAGCAGGAGGTCATAGCCCACTTGTGCGTGTGCCACTGCCCACCGGGCTCAAGTCACCCTTTTTCACGGGGATTGGTAACTGGGTCTTGCTGGGAGCAGAGTGGTGGGAGGGTTGTGCCCGTCCTGCTCGGTTTGACATGGTGTTTCTTCTTTCCTGACTGTGATTACAACAGAGCAGCTACACCCGTGGCAACCACCACCACTGCTTGTGGTCTATTCTGAGCTTCCCTAGGCTCCCTCTCAGCTGAGCAACATGGGGGCAATGGATCTGTACCACGGTCCCCCAGCTTCACCCTGCCTTGGAAAACCCCACCAACAAACACAAGGGTGTCCCTACATCCTCCAACACAACCCCCTGGGAAGGCTTCCATGGGAGCTTCCAGTGCTGGCAAAGCTGCTGGAGGCACCATGATTGTCTCTTTTCAGGTGCTGGATCACTTCCAAATACCTCCTGGTCCACTACATCACCATCTGTGGCTACTTTGGCCTCATTTTCCTCTTTAATGTGGCTGTCTTCGGAGTGGTGATCCAGAAAAGCCTGCAGGGCACGGGGACGGTGCAGGGAGACCGCAAGACCTGGAAGGTGGCACTGGTAGCGATGGGGCTCTTCTGCCTGCTGGGATGCACCTGGGCCCTGGCATTCCTCACCTATGGTACCTCCTCTGCAACGGTTCTCCACATCTTCACCGTCCTCAACTCTCTCCAAGGTCAGGGCCAAAGCACCAACATTTTCCCATGCCCTTCCCTTGGCAAGTCATGCTCTTATCTTGGCGGGTCCCAGTCACAGGTGTGGAACTGGCCATGGCTTCCAAACAGGTCCGCTCCGCTGGGTGTAGTTTTCCTCCAAGGGAGCCATCCCTTAGCAGAAGCCAGGGATGTTATCCATGCAGGTCAAGTCCCAGCCAAATGGTTCACCTGCAACAGGTGAACCATCTACCTGCAGCAGCAAGTTGGGAGAAGCCCTGTCAGTGCCAGGGAAGTGCTGACAGCATCCCAGCAGGATGATTCCACTACCTCCTGCTGCTGAGTATGTGCCTTCTTTCCCTGCAGGAATCTTCATATTCATCTGGCTGGTTGTCCTCTACTACCCGAAGACAAAGGAAACTGCGGGCTCCCTCTCCAACATTGTCAGACAGGACAAAACCACCACAGTGTCTCAGGACTAGCTGCTGGCCAGAGCTCCCACCGTGCCTGCAGCCACCTGCTGAGCAACAGCTTCCATCCCCACAAATGCAGCTTCCCCAGGGAGGACAAGGGCTTGGTTCACCCTTCAATGGGCAGGGCTTAACAGGGCTCTTTGCTTTGGTCCTTTCATTCCCACTCTCCTGGTTTAGGCAAGCAGCTTTGGAGATGTCCTTCCTACCAAATTCCCTCCAGGCTGCAGCTCCTCCGTGAAGTGCCCCAGTCTCATTCCCCCACCTGCCTTCACCTAGGACACAGTCATCCCCTCTATGCTAGACATGACTGTTGGTGCTGGACCAGCCTGGTGGTGAGGTTTCCTGCTGCTGGAGCAGGGAGGATCGACTTGGTCCAGCGCAGACCCAGGAGGTTCAGGTCTGGGAATTGTCCAAAAAGAAAAGCGAAATGCCACGAGTGACTTTGCAATACAAACAGACTGGGATGAACTCTTTGGGCTGGATCTGCAGGACATCCCTCCTGCAAATGCTGTCTGGGGCCAGCAGTGGTTTCTAGGAAGACACTGTGCTTCACACAATGTTCACAGACAGAAAGAACGCTCCTGATCTGTGTGTGGACATTAGATCTCTGCCAGCTTCCTGAGCAGCATTGAAGCAGTCTGTGATGTTTCTAGGAGTGTTACTGGATCTGTATGAGGGCTGTGCTTGCAGGTAATTTGTTATGAAAGAAAGGAGAGATCTGTCATGAAAGAAGGGGATCTGGATGTAGCTGTAACCATGTGCTCTATCTCTGCTGATGCCACACAGAACCAGATCTGTGCCACACAGAACCATTCTGAGTCCAGCTCTGGTGGACAAGTACCCAGCATAGGAACCTCCATCACCCCATCCAACCTCCTGGTGAATCCTTGTGGAGAAGCACAGCGGGTGGAAGGAACCTTCTGTCCTTCAGTACAAGTTGGAGTCTAGAGAGTGTAGGCCAGGAGAAGGGAAAAGACTAGGGGTGTCACAAGGAACACGAGGAGACTTGTCAAAGGACAAGTCTCTGGTGTGACTTGTGCAGATCTGTTACTTGGAAACATGGTTTAATGGTCATGGTGGGGTTGGGCTAATGGTTGGACTGGATGATCTTGGAGGTGTCTTCCAACCTTAATCATTCTATGAGTCATCTTTCAAACACCATTTGCATTCAGCCATCACCTCCTTCCCAAAAACTCCTGTAAAAACACAGTCAAGAGCCTCTCTGCTATTGTCACATTTATTTATGAATAGCCATTCTCTACCCCATTCGCCGCCTGGCACCAATGGCTGCAGCAGCCACAGAGACCACCCCAAGCACGCACAGCATGGCCAGAGCCCCAGACACCCACAGCACGGGTCCTGAAAAAGAGGAGAAAGGCTGGTCACACACCTGAGTCCCCTGAGCCAGCACTAGATCCTGGCTGGGGACAGGTTCAGTGGAAGTCATCTCCCGGGAAGGGTGTGAGCTGCCAGAGCTGGTCCTGAGGGCACAAACAGGACTTGGTCGCTCCAACTGGCTTCACCCACACCTGCTCCCAGGAGCTCAATTTCTTTTATTCATGGCTGGAATGAGCTATGTGAGAGTCTGGGAGATGCTCACACCCTCCCAGGAGTGATGGACATACCTCTAGGGCCTTGTGGGTCACTCCTGGAATGGTGGTTCTCAGCTTCTGAGGCAGGAGCAGCCAGCAGGTGGACAGGTCCATAGGAGATAACCTTATTGTAGTCATCCACCAGTGTGCGCTTGCTTCTCCAGTGCCTGGGGCATTGCTGCCAACAAAGCCAGGGGAAGGGCAATGGGACCAGTGGGCAGGGCAGAAGCCCCCTCTGGGCAGCAATAGTTGCCTTGGTGGCCCCCCAGGCAACTTGTAACAGTTGCAGTTACAGCCTGGGAACTGTCAAGGCCCTGGAAAACAAGAGGAGCTGTATCCTGCAGGACTTTTGCCTGCTCGTCCCTAAGCCCTAGCAAAAACCTCCCCTCCTGCAAACGCTCAGCAGAGGGAAGAGCGACAGGAGCTCTCTAGGCGGTTGCTGCCTCTTTAGTTTAGAGCTCTGGTGTGAGATGCTGCTCTTGGGAAGTGCTTATTGTGCTGAGGCCCATCTGCAAACAGCAGACCAAGGAAAGGGAGGTCCCACTGCCTAGCCAGGATGCGGTGCAGACCACCAGGAGAGAGCTCACCTGGGCACAGGGCTCAGGGCTGTCAGGGAGGCAGAGCCGGACACGGCAGTGCAGGAACACCTCGGGGTACCCAGCAAAACGAAACATCTGGAAGCTGAACTTGGCGGCAGAGCTCTCTCCTATGGCGTTCAGGTACGTCACTGTCTTGTCGTGGGGACACCTAGGACACGATGGATGAGTTAGGAAGGGGTAAGCAACTGGGAACAGCCCAGTCTGGGACACCAGAGCACACAGGGATGGGATGAACAGGACTCTTTCTGTCTTGGTGCTAATGGGAAAAGGAGTCTCAGTTTAAAGTGATTATGGGGCTTTTCTATGGGGCTGTTCCATCCATTCAATAATTGTGTCTGCCATAGGTTCCACCTATAAGCAACGATGGTGTCATTGCTCCCTCACAGCAACCTGTTGCAGCACCCAATAAAGAAACATGACCGAAGTCTCAGTGTGCTGGGGACACTCCACTCACCCCTGCTGAATGAGCTTGTGCCGCACCTCCTGGTACGGATCTGCACTTGGTGTGGCCCAGCAGTCCTCAACACTCAGCACAAAGTACTTGAGCTGGTGCTGCCCTTCTATCTTCAGCAGGACGTAAAGTGTGTCCATGACAGAGATGGTTGCGGTTGGCAGGTGATAGGGCTGGAGGTAGGAGGGGGTCTTGTACAGTCTCATGGTGACATTGAAGTGTCCTTCTCTGACCACGAACTGCACCAGCCTGAGAGGAGAGTGAGCTTGTGAGCAGAAGGAGAAGGCAGTAAGGATGTAGCACCAGGCAGTCCTCTGGTGCAGGAGGAGCCTTGTGAAAGCCAGACCCTGAGTATGGTCCTGGTATGGCTACAGGCTATGAGCAAGATGATGCAGGAGGTCCTAACCTGCACCTCCACAGGGGACTGGGGGTGGGAAATCTGCAGTTCCCATCTTTTGTTTTTTGGTTAGTTGGTTTCAAGTTAGGGTAGGAGAAAGGAAGATTGTGTGCCTCTCTCTGGTTCTGTCCCAGGCCCAACCTGATGCTGAAAACCATGTTGGGAAGAGAAAGGGGGCCACCCCGGTGTGGCAGGGCTCCCAGACCTCTCCAGTGGCTCCCCAGTTGCAGATCACCTCACTGAAGGCATCTGCTATTGTGCAAGCTCAAAGGTACTGTGCCAGCAGTAAGGTGGGGAGGGACCACTCACTTGTCAACGGCAGTGAGAGCGAAGGGCACTTTCACCACCTGCTCATAGGCGTAGATGCAGGAGAAATGCACCTCCAGCTGAAAATTCCGAGAGATGATGCTCCTGCTCAATTCCTGCTGTGACTCGATGACGTTGGAGTAGGACACGTGGGAGCCATTTTGCTGTAATGACATGGAAACCAAGTCTCCAGACCACATCTGAGTCCATTCACACAGCTTCAAGCTCCAGTTCAGCTGAAGCTACTCATCTATAGATGCTCCAGACCTACGTCCTGGGATTTTGCCCAAGCCCCATGTCCAGGCCCTCCTGGCAGCCACCCCAGAGCAGGCAGGCACCAGCACAGTGATCACAGGTGAGGTCTCTAGTGTGCAGCACAGAGCTGGAGCACTGGTTCCCCTTCACCCTCTCTGACCCATGAATCAAGAGATGCACCAAACAGGGGACCGTAGCCAGCGTTGCAGAGCCCAGAGGATGCTGCTAGAAAGCCCAGGGCTGTTACCACTTAGCAAAGAGCACAGTGAGGCTTCCATGCTCTGCTGAACAAGACAAGATGTGCTGCCAACCGAGGTTTAGTGGAGGCAGATCTTTGTGACAGCCCCCAGGGAAGCTTTCCAAGGAGAATGAGTACTTTAAAGCATCTAGATACAAAAAGAAAATCCTCTGGGGCTTCCCCTTGCTGTCCCCACTCAGCATGCCAGCTCCTCTCACAGCTTTGGAGCTCCACAGAGAAGCTCTGCCAGACCCTCACCTGAATCACTGACCCACAGGCAGTGTGGTTTACACCTGTAAGCGTGGCTGCAAAGAACATCTCGCCCTCTTCTTCCCTTTCGGAGACCTTGCATGCCTGGTTCTTCAAGTGGATAAGCTCCTGGGGGATTTTCAAGAGTTCAAACACCTCCTTCCTCACCATCATCCTCATGTGTTCCTCCTCGCAGGCCAACTTCAGGACCACATCTGGGGGAAAAAGCCATCTGCAATAGCAATAAGGAAGAGGTCTGAAGGACCCCTAGGTCAGCTATGGAATGGCACTGTCCCCACAGACCCCACATCCCAGCCTTGTTGGAGGCTGCCCATAGGGCTCTTCAGAGACACTGAGCAAAAGTATGTGCAGAAGTGAATGGGGGTCTGTCATTCCATACTGGTTGCCTAAACCCACAGAGCCACCACTGCTCTGAGCACAGACACTCCTTAAGCTCAGGACATCAAAGGCAGCTGTCACAGTCTGGCACCTCTCAAGGGCAGAGTCACCACAGTCTGCCAAGGCATCAGTGATCCTCTCCTTCAGATGGGGAAGACATAGTCCTTGGTCAGTGTCTGGAAGGAGCTTTGCTGTACCCGTGCAGGAGTGCATGTGCTGGTTCTGGGACCAGTGGGGCTCTGCAGTGTGTCCTGCTGCCCTGGCCTGACTATGCCATGGCATAACTTCTTGGCAACCAGGGAGTCAAGATATTGGGGAACTTTCTGGGTCTACTTGTACCAATGTTTAGCGAAGACAGTGAGGTGAGTGGAGAATGCACCTGAACCAGGAGCGGTGACGTGCTCCTGGAGCCTGCAGTGTTTACTGTGCCCATCACCCTTCCCCCTGGTGCCCATGGGCAGACTGGGGAGGGCTCACCAGCATCCCCAGTCCTACCTTGGCAGAGAGTCCCTGTGAAACCTGGCTTGCAGCTGCAAACTGGTCTGTTGCCCACCACCTGGCAGTCACCATGGTGCTGGCATGGGTTTGGCAGGCAGGCATTCACACTCCTCTTCAGACGGAGAAAGAGCTCTTGCCTCAGGCTGTCAGGGTTGCCTGGCTCACCTGCAGCAAAGGAAAGTGGAGTAAGTGTAAGTGCAGCAAAAACAGCTCCCCTGGGAGAGAGGAGAGAGGGACCTCACTTAGAGCCAGAGCAGGCACATCTGAGGAAGAACCTGTCATCTCAGCTTGCCTGGGAGGATGTGGCTGACAGCCTGGGACATCTCCTTGGTATGATCTGGATCAAAGTGATGGAGCCTGCCACTAGCTAGCAAGGCTTGTGCTGGCATGTCCCAGCACCTCCGTCCATCTCCATGGGTTACGGACCACAAATGGCTGCGATGGACAGCCTGAGGTTTCTGCTCTTGCACCCCAGTTCCTGCACACTGTCCCTCCAAGGTCTACTCTGTAGTGCCCCCTTAGCAGCCTTCAGCAGTGCCCTGAGTGAGGGGACTGGACACAGATCAGATGAAGGTTTGAGCTCTCCTTTCCACACAACCCCTGTGACGCAGCAGAGACTCACTTCTATTGCCTTCACAGCCAGCCAGGCAGAGGGCAGAGACCAGCAGCAATCCCCTCATGGTCCTTTCCTGGAAGAACAAGCAGGCTCTGGGTCACTCTGGTGCTCAGAACAACGTTTGCAGTTGATCACAAAGTGCCAGCCCTCAAGCGTGGGTGTGGTAACTTCTGCGCGGTCTTTCTCCAAAAAACTCTAGTACAAGGGCACAGAGTCAATTCCTGTCCCTAAGGGCTGGATCAGCTCTGCCTCCCCAACCCTGTAGGCTAACATGGTGGGGGGTGGTGGGCATATAATGCCCGGAATGTGGGTAGGTGTTCCACAGACCTGGGGGATGAGAAAAAACAGAACTCAGACCCGCAAGAATGTGCTGAGAGCAACAAAGCCACGTGTCAGTAAAACCCCACACCGAAGCATCAGCTCCCACTCCCCAAAGGGGAAGGGAGTTTTCCACTTGCCACTACAGCTCTTTTGAAGAGTCGGGATGTGCTAAAGGGTTTTCCAGTGACCTGTATCCATAATAAGGAGACAACGGGATAAAAACTCCCAAAGCCTTGAACACAGCTAAAATCAATGCTCCAAAGCCAGAGATTAAGTCCATCTCCCCCACCTTAGCAGAGACAATGGGTTTCTTCCGGGAAATTAACGGCATGGTGCTGGATGAGCCCCAGACACGTATCAGGGATGTGGACATGAATCAGCCAGGGCCAGTGGCTGGAGTAAATCTCTGCCACCCCTCTGCCTTGCAGATGCACTGAGAGCACAGGCCATGCCCAAAGCTCTGGCCGCTCATCCCTGATCCCAAGCGGCTGCAACCACCAAACCTCCAGACGAGGGAGGTTTGTTCCCTGCTCTGCTCCTCCCTTGCTGCAGCAGTCCTGAGAGATCCCACCAGCATCAAGATCTTGCTTTGTTTCCATCCCACTCACCATGGCCAGGCCGCTCCGTGCTCCTCTACTCACCAGTTGCTTTCAGGCTCCCCACCACAGGCTTTATATATGGCCTTGGGGCAGCTCATCCTTCGCCCCCACACAAACACACTGCTCTGTGATTGCACAAGAGCTGGTGGCTCTGCATCCTTCAGCAGCTGCCAGGGAGGAACAGCCTCTGTGAAGGTCCATCCTCCACTACATACGGCCCTTCTGATTAGCCAACAGCTTGTGAACACTGACCCAATTCACGGCGGGATCCCAAACAGGGAATATCTGCAAAACCCCTGGGACTGTGGGGTTTTGTGCATCCCACTGGTTTTGTGGTGCCTGCTTTTGATGCGGCAACACCAGCAGATACCACAGTGACCCCAAGAAGGCCGGATAACCCTGGGCAATGGGCACACTGTTCACCCCGGCTGGTTTTTAATGACTTCTGGGATCTGGAGAGAGATAGAGGGATGAGGGCTTGGTCGTCCTTTGGAAGAGCAGCGGTAGTCACTCACAGTGATGCTTTGGCTAGACCCTGTGCATCCACACAGCTGGAATTCATACAATCACAGAATCATTTGGGTTGGAAAAGGCCTTTAAGACCATCGAGTCCAACCACTGCTGATCTGCTGCTGCTGCCACCTCGACGGCAGACATGAACATCCCCCCAGCCGGGCTTGTTCCTAAGCACCTGCCCTGCTAACAGCTTAATGAGCTGCCAATTAGAACAGAGCAGCAACACAGACGGGGCTCGCTGCCAGCTTTTGGGTGAGAATCGCTGTTCTTAACGAAGACGGGCCCTCCCCTCGCCCACCCTCGCTCCCGGCAGTCAGGGCAGCGCAGCCGCGGGCTTAGGGGGCTACTGCGGGTGAGGAATGCGGGGCGGGGGAGGGAAGACAAGCACAGGCTTTTCTGTGGTGTTTTGGGTTTCTTTTGGATTAAAGGCGGCTGAAACCCAGCGCAGCCCCGCGGTCTCCAAGGAGCTGCTGGCAAAGCCGCCCGGCGTTTGGTCGCTTCCCCTTTGTTTTGCCCGAAGATCTTCTAGACGGAGGGGCAGGGACTGGGACCACTCCGGAGGCAGCTGGGCAACCCCAGGGGGAACCGAGGGGTGGCAGGGAGGGACCGGGAGGCGCCACCTCCACCCCTGCCCCGCAGCCGCTCGGTGCCGGCGTTGTCATGGAGCGGCGGCAGCAGAAGCGGCGGCGCGGGGAGACGGTGGGTGCGGAGCGGGGGGAGCGGAGCTGGGCCCGGGGCAGCCCCCCGCGACGGGCAAGGCCAGAGCCTCGGTCCCCGTCGGGGTCAGCCTGACCGCGGGAAGGGGAGGGGGGAATGGACGTGCGGCCCCAACCTCCCGCGGTCTCCCTGGGAAAATAAACATCACCCCGTCCTTGGGGGCTGCTGACTCGCCCGAGGGCTGAGCGGGAGCCGGCTCCGAGCAGGCAGCACCCCGGGGGGGTGGGGGACACCCCACAGAATCACTGACTGGGTTGGACCTCAGAGATCGCCCAGTCCCAAGACCCTGCCATAGGCAGCAACACCTCTCACCAGACCAGGTTGCCCAGAGCCCCATCCAACCTTGCCTTGAACACTGCCAGGGATGGAGCAGCCACAACCTCCCTGAGCGGCCTGTGCCAGTGCCTCAGCACCCTCATAGGGAGGAATTTCTTCCTCAGATCTGGTCTAAATCTCCCTCTTTCAGTTTGAAGCCATCCCCCTTGTCCTATCACTAGGTGCCACCCTGTGATGTGCTGTGGGGCATGCAGAGCCAGTCTCTCCGATTCTGCCATCATCCCTTGGGAACATACAGCCACTTTTTAAAGAAGCCCAGTTGAAGTGCAGTCAGCCCTTCTGAGCCCTCCACACTTGTAATCTGTTTCCGTGCTCAGGCCCCAGTCCTGACTATACCCTGTTTTGTGGGTTTCTGTGGTGCTCAGGAGGAGCCAGAATGGAGATCCTGGAGGAGAAAAAGGAAGAGGAACAAACTGAAGAAGAGCTGAAGTCTTCGGAGATCAGTGATAGCCCTCAGGACTTGGAAAAGAAGGTGTCTGTGGAGCAAGTCTGCATCCCAAGTGATGTCCCAGTGTAAGTCGTGTTTGACTGACAGTCACTGGGACAAGCAGAGAGGGTCCTTTTGGAGACCCCCGGGAGAATGTAAATGTGTGGATGGCAGGTGTAGTGCCCTTGCACAGGGAGGGGAGCGAGCAAGTCTTGTGTGCCTGTTGGGTTTGTCCAAGAGCAGGCACATGTGAGTAAGACAAGTCACTTTGCTGTACGTTCCTTTGCTGCTGTATAAAGCTCCCCTGAGGAGCCTCTGGGTATCCATCGGCTCACCATCACTGCAGGGAAGTTTGTCTGTGTCAAAATCAGGTCCTTGCATGTTATTCCCATTTTTTCCCTGGGAAACAGGGAGCTTCTGCCATGTTTCCATAGCAGGCCATCCTGCCCAAACTGATCCTGGCTTATTACCTCTCTCTCTGCCTCCTCCTGCCTTGGAAGTGACTTTGACTGGAGCTCCATTGACACGTCCCAGCTACCAGCTTCGTACAAGACAAACTCTGCGAAAGAACAGAAGCTGCTGCGTGTTGCTGAGCATTTCCTCCAGCAGTACACTTACCTCTGTCCTGACCGCAAACCGCTCTTCCTCCACCCGCTCAACGAGTGTGGTGTGAAGGTATGTAGTGGTGTTGGGCTGGGCCACCCCATGGGTGGCCACTTGGCTGTGCCAAAAGCTGGGGAAGCAGAGCAGCCCTTCCTGTTGGGCAAAGGAAAGGGAAGGGAACCTGTTTGCTCAGTTACAGATAAGGAGTCACAGATGAGGAGCCAGAATAAGAACTCGTTTAGGTCTTGTTTTTAACTTCGCAGAAGTTACAGAGAAGGAAGTAAACATGGAAGTAAACATGGGTCTCTCAGCCCAAGCTGCACAACCGTTGTCTAGTTCTGGATATGGAATTGCTGCTTTAGATCAGCTTTTCCCAACCCTTATTATATCAGGGGTATGCAAGGCAAAAGTTGGCTGGAGGATGTAACAGCTGGAAAGAGCGGTAGCTGCTTGTCAGCTCTCAGTGACAGAACTGGCTCCTGTTGGTGAAGTGTTACAGATTTAGCCCCAGACAAGCAGATGGCCTCTCAACCCCATGTAATTGCTATCTCTGAACAGCTGAGGAGGGTTACAGGCATTGTCCATGTGCTCTAGGGAAGTTCTAAACATGAGCTGCAACAACCAGGGCTGGTCTGAGGATGGCTTTGGCTAGGAGACCCTGCCAGGTATCTGCTAGCTAATCAGAGATCTCTTGTTGCCCCACAGAAGTTTGTGAGCACGACGGTGAGGCCAACCCTGATGCCTTACACAGAACTGTACCACTGGGGTGGCTGCGCCAGCTTCATCTGTGATTTCCTCACCATGGAGCCCCTTGAGTCCCCTCTGGCACCAGTAAGAGAGGGATCGCAGTTCTGTCAGACTGCAGCTAAGCACCTATTCTGTGAGACTGCGCTCGCCCCTGGTCTGCTGGGGGTTGCAATGGCTGGCAAGGTTCCCCTCCAAAGACCAAGGCATCTTGGAACAAGAGAGTATATGAAGCCTGGGGGATGTTACTTGACCTCTGTGACCCACTCTTAGGGGCTGTAGATATTTCTGTCCCAATTTGGGGGATATTTGGGGGTTTGCTGAAGGGAGATTTCTGATCGGCAGTTAGGGACAATGTCAGAACTGGAGCAAGTTCTTGGCTAAGGAAAAAGACTGCACTCTTTGCTATCAAGGACTGCAGATACACTGCAGAGTCCCCCAGTCTATACCAGTTCTGTACTAGCAAAACATATCCCAAGATACCCAGGGTCTCAAGAGGAACTCTGGCACTCTGTGACCACAGAAAATGTATCTGGTTAGCAGATGGTGATCAAGGCAGTCCTCTAAACTTAATTTAGCTTATGCATCTTATAGCTCTGCTTTGGAATGCAGCAGACAGACCAGCTAGAGATGGAGATAAGCCCCACTCCACAGTTGCGGTTAGCGTTGGGTTTTCAGCAGGTTGATGACCTATTCCTGCCCACCTCTCCCTACATTTCAAAGTGTCAACAGATTTGGGGTCAGGAGTTCACCAGATCACTTTGGAGGGGACTTCTGGGGTCTGTGACTTTTATAGGCATTCTATATGACAGATATCCTATGAGTGCAGAGCCCAGGGATACGGGCAATGCCCTCCTCCTGGGGTGTGTTTCAGCTTCCCAAGATGAGCTCTGTGTATGTGCATCTGTCTCTCTTAAGCCCAAGTCCCTCTATTCCCCAACAACCATCCTGAAATACCAGCGAGGGAACTGCTTTGACTTCAGCGTGCTGCTGTGCTCCATGCTGATTGGGGCCAGCTATGATGCCTACTGCGTGCATGGCTATGCCACCCGTGAGATCTGCACCCTGGATGAGACTCTGGAGCTCTGCCCTCTGCTCAGGAAGCCTCAGGAGGTGAGTCCTGCAGTGAGTGGGTGAGGAGGAGCCCAGCATGCCTGTTCAGCCTCTTTGTTTCCAGTGAGCTCCTGAGCTAGAACAGCTCAGCTCCGCACTGGGGTTTTTAGTCTGTACCAAGCAAGGACCTCACCAAAGAGATTTTTTGAGTGATTTCTCACAGTTCCTTAAGAAGCCTCTTTCTTTGGCTTCACTGAATTCCTGCTCACTAGGTCCAACCCTGCAAGCTGCTGAGGGCTGGGAGGAGAGAGGTACTTGTAGGCCATATGTCCTCGCTTCTCTTGATCTTTACTGGGTTTCAAGCAACATCCTGTTTTTGTGGAGGCAGGTACCAAAAGAAGAGAAGAAGTTATCCAGCAAGTACAGAGTTAAGCCCCCGCCGGACATGCAGAGCAAGTTTGAGCTTCAGCAGGAGGCCAGGAAGGTGTCAGAAACTGAAGCTCCTCAAAACAACAAGGAGCAAGAAGAGGAGGTGGTCACGGTGAGTTAGGGAGCTCAGTCCATTGTAAACTCCAGGAGCAAGAGCTGAGACACAGGTAATGAGTGATGAAATACAGGAGGTCTCCACCCTGTGCCATGACATGTGCCACAGCTCTGGCTGTGTACTGCGTTGCTCTTCTGAAGACCATTAAGGGTCTGGAGATCATTAGAAGTGGGCAGATGAGACAATAAGGTGGCGGTTGGGTTGGACTAAACTGGCAATAAAGTGTCGATAATTGCTGCTGTGCCCTCTGTGATGCAGGAAATGGCAAAGCCCAAGCATGACCCTTTCTATGGCTTATGGGTACATGCCTGGGTTTTGGTTCTGTCTGGGAAGAGGGAGGTTCCTGAGAACTTCTTCATCAACCCCTTCACGGGAAACAGTCACAGCACCACAGATGAGAACTTTCTTGGGATCGAGAGTGTCTGGAATCACAGGAACTACTGGGTCAACATGCAGGACTGCAGGAATGGCTGCAAGGTAATGAACCCTAAGCACCCCTGTGCCTGGCAAGGGAAGCTGGGCTAACCTGAGTCCTGGGCAAGTGCAGGATCAGGAGTGATCTCAAGTTTCTATGCAACCATTCCCTGTGTTGTCTCTGGTCATATTGCTTAAGAGCACAGACTGGATCTCCCCCAGGTCACCCCAGAGCCTGAGCTGGCAGGTACAGATCACACTGGTCCAGCCCTACAGTGCTGGAACAGCAGCTCTGCAGGCTGCCTGGACACTTGCTCTCTCAAACAACAGCTTTTAGGGCAGAGGATGTTTTGAGCTTGTCAAGCATGGCTCAAGGCAGGGAAGGTCTTGATTAGGCTCTTCCCACACTGCAGCTACTCCCCATCTGATACAAGGTCTGGTATGGTAGGCCAGTGTCTGAGTCAGAGCCACTCGACCTTGGGGCTGTGGATGCTCCAAGGAAGGAGGCAGACTGTTTCTAACAATCTCCTCTCATCTGGGGCAGAGACACCCCAGGGAAAGGCATCTGCAGCCCTCTGGGTACAAGGGCAGCCCTGGGCCAAGGAGCCCATCTCACTGAGATCCAGGGTCTGTCTGGAGCCCAAGGCAATGCCCAGCCAGGTCCAAAGCACTACAGACATGCACCAGCACCATTGAGTTTAGAGTCAGATCCCTGAGATTTCCCTGCAGCTCGGTGGCTTTCTTCTGTATCATCTAGGATCTCCTCTTTGATTTGGGTGATGTTGTCCGCTGGGAAGTGATGCTTATGGGGAGCAAGAAGCCTCTTCAGCTGCTCCCTGATGCTGAGACGAACAAGGAGGTGAAAAAGGAGTTCTTCCACAGGGGCTGGGCTGGTGTGGTGAGTGGGGCAGGGTGATGCTCTGCTAACTGATGCCTTTGTAGCCCACCAAGATCTGCCTGCTGCCCTCTCCAGGCCACATCATTGCTGCTCTGGCTAGGCTTTGGTTGGCACTTCAGATTCTTTCTCAGTCTTGAATAGTTCTGATGCTTTCTGAAACACAACCCCAAGTGGCACTTCTTGTGTCCTGAGGAGCTGGGGACCTCTGAGACCTCCAGTGCACTGACCTTTGGGATGAAATAATTTAAAAAATGAAAAAATTCCAAGCGGATATTTTTAGGATGCTTTTTCTTTGTCTGTTGGCCAGTACCCTGCTGTCCTGGCTGCCAGGGCCAATCAAAGGTAGAAATAATGTGGTTGCTCCACTATTCCAAAGAATGCTGCAACCCAGTATGTTGTCCTGGTGGGAGAACACAGCATGACAAAGCTCAGCAGCCCAGAGGGACGCCAATAACAGTGTGTTCCCTCCTGTTATCTACTCACCCAGAACCAGAGAGCACCCTCTGTGCTGGTTGTTAGTTTGAATGATGACCGTCACATCCATCCCCTGCCCAGGGAGTTATCTGGGAGGAGATAATTTCCTTAGGCTTGAGTTATGGTGCTGGGGACACAGCAGAGCTCCCCTTTCCATAGGATCTGCAGCATGTCCTGGGCTATGTGTCACCCACACACCAGTCTGGCACCGTGTTCCCTGGGTCTTCATGTGAGCTGAGCTCCCAATGCCACACTGCATCCTTTAGAACTGAAATGCCCCCTGGCCCAGTCAGAGAAGCTGCCAAAAGTGCAAACATCTGCCTCTGTTTCAGCTGGAGGAGAAGCAGGGCGACATGTGGTTTGACATGCCGCCATCGTGGGTCACCCCCATTCAGATCTCTCCTGAAGGTGTGTGCTCTTCCTTTGCCTTTTGCTTGCCCTCAGCTAAACTTTTCGTGGGCTTGGGATGTTTGTTTGTCTCACTCAAGTTGTCCCTCAGGGGGGACAAAATACAGCAGTGAATCGCAGCAGGTCGTAGAATCACAGAAAGTTAGTGGTTGGAAGTGACTTCAAAAGGTCATCCAGTCCAACGCCCCTGCCAAAGCAGGATCACCTAGATCAGACCACACAGGAACACATCCAGGCTGGTTTTGAATGTCTCCAGAGCAGGAGACTCCACAACCTCTCTGGGCAGCCTGTGCCAGGGCTCTGTCACCCTCACTTGCAGAAAAGCTTTTCCTTATGTTCACATGAAACCTCCTATGTTCCATCTTGTACCCATTGCCCCTTGTCCTATCACTAGACACCACTGAACAGATAGATCCTGAAACATTAATGGAGTCACCCCTCAGTCTCCTCCAAGCTAAAGGGACCCCAGCTCCCTCAGCCTTTCCTCATAAGGGAGATGTTCCACTCCATCATCCTTGTGGCTCTGTGCTGGACTATCTCAAGCAGTTCCCTGTCTTTGAACTGAGGGGCCCAGTAGTGGACAGAATACTCCAGATGTGATCTCACCAGAGCAGAAGGGAAGGAGAACCTCTCTAAACCTTGTAACCACCCCCCTTCTAATCCACCTCAGGATGCTGTTTGCCTTCTTGGCTATGGGGGCACATTGCTGGCTCCCTGTCATCCTGCCATCCACCAGTACCCCTAGGTTGCTTTCCCCTGGGCTGCTCTCCAACAGGTCAGCAGATTCAGCAGCAGCAGCTTTCAGGTTAAGTGCCAGCCCTCACCTTGTGCAGGAACACGCTGCAGACACACACAAGCTCACACTATTTTCCTGACAGCTGAATGGTTCTACCAGAGACAGACTTTATCACCAGTGTGCACAAAGGGCTGCCCCAGCATCACCAAATATCTGCTGTGGGAGAGAAAAGGGTTGTTATTCTATTATGATGTTAAAACACAACAGGCAGGGGCTGAGCAGCTTCGCTGGGAGCTGGATGGGGTGGTTTCCCTTAGACTGCTTCTCTGTCTTTTCTGAAGGCTGAGTACAAGGGAGAGATCTTTTTCTGATGCTTCTCTTGCTCACCGCAGAGTTTGAGACCCGGTGTTGCCAGGGCAGGAAGGTGGTCCTGTACAAGAAAGCCAAACTGGAGAAGTGGGCCCCATACGTGAATGGAAACGGGCTGGTGACGCGCCTCACCATCTACGCAGACTTAGAGCGTAAGAGGAACGAGTGACCGCGTTCGACACTCTGAGCAAACAGCCTGGGGCATGCGCTGGGCAGCGGAGGGGGTTCCCTTTCTGCCAGGGTCTCTATTTTTCCTTCTCAACCTCCTTTGACATTTAAGGGTGGGGGATCTACACCACCCTTAACACTCTCAGTGTCTGCCAACATGGGACCTTCCCAGCACTGCACAGAGCTCCTGCAAGGGTGGGAATCTGGTTTATGCCCTGGTGGTGAGGCTGTTCATGGGCCAGGGCAGCTCTCTGGGTGTGCAGTGGAACAGAAGCCTGGTTTACATCTGTCCAGTTGTGTCACTGGTCCCATTGAGGATGACCAAAGCCATAGGAAACAGCAGCTACAGGCTGGGGGTGTTTCTGCACTTCAAAGCATTTTTCTTCAGCAGCTGCTCTGAGAAACTGTAGATTCCTAACAGGACGGAGTGTCCTGTCCTCAGCCCTCTTGGCTAGTAGTAGTGCCCCTGTCTGATGTCCCTTCACTCCTGACACTCTCATTGAGTCTTTGGGATGGAATTTCTCTTGCCTGGCTGTCGCCTTCTGCCACCTTCTCCCCTGAGGCAATTAGTTTATTCCATTTCGATAGAAAGGAATGAACCCCCTGAAGATACAATTCATCTGCTCATACATAGATTAGGACTAATCTATGAAACTCCTCTGTGTCCAGGTCACAAAACAGTTTGTCTCTTGCCAGGTACTGAAGCAGTGGAGGTGAGGGAGTGGTTCAAAAACCGAGAAGACTTGTTGGATAGGAGAGAAGTGAATCACCAAACGCAGCTGAGCACAGAGTACTTCAGCCCCGGACATCTCCTCTTCCTTAAAGGTATTCCAGTCACTTCTAGCAGTGGCAGAAGCCCAGAGCTGTGGGGTTGGTGCACTCGTGGGTTGCAGATGTTCCTCTGGACGCACTGCACTACATGTTATGGCTGCTAATGCTGGCAAGGTATCAGTTGCTCTTCTGTCCTCAGCTCACTCCTACACATCACTGGAACCAGAGACCAACCGTGTGACTGAGTTCTACAGCGAGGCACGGGTGGATGGGCTCCAGAAGCGCATTGAGAATGCTAACGAGATGATCGAGTACTTTGTGGGGCGGGAGGACTTCCTGCACATCCGGCACGTGGAGTTTGGCAAAAGAGGGAAGAGAGTGCACATGGCTGGCACCAGGACTGAGGCCGGCTTCCGGCCAATACTGGTATGGGTAGGACGCTCTACCTGCCAAGACTAAGCTGTGCAGTGGCCTGTCTTTGGCAATGTGCTCTATTTTCCTTGCCTGTGCTGGGGAATGTGGGAAACTGTTGTGCTCAGAGATGCCCCTCAGCCAACGATGCAACCAAGCTGACTGAGCTTGGAGAGCATCCTCACGCAGATCTTGCCAGTTTTCTGTGTTGTCTGAACCCACTTCTGTCTCCTTCTTTCACCTCTCCTTAGCAAATCAAGGAGTGTTTCCACAGAAACCCAGAAAAGCCTGCGGATGAGGATGTAGCAGAGCGTATCTTTGTGATCCCAGAGGAAGTGATCAATCTGACCTACCACCTCAAGGACAAATACATCACTGCCTCAAAGAAGGATTTCTTCAGAGCAGCAGAGAAGGACAGGAAAGGAAATGTTGTCATGACCCCAGAAACATGCATCACATACCAGGTATGGAGAGGAGCTACTTGAAGTTTTCCTAGACCGCAGGCCACAAAGGGAAGGTGAAATGTCAGAGGAAGAACTACAAGCATGATGTGTTCCATGCTGCTCCCTCACAACCAGCCTCCAGGCTGCCCACATGTATGCCTCTAGGTTGCACTGCCATGCTCAAAGTGACTGGGTCACCTTCAGGTGGTCATTGGGCAGTGCAGATGCAGCCACTGGCATCTTGCAGGATGCTGGTGCAGCAGCTGCTGGGCTCAGTCCTGTGGATTCATAGTGAGGAAGTAGAAATTTCCTCTGCTGTCTTATCTTGAAGACACAGGCAGACACATTGGGTTCTAGCTCCACTTCTGACTTGGACTTCTTGGGTCATGCTGTTGCTTAAATCTCCCAGAGTTTACCCTACAGACGCAGAGCAAGATGCTGAGGCATAATGCATTGCTGGTAGATAGCCTTAAAGATACTACAGAAAGAAGTGGAGAGCTGTCATTAAGCCAGATTGTCCCATTTGGGGCTCAGCAGTCACTCACTCTGATGTGACCAGGGGCGAAATCAAAAGGAAGGTCTAATCAAGTGTTGACTGTGGGTTAGACGTTTCAGTGGTGGAAATCAGAGTTGTACACTGACTTTAGCAGAATGGTGCCATTTTTTTTTCACAGAGAACCTGGTCCTGAGCACCCAGAGAATGCTGCTGTCTTTTACTAGCTTATCTACTTCCAGGCAGGGTCCCCTAAGACTGAGAAGAAGCTGGTCCAGCTGTACAAACTGCTGCAGGAGCTAACAGAGGACGAGAAGCAGCTGAAGCAACAAGTGCGGCAAGCTGAAGCAGAGGTAATGGGGAGGTGGTCAGTGAGGTGGTAGTAGTGATGTATTGATGGAGAGTCATGCACTTCCCAGCTCCATTCCTCTTCATTCTCTGGGAGGGAGACACCTCCAGAGAGTGAGTGAGACCTGGAGACCTGTGCCTGGGTGCATGAGACCAAGAAGAAAAGACTTTCTCATCTACTGTTGTATCTATTTGCTCGGTGTTTCCAGGAAGTCCTGTCCAAAACACTGAAGGGACTTCTTACAGGAGCAACTGTGGTGAAACGCTTCACGAAACGCACTGCTTGTGCTGCTAATCACACAGTGACCAGTGCAACAAATCCATGTCCTTGGAAGCCTCTGGGACTTCTTCAGGATAAACACAACCATTCTAGCAGGCTGAGACAAAGATATTGGATTAGGTTTTCAGAAAATGTTTTTGTGAGCAGAAGAGCCCCAAAAGGAGCTGGAGAGGGAGTGCTTGAGACTGTTGGCATGGGATAGTAGTCCTAATTAAGAATTAAACTTGCAAAAAGAATGTATTATCACAAATTTGAAGCTGGTGCACCATGACTTCATGAACTCCTTGGCCAGATTTCTGCTATGTCAGAGCAGTCATGTTGATTGTGCTGAGCATCCTGTTAAGACAAAGGAATGAGCCCAAGCTGTCAGTGCAATTTCACGTGTAGTGGCAAGACTGTGGCTCCAGAAGAGTTTCTTAACAGATACTGTCAGTAGTTGCAGTCAAGAATTTCCTACAGAGCAGCAATATAAAATTAAGAGCACTGTTGGAATAAACCTGGTGGTACAGATCTTCTGTAGTTCACCTTCCAGCCGCAGCTCTCAGATGCAGCAGGTCAGGCACGCAGAGTGCTCTCATTTCATGGGAAAGCTGAGGGGTCTATTCTGATTTCTTTGGAAGGCATTGACTATTTTGAAGATCCGGGAGCAGGAAGAAGCTGCTGTTAACCTGTCCGTTTCAATTTATGACACAGAAAGGAATGAAAAGAGAAGAGGGCATTATGAAGCCATGGTAGGTGGACTGACTTCATGCATCTCTGTATCTATTACATGTACACAGAGAAATCCCAAGTAAGTGGTTTCTGTCTGAGGAGCTCTCTTTGAAGAGTTTCTAATATCAATAACACACGCTGGTTTTCATTATTTCTTGCAAAGCCAATTTTGTTCCAAGGTCTCTGCTGAGGAAGTAACACCTTGTGAATGTTCTGGAAAAAACCCACAAAGATTCAAGAATAATTATTTGCCATTTTTCAAGATCTCCAAGATCATAGAATCAGAAAATCATCAAGGTTGGAAAAGACCTTCAAGATCATCAAGGCAAACCAGCTACCCTACTATCCACAACCACTAACCCATCTCTTCTCTTAAAGCATCTTGTCTGCCCATTTGTTGAACCCCTCCAGGGACGGTGCCTCCACCCCCTCCCCAGGCAGCCTGTTCCAAGGCCTCCCCATTCTTTCTGGGAAGAAGTTTTTCCTAAGATCCAATCTGAACCTCCCTGGTACAATTTGACCCCATTTCCTATTGTCCTAAGATGCTCCAGGTAAATGGGTTTTAGACTGACCTTTCCTAAACACAGAGGTTGCAAAGAGGAATATAAAAGGTTTTTCAGGCTACGTTTGTGGAATGAAACACAAACAGGGGCAATAACCAGCTATTTGCCAGCCTACAGGCTGGTATCGTTCAGTGACCTGGCTCAGTCTCCTTCTGTCAAACATAAACACGTTTTGCAGAGCTTTTCCCACACCTAAGAGTGGATGTTTGATTTAAGACACATCTCTGTCCTTTCCCCTCCAGAAAGACAGGATGGAGGATGAGCTCCTGGGACAAGAGCGACAGCACCCGGATTATTTGGCACCTTTCCTCATCCAACTTGGCCACAGAGAGAAAATGTCCAAGGGGCAGGCCCTGCGGCTCAGGGATGATTGCCTGGCTGACTTCAGGGGTCGCCTCGTTGAGAAAGTCAACGTCATCCAGGCTCGCTTCGAAAAGGTATGGCCAGCCTTGCTCCAGGATGTTCCTGGTGCCCGTTGGGCGCTGGCAGCAGGATATCACCCATGTCATTGGGACAGCAGGCACAAAACAGATCTCCTTGGATTGAGAGCCATAAACATGCTTGTGGTTTGGTTTTGTTGTCGTTAGCCTGTGAAATCAAAAAACAAAACAGCTCCAGGGTAAAATTTATCCCCTATCTCAATGGTAACTGACTTCAGAGGACTGTAGAATCACGGAAGTGTTTTGGTTGGAAAAGACCTTTGAGATCATCGAGTCCAACTGTTCCACTCACACTGCCAGGTCCCTACTAACCCCTGTCCCTCACCCTGTAGGGAAAGAATTTGTTCCTCAGGGCCAATCTAAACCTCCCTTGGTGCAACTTGAGGTGTTGTGTCATCCTATCCCTTCTTCTGTGGGAGAAGAGACTGACCCCCACCTCACTTCAACCTCCTCTTGGGGAGTTGCAGAGCAAGGCAGTCTCCTACCTTACTGGATATTTGATTCTCCAGTGCTGCTTAACTCTAACAAGGCAGTGCATATAGGTTTTTTTGCCTCTCACTGCTCTGTGTTTTGAGTCATGTTGTTTAATTGTTCTGTGAGACCTCATTTCTAACGCATTGCCTCCTATGAAAATAAACCAGCTCTGAGTTGTGGTTTCCTTCATCTCAGCACCCTAAACTCTGAATCGCACTTTGGTGTGCCTTTGCTCCTCACTCTCCTCTCTCTTTCTCTGACTTCTGGTTGCTCACTCCCCCAACAGGCAGTGGACGAGCTACAGAAGAAGGACCAGTGGTTTCAGGAGAACAAAAGTCAGCTCAGTGCACAAGAGGAGAACGACTTCCTCGCCTGGCGCTCTGAAACCATGTTCTACATCCACGTTGTAGCACTGAGGCTCAACAGGTACTGGCTGTGAGGAGTGCCTACACCCTGGAGGGACGTGTCTACAACCAGCCCTCATTAACTGTTCTGTAAAATATCCTACTAAACATCCTGCTGCAGTTATTCCCTGTTGCCTCCTTATTCTAGGGAGAAGCGGAGAGCACCACAGCAGTACCGCGCTCTGAAGGAGAAGCTGTACAAGGATCCTCGCCTCGCTGAGCACCTTGGTCACTCCTGATTTCTTTATTCCTTCCCTGGACACTGGCAATCAGCACTGAAACCTGTTAGTGGCAGCTGGAAATAAACGTGCAAATGAATTGCTGGTTCTTTACCAACATACAGTTATAATTTGGGTTTCTGTTCCGCCAAAGATTTTGAACTTAACCCAGCAAAGACTAACACGGACAAACTTCTAACATCTTTATTTTTCTCTTTGAATGTCTCCACTCCACTGTTCATAAATATTGCCAGAAGAGGTAAAGAGAGTTCAAACAGCTCTCAAAATCCAAGAAATTTTCGGTAATTGAGTGTTCTGGTTAATAATTTTCCCTGTGGCCCACAAGGGGGAAGTCAGTGTGTGACACGTACTGGTGTTTATGTAGATCCCATTCCTGATGTTACCTGTGGTACATTAGGCACTATGGGCACCTATGGTTGTTCTACTTACAGCTCCCAACCTCTAATGATCGTGTTGTGTTGGAAAGGACTTCCAAAGGTCATCTAGTCCAACCCCCCTGCAATGAGTAGGGATATCCCTAACTAGATCAGGCTTCACATAGCCCCATCAAGCCTGACCTTGAATATCTCCAGGTATGATGCCTCAACTACCTCCCCAGGTAACCTGTTCCAGTGTTCAACCACCCTCCTGCTAAAGAACTTCTTCCAAACATCCATTTTAAAGCTTCCCTTCTCTAATTTGAAACTACTGCCCCTCATCCAATCACTACAGGCTTTCATAGACCTTCAGCAAAGACTACCGACTGCAGCAGGGGGAAGGCAGGAACTTGTTTTGCTGTGAAGCACAGGAAGAAGGGACCTCACACCTGCAACACAGCAGGAACCAGAGCAGATCAAACTTCTTGTCTGTAGATGCTGCCCATGTTTTCAGTGTGATAGATACACACACCTCCACAACATCCTATTGCATTGAAACAGAGTCTTTTCTCTCATGGTGTTTGTGTTCACCTCTTAAAACTTAATACTGTTAAACCCAAAAGCTCATTATGCCTAATCTGAACATCCTAGCTCATTAATATCTATCAAATTACCCAACAGAAAGCCCATTAAGGCTTTGAAGAATACATTCCATTTCGGGCTCAGGAATACAGGGCAGAAAATTCAGAGTCTCCTGTGGGAGATGGCTGCAGTGTTGAATACTCACCACAGCAAATCCCTGGGTCTGCCCAGAACTCCCAGCTCTGGAGCTCTGAGATGTCTTGCAACAGCACATCGTGTTCAGAGCCCTGCAATGCCAACAGGATGCTGTTTCCAGCAGCTCTGCACCCTTTTATCAGTGCTTGCGGAACGCAGTGACCTCACACAGATGCAAACAGGCCAGGAGAGGAGCAAGTTCAGAACAGCTCTCTCTGAGATAAGAGGAATTCTCGTAAAGTCACACGTACTGCTGAGCATCAAGAATTTGGTAAGCTAGCCCAAACCGCTTCCAAATCCCAAGGACTGCTGAAGGACTGCAGAGAGCTGGGGAGAAGGGAAACCTAAAGGTCTCTGGAAAGAAAAAAGGACTCTGTGGTTACAAATCCATCAGTGTTACTTCAGTGCCAGAAAAGACACCATAACCAATCCATTTAAAAATCTTTTACAGACACCAGGGACACAGCAGCTGCCAAAACATCACTAATATTTATTAAAACTAATTTAATTTCCTCTTTTGATGAAGTAATTGGCTTCAGAGACACAGCGTGGAAATGTGGAATCAGTACAACCCCATCCCAGCGAGGCAGCTCCCAGCATGACTCCCAGTGAGGTAAATGTGCCTGAAGCCTCAGTGGGCCCAGCTTGCTGAGGGTGGCAAGAGCCAAAGGAGCTAGTGCTGGCAAAAGGACACAGAAAGTAGGGGATCTGGCTGTGTTCCAGACACTGAGCAAGAAGAATCTCAGACTGTCAGTGTTTGGAAGGGACCTCTGCAGCTCATCCAATTCAACCTTGTGCCAGAACAGGGTCCCCTAGAACAGATCCGATACAAACAGTCCAGGCAGGTTTGAGATGTCTCCAGAGCAGGAGATCCACAACTTCTCCGGGCAGCCTGGGCGAGGGCTCTGCTACCCTCACTGGGGAAAACCTTTGTTCTTACGTTTAGGAGGAACCTCCTGTTCCAATTTGTGCCCATTGCCCCCTTGTCCTGTCACTGGGCACCACCGAGAAGAGCCTGGTCCCATCCTCCTGACACTCACCCTTTACATATTGATCAGCTCATTGGCCCTCCGTCTCCTTCTCTCCAGGTGGAGCAGCCCCAGCTCTCAGCCTCTCCTCCAAGGCAGACGCTCCAGTCCCCGTGCCTCTGTACTAGCCTCTCCAGTAGCTCGCAAAGAAGTAGCGCCCTTTTGAACTGGGAAGCGAACTGGGAAGCCCAGAATTGCACGCAGTGCTCCAGATGTGCCTTAGCAGAGCGGGAGGAGAACCTCCCCGACCTACTAAACACACTCTTAATGACGCCCAGGAGACCACAGGCCTCTTGGCCACCAGGGATCACAGCTGGGTCATAGTCAGCCCACGGCTCACCAGCACACCTCGCTCTTTGTCCCCACAGCTCCTCACCAGCCCGCCCGGCTCCGCGCACACAACTGTCTCCGGCCACACTGCGGCAGCACATGCGCAAAGGCCCGCGCGCAGCGGAGCGCACACGCCCAATCGCGACGCTCCGCCCCGTCCCGTCGCAACATGGCAGCCCCGCGTGCCCAGCGCTTCTTATTGGCCGCGCTTGAAAGGCTCCGCCAAGAAGCTGCGCTGCAATTGGTCAGTCGCTCATCGGTCGCCATGGCAAACTCCCCGCCTTCAGCTTCCATTGGCCGAACAGCGCGCGGAAACCGAGGCAACCGCGGCAACCGCGACAGGGGCGCAGCGGAGCCGGGGATTGGCCGGCGCACGGCGGCGCTGATTGGCTGCGGCCGGCCGGGGGCGGGGCCGGGCGCGGCGCGGCCGAGGTTTGTTGTGAGGGGGCAGTTGTGACACCGGGGGACGATTGAGGGACCTGGCTGGGGCTGCTGGTACTGCCAGAGCCGGACTCTGCCGTGCATCGCATCCTCCGGCAGCCCAGGCGTCGCCCCTCAGTGCCTGGTGAGGCCGCGGCCCGAGCGGCGCTAACCGCCCGCGGGGCTGCTGTCGCTGCCGTGAGGCCTCGCTCCGCCGCCGTGCCCCGGCCGGTGCCTCCCCGTGGGGCCGCCCAGTGTGTGGCCCGGCGGCGGTAGGGCCCGGCCGGCGGAGGGAGGCGGTGCCGCGCGGAGCCATGGCCGTGGCCGTGGCCACGAAGACGGCGTGGAAGCTGCGTGAGTGTCGTAGGGGCTCCCCGGGACTTTCCCCGGCCCAGGGTGGGGGGAAGCTGTTCGGAACAGGGGGTCGGGACAGGCAAGCTCGGGACAGGGTGCCGCCGCAGCTAGGATCGCCAGCTGCTCAGACAAAGCGCGGAGCCTTGGCACCGCTCGGAGGGGGTTAGGGCCTGCGTTGCTTCCTGGCGAGTTGATGTGGAGCTGCCCTGAACCTCCAGCCTCCAGCTCACCCCGCACGGCTTCCCAGAACTACCGAGGGGGTGATGGAACCACCCCGTAGCGCCCTTGGCTTGATGCTGGAGGTGCACTGAGCCTGTGCTGGGGCTCCGTGTCCTCTGCTCTTGAAACTGCTTTATAAGAGCTTGTAAGAATCTGCTGCTTTTATACCCGTTCTTTTCCTCAGGAGAAGCAGCCACTACTCATCCATTTCCAGCACTTTCCTACACATCCATGAGCTAGGGGAGGCTCAGATACAGTCAGAAGCAGTTATTCAGAAGCTTTTAGATTAGATATTAGGAAGAAGCTCTTCACCATGAGAGTGCTGAGGAACTGGAACAGGTTGCCCAGGGTGGTTGTGGCTGCTCTGTCCCTGGCAGTGTTCAAGGCCAGGTTGGATGGGGCTCTGGGCAACCTAGTCTGGTGAGAGGTGTCCTTGCCCATGGCAGGAAATTTGAACTAGATGATCTTCAAGGTCCCTTCCAGCCTAAACCATTCTACCATTCTATGACTTGGGGTCTAGAAATTGACTGTCAGAAGTCATTGATGGGTGACAGATGAAGGGAGCTGAGGATGCTGACCTAGTGATTTTGTATCTTTTTTGGGCAGAAGGCCTGTTTGGTCTGTTATATTCCCATTCTGGAATCTCCTGTCAGAGAAAAAACTGGAAGTTGATCTTTAAAGAGCCCCAGGTTCTTGATCTTTGTTTTTGCTAGGCTCTACCCCACCTTATTTTGCAGAACAAGGAACATTGGCAGAAATGTTTTGGTGATCTTAATTAAGATCTTAATGTTACTGAGCTGGTGACAGATACTTAATTAAAAGAAAATGTTTGTGTGCTTAAGGAAGTTGGTCTGTGATGGGGGGGGGTGGGTAGCAGGTGAGCCTTTCTGTCCCAGGTTTATAACCTGGCTTGAATAAACTTCACTGTAGTCCTAAGAAGGAAATCAAGAGGAGGAGACAAAGAAGAGCTGCTGTCACACTCATGAAATGCTTAGTGCCTGGCCTTGTGATTTTGATGAGTGAATTGGCCTGTTAATTCTAATTTGTTACCTTCCTGCTTGTGTCTGTGTACACACACACCTCAGTACTGGTCTGTAGACAGCTGGGCTTTCAACACAACACCAGCACGTTTACAGATCTGCCTTCCTCATGTAATTTGCAGTCCAGTTACCTTTGTAATTTGAAAAGTGTTTCTCCAGCTGAAGTGAAAGTTGCACAGCTTTGCTTTCAAAAAAGCACTCAGAGAGTGTGAGATCAAAGTACCTGTAATTATCACTGCAGCTGTTCCGTATCCTTTTGGATTTGCGAAGCCTGTAAAATGATCAGATCGCTCCGCTTACCAAAACAATCTGACCCAAAGCTGAACTGGTTGCTCCCCAGCGTTTTTACAGAGGAGTCTCAGAACTGTTGGGCGTGTGAATGCAACCTTTCAGAAAAAGACACCTGCCTAAACCCCCCCACTGAAAACTCGAGTGGATTTAAAAATCCCTATGAAAATGAGATGTCTAAGGAAAGATGCTGGTTTGGCTGCCTTCTTGCCCCAAACCTACCTCTTTATGGTGATGAGGATTCCATGGGATTGTGTCCTCGCTCAGTGTCGGAGCTTCTACTCAACCCCCAGATTTTTAAGTCTTCCAGTATCAATCGCCTTCCTCTGTCACAGTACCACACTTTGCATTGTTGAGGGTCACCCCCGTAACCCAATACGAGCGTGGCAAAGCCTCTGCCAAAGCTCAGAGAAGGGAACTCCACCTATCCTGTTGCTGACTCTAGCTCTTTCTGAGCGAGGTAACAAACTGTTCTGCTGCTGATTAAAGTCTCTCTCTTGGGTGGCTCCAGCTGCTGTGCAGTGTTGCGGCTTCTCAGACCCACCCGGGCACCAAAGTTAAAGCACAGATGAGCAAGTCTTTAAAAGCTGCTGCTGTAGAGAGAGGATGCTAGTTGTGTACCACAGGAGCACTGGAGCTGCAAAGCCTGGTCAGCAAACGTCTGCAGTGCACAAGAAGGGCTGTTTCAAGCAGATAATAGTGGGACTTCTTATCTGGGCAGTGGGCTGCTGCAGCTGGTCTAGTGGAAATTAGAAGGTTTTTCTGGAAGAAGAATCTGCTTTTCATCCTTTGAGAGGGGCAGCGTGGAAAATGGTCATACTGGTTAATAATAACTGCTTGCTTTGTTTTGTGCAGAGGAGATCACAGCTCACAGCAGCAATGTGTCCTCGCTAGTCCTGGGAAAGAGCTCGGGTCGGCTGCTGGTAACTGGAGGAGATGACTGTCGGGTCAACATTTGGTCAGTCAGCAAACCCAACTGCATCATGGTAAGAACAGGCCCATTTTCAGCTTTTGGAGGATGAGAGTGTTGATCCTGAGGTGTGGACAGTGGGGAGTGAGGGGAAAGATTGTTTGGTTGTAGCCTGTGGACTTTGTGAACATTGTTTACCAATGCAAGGCTGGGTGACTGGGTTCTAGCTAGAAACAAGCAGAATTCAGTGACTGGTGAGACCGGAGCTCCAGAGAGAACTCAAAATGACCATCTGCTTCATCTGGGCTAGTGCTTGCTCTGATGATGAATACTGTGCCTTCTGTTACCAGGCTACAGGTAATTAAATGCAGAGTTTGGTGTGAGATCAGAGTGTTTTATAGTGCAAGCTGTAGGGGCCAGTTTTATATAACAAAGTTTGCCTCAGTAGCAGGAAATGTTCCCAGCTGTCCCACAGAGCACTTTGTGAACTTGCCCCTAGGCTGGGAAAGAGCAATGCTGGTGCAGCCTGTTGAAGAGTGGGGTTACTCCTGCAGGAAAGCTGGGGCTTTCCAGACCCCTGATTTTGTCAGCTTGAAATCAGAGTGGTGCCTTCCCTGAAGAGGGAAGTTGATGGGCTAAACACCTCTGTGGCCTTTCTTGTGGGAGCAGAGCTGCACCTCTCCTGTGCTTCCTGGTAGCCACAGACATCAGAAGCTGCCGTTTCTGAGAGCTGGAAACCAACCATGGACTTGGGCCATTCTTATATCTCAGAAGAATCTTGATTTTGAGGGGTTGTGCTATATATTTTGTCCCCTGAAATTCATCCTTAGTGCTCACATCTTTAAGTCCTCTGCTTGTAATGTTTATGCACTGGGGAAGAGCAAGAGGAAGAACTTTCCAAGTAGCACCATCATGACTTTGGTTCAAGTGTGAGCTCTCTTTGTCACTTAAGAAGTGACTGTCACAGCTGTAGGGGATGCAGAGGATTTTGGTTGCATGTGGAGTTCTAAGAAAGCCCCATCAGAACAGGCAGTTTTTAGCTGGTGTTTCCTGTCTCTGTGTATGTTTGGGAGGCACAGAGTTGGCTCAGCTATTGAAAAGGACCTGTCTGAGGCTGGAGTAAAGCTGGAGACATTGCTTAACTGACAGGCAAAATGTCTGTGGTGGTGCTACGTATGTTTATTTGTTTTCTATAGCTAGTTTTAAATATTCTTGTGTTTTAATTAAACACTGCCCTTTTCAGAACACTTACATAATTTGTAAGCTTTTAAATGCTCAAGGATGAAAGGAGCTGCATACCTGTGAATTACTACCTCCTGCCTCAGGTTAATCCCTCAGTAATAGCACCACGTTATCACTGTGCCACCCATTGCTGGCAGTAACACATGGCTCCTCACTTGTGTGGAGGTTTTGAAGCAGCCCTGCTCTGGCTCTCTCTTTGATTCCATAACCAGTCCGTGGCACTTAGGTGACCCAGTTAGAGCGCAGGCGGTGCCATTGCACTTGCACGGTATCATTTCTGTGATGTAGGCATGTGTCAGCCCTGCCGGGGTACCTGCACCTAATGGTTAACCACCCGTGTCTCTGCTGATGCATCCTTTAAACATCTGTCAGTGTGCCCTGGAGAGCGAAACTGGGGGAAGTTAGAGGCATGATGCTGTGAGCAGGAGTGGTCTTTGGGTGCTCTGCCACATGGGCAGCTGATGAGGGGAAAGTCCCAGATTGCGGCCAAATTGCTCGATTACCAGTGGAGGATGAAGAACACTGTGTTGGACAGGACTGTGTCCACAGTTGCTGACAGTGATTCGTGGTTGTCTTTGCAGAGCTTGACAGGCCATACAACGCCCGTCGAGAGCCTACAGATCAATACAAATGAGGAGCTTATTGTTGCAGGGTCCCAGTCGGGGTCCATTCGAGTCTGGGATCTGGGAGCTGCCAAAAGTACGTTTTCGTGAGTTTTCCCTGTTACCACACACTTTGAGGGATATCCTTATTTTGATGGCAGGGCTGACCCTGAAGGTTCCTACTTTATGGAGGAACAGAAGCTTGGTGTTACTTCATTTTTAGCCTTCACAGGGGCTTTTGTGCCCTTCCAGCTGAGGCTGTAGAGCTATGTGTACACACTTGGGCAGAACTCCACTTGTGTCTTGTGGAAACCGATTGGAGGAACTAATTCCTAGGTTTTAATCCAAGTGTGTTGAAATCAGAATTCCAGTTCAAATTCCACACATGTGTAGAGCAACCAGGCACGTAGAGATTCCACATGTAGAGTAACCAGGCACATACTCGGAATCTCAGCTTAAAATTAGCAACCTTAGGGTTAGGGTTAAAATCAGAATTTGAAATCAGACTGCAGGTCTTAAGTACATTAGAATCTTCACAAAGCCAGGATCCTCCTGTTTGCTGACCTCCTGTTCTCATTCTTAGGTTTTAGTTTTTATTTCCTCAAGCAATTTTTCTCATCTTCTGCTCTTGCATGGCCATACAAATAAACAAAGGCCCAATTTTTAGTAAGTGGTAGAAGCTATGAACTCATCAAGCCTTGGTCCTTTAAAGGCCAGCTGTTTAATTACGCTTTATTTATTGGGTTTTTCTTCAAATCCCTGAACAAGTCTGCAAAGGCATCTCAAGTCACTTGGGTGTGTTCCAGCAGAAATTGCCATAAAACAGCCAGACTCTTGTTCCTGGGCAGGACGTGTAATGAAGAGAGATTTACTCAGGCTGAACTGAGAGTGCAAACAGCAGGTGGCATAAATAATGGAAGGCGCTTCTGTCACTAAGACAGTTCAGATCATTTCAGTTACAAACACAGTTTGACTGTACCACTGTAGGGTAACCTGTCTGACTGAAGTTTTTAGGAGACTTGTGAGCCAGGATCTGTGCAAATGCCTGCTGCAGTCCTAGCATGAGAGACGACTTCTGCCAGGGGAATCATCAGGCTGCTCCAGATGATGGATGATGAAGAGAGATTGCCCTTGTTATTATCTGAGCAACTCTCCTTCCTCGAAGTTGCCTTCTGCACTCACCTCTGCTCTCAGAGATATGGTGTACCAGTTATACTGGTCCTTGCTGGTTTATGGAATGACAAGGGGTGTCACTTGATGACTTACTGAAATGCTGTGATTGTTTCTTTGTCTCATGCTTCCTCAGCATCCTTGCCCAGACCTTCAGATGCTTCTTGCAAGGGGCAAGTGAAGGAGTCCGGGGTGAATATTGGAAGCTAAGAGGTACAAGTCAGGCTTGTGCCTGAACAGGGGTGCAGAGGCCTGAGAAAGGGTCAGTCTCAGAGCTGTGGTGTGAGCGATGCAGGCAAGTACATGTCCCTTTTGCTTCCTGGCCAAAGCTGTCCCTGCTCCTTGTTGCTCTCTGTAGCAAGTGGAAAGATTCACTGTCTGATGACTGCCTCAAAGGGAACTTTATAGGTTTATTTTGAGAATGGAGTCCCTTTGAGAATGGAAACTGGCATTTTACTCAGTTTCCACACCTAAGGACAGGACTTGCTTAGGCTCATGGAACAGGGGCCCTCTGTTGCTCTTCCTGTGCACTGCAAGGGGAACATTTTCATAAAACTATGTGTACAGCCTGATGAGGGAACAACATGTAGCATGTCTAATGTGTGTTGTGTTAGCATGTGCTTCTGCATGGTATCTGGGGAAACAAACTACTAAATATTTGCTCCCTATTCCTTCTCCTTGCTCTGCCTCTCCCTTTCCCAGTTCTTCGTACATTACTTGGTCACAAAGCGAATATCTGCAGCCTTGATTTCCATCCTTTTGGAAGCTTTGTGGCATCTGGCTCTTTGGACACAAATATTAAGGTAAACCCCAGCTTCCCCTCAAGACTGGACTCTTAACTTGCAGCATCTTTGTTCTGAGCAGTGCCAGAACGTGCTTGGTGCCAAGCTGTTGGGAGATGCTGCGTTTCCATGCTCATGGGCAGGTGTATTTGTGTGTGCTTGTGAAACTCCTGTACATGTTTTGACAGTGGAGGCTCACGTGACTCCTGTGTTGTGGAATGTGGCTCTGAATAAGGTGCTAGTGTCAGCAGGTGCAGATGTCCTTGTCCATGGGGATTGCATCTGCTGGTGTCTGACCTTAGGAATGATAGAGTGAGAAATTTATTGGGGAATCAGGTCAGGAAATGCCCCTGAAGCAAATGTGGGTTCAACAGCCCCTTCAGTGTTCTTGTTCTGTGATGTCTGTCAACTTGGTGACAGAGAGAGCTCTTGTTCTAATGCAACTCTTGGCCTCTCCACACACCACTCTGAGCACATCTTTTCTTTGCTGTTCTTCCCCATAGCTCTGGGACGTGAGACGGAAGGGCTGTGTCTTCAGGTACAAGGTAAACTGTTACCTTAGTTTTGAGCCAAGGAGAGGGGAGAAAGATTTCTGCTGGGGACTTGTGAGCAAACCTTAAAGTAATTCTGTGCTGCCTGCAAAGTGGCCTGGCAAACTTATGCAGGCCCCCAGGGAGTGTAAAATGGATGTCACAGGAGTTACTGTACGTGGCTTGACTGGCTTCTCTGGGAACAAAGAGCATCCATGAGTGCTTCTCTACACTGTGACTTGTTGCAAGTCCCCACTGCACCAAGATGATTCTGTATTTGGGGCCTCTTTCTACTGAAAGAACTCGCTGTACATGAGTTTCACTTAGAAACCAATCAGGGGTGCAGCACTGCTATCTGACCACCTACGAATCTGAGTAACTTAAAGTGGATTTGTATTCATTAAGGCAGACCTGTTCTTACTATAAACTGATGCCAGAAATGTCTAGACGAGAGATTACACCATTTGGAGTTGTTAATGGTGTAGCTCTTGAGCATGGTATTTAGTGTTCCACCAGCCTCTGCATATTCTGTGATTCTGTGAATAACTTGATTATATTTTGACATTGCATGAGACTGAAAGACAAAAGTCAGAATTCCCTTGAAAGGAAGGAAGACAACTCCACAAAGGAACTCCTATTTGTTTTCCTCATTTCAGGGTCATACAGAGGCTGTTCGATGTCTCCGCTTTAGTCCTGATGGGAAGTGGTTGGCCTCTGCTGCTGATGATCACACTGTAAAGGTAATTAGATATGACGTCCTCCTTATGTTCTATCGCATGCAGGAATGCTGCGATGGGCTTTCCACCAGGCACTGCTAGCACTCCTTCATAAACACCTTTAGCTCATTCGGCAGCTGGTTGAGCCCTGAGGCTTTGCAGGGGCCTGGCTCCTCATGAGGACTGTGTCAGCATCCAGGCATGAGCAGCATGTGTCGCACTGCACAACCCAACAGACACCAGTGGCACTGCACACAGGGAGATGCGGGTTTTGGTGCTGGCAGGGCTGTGATGTCTGAGTGTACGTCTTAGCCAGTGTTACAGAGCTGTCCACAGCTTCACCACAGCGACTCCTGGCTCTGCTCTGTTAGCTCATCAGGAGCATGTTCCTGTGCACACATGGCTGTCAGTCTGAACATCATTGTCAGGGCTGAGCAGAGCAAGAACTCAGAGAAGTATTGACTCAGCAGCAGCTTCAGCTGTTTTGGATGCTGAAACCTGGAGTCATGTAGCAGAACAGATGTTTGTTTTCAGCTCTACGGGAAACAAACTCATCAGTCACTTTGCTCTGGATTTTTCAGGGGAGACTAGAACATGGGAAGACAGAATTGCTATGGGATTCAGAGCCTTTGGTGTTTTGTTTGTTTGCTTTAGAGGTTTTTCGGGAAGAGTGAAACTGCACTATTTTATCCCAGCCTCTAAATGTCAACCAGAAACTTCTAGGGCACAAATTACATTTAAATTTAAAAGAGAATGCAAATAAACAAACAAAAAAAAAACCCCAAAACATTTTAAATGAGTGGGCTGGTTCTTCTTCCTCAGCATTGCTTTCTTTGACAAACCCAAACCTGCTCTCAGAGGGGGAGAAGCATTAAGAGGCTGCCAGTACAAGGAAATCTGAAGTGTTTTGAAATTCTCTTAATATTAAATCTTTTCTCTGCTTTTTCCTTCTTCCAGTTGTGGGATCTAGCTGCTGGGAAGATAATGTTTGAGTTTACGGGACATACTGGCCCAGTAACTGTTGTTGAATTCCATCCCAACGAATACCTTCTGGCTTCTGGCAGCTCTGACAGGTGCATAAGGGGAGGGAGAAAGAAGGGAATTATCTGTGTCAGTTCCCTTTCCCAATGCCCTTCCTTTTAGAAATGTGGACAAGAGGAGCATCGCACAACTAGAGCTGGAGCTGTAGCCAGCAGCATGTCACACCCGTGATGTGCACAACATGGAGGTATTGCCTTCTCATCCAAAACTGACGGCACATCCTGCCACACTGGAAAACAGTGCGGTGCCCTCAAGCATGTCGCTAAGCTGGCTGGCACCCAGTCTGAGCTCTGCTGGCAGATGTCCCCGAGTGCTGGGTCAGCTCTGAGTTCTGATTTGGTTCCTTAGATGTGCATAACAGTGAAAGTCACTCGAGCTGCTGGTGCTCGTATTCCAATTCTGGATCCTGCAGATGGTTTCTGAAGGGATGAGCCATGATTTTTATTCTGTTCTGTGTACAGGACTGTTCGGTTCTGGGACTTGGAGAAGTTTCAAGTTGTGAGTTGTATTGAAGAGGAGGCCACTCCTGTCAGGTAGGTTAAACCCCTGCAGCACTGTACTGGGCAAAGTCTAAAGTGGGAGTGAGGGAAGGAGTTCCTGAAAAAGGGACTTTACTGGGGAGAAGTTTGGGCAGCTGGAGATGTCACTCAGATGAACACCAGGTTGATAGGTTTGGTGTTGGAAATGGGCTGGAGGTGTTGGATTGAGATCAGGAAGGGAGCCCCAGGCTCCTTATGGGACAAGCAACGTTGCAGAGCTGGGCCTGATCCTCCCCCCACCTTCCTCCCAGGTGTGTACTCTTCAACCCCGATGGCTGCTGCTTGTACAGCGGCTTCCAGGATTCGCTGCGTGTGTATGGCTGGGAGCCAGAGCGCTGCTTTGATGTAGTCTTGGTGAACTGGGGGAAAGTAGCTGACTTGTCTATCTGCAACAGCCAGCTGGTAAGACACTGGTTACAGGAGCGGGGGGAGGTGGCTGTGACACACCAGATAAAATCCTCCTCCCTCCTTGCAGACCTTCTGACCTTTAAGCTTGTGTCAGACTGAAGTTGCCAGGGCTTGCAGTGTGCCCGGCACTCAGACAAAGACTCTGTGCTTTTGCTTTCAGCAGCCTCATGTTCCACATTTTCTCTGTTTGGCTTCCGGAGGAAAGAACCGGGGCTTGGCTTGACCAGTGTTTAGAAACTGTGCTTGGCAACAGTTTTATTGTGGCCTCTCATAAAACTTGGACAGCTTCAAATGGATGAAGCCAAAGTACTGCACAGAGAGATTCTCATGCACAGTAGCTCTGGGTCAGTCTGTTGTGCCTGTTCTCAGAAACACTGTTGAACACCCTGCTCCCTTCTCACCTACCTTGGTCTTTCACCCCTGCAGATAGGAGTTTCCTTTGCGCAAAACACAGTCTCTTCCTTCGTTGTGGATCTCAACAGAGTCACAAAATCGGATTCTGTTCCTCATCGGCTGGTCAGGGACAATGAGCCTCTTGTACCACCCACCCCAACGGGGTCTTCTCTACGCCGCATCTATGACAGGCCCTCAACCAGCTGCAGCAAACCACAGAGGTCAGGAGATCTGGCTTTGTGAATGTCAAAAGGAGGTGTACAAGGGACTTTGAGCTCTTTCTCTCATGGAGTCCATGTGACTTGCCCTGACAGCATTCTTTTTCCGCAGCAGAGTGAAACACAATTCAGAGAGTGAGAGGCGCAGTCCCAGCAGTGAAGATGACCGGGATGAGAAGGAATCAAAGGCTGAGATCCAGAACCCAGAGGATTACAAGGAGATCTTTCAGCCCAAGAATGCTATCTGTCAGTACCAAGGTTTATTATGCTGCTGAGTGGTGTCAGATTAGAGCTGTAGGTGCTAAACTGGTTCAGTAGGACTCAGCTTTGAGACTAAGGGAGCTAAAATAGAGGCTTTGCCTGTGTGTGGAAGAGTTTAGAAAACTTCTTTATGGGATCTTTGTTAGCTTAGAGTTCTGATATGTCTAAAATCGGCAGTGTCCATTAAAGAAGGAAGGGCAAAGTGTTTTGTTAAAAGGGAGAGATTTGTTTAGGGAGGCCTCTGTCTCTTTTCTACGTAGATGAGACAAGTGAAATACTCTTTCTAATGAATTAACACTCTTTATTTACTTTGCAAATCAATTTAGCGAGAGGTGAATTTTTGCTAACAGACTTAGCAGTGCTGTTTCTTGTGCTTCACACCTGCACAGCAGCAATGAACTACACGGGTCAGTTAGGTCCCTCCCATCCAGGAAGGCCAGAAGCGTTTGTCTAAACTCCAATAGCATCAGGTCTGAAGGAGATAACTGCTTGCTATGTCATGTGGAGTTGTTGGAGGTCTCCCAGCTCCAAGGTTGCTTCATTCATCACAAATCTGTAGCCTAGGATGTGTCTTCATTTACTCATTTGTTGCTTTCTTCTTGTAGGTCGAACTCCTCCTCGAAACAATGAACCCTTCCCAGCCCCTCCTGAGGATGGTGAGTGTGAAATCACCCCTTGATGGGAACGGTTTCATGGCCCTTAAATGAGGGAGAGCTGCATGTCTGTTGAAATTACTGCTTGTAGTCTATAGAGAGTGTTTGCTCTTGGCTTGTCTTGAAAGGAACAATCAGTTTCTGCTTTCCTACTTGTTTCCATCCTGGCAGAGCCTGTAACGGCAAAGGAAGCCACGAAGCCTATCCAAGCTGTGGAGGTGCAGACTCCGCTGCCAAAGCAAGAGCTCGTACGTACTGTCTGGTCTGTCAGGGGCTGCTCCCGCTCCTGCTGTGAGTGATGGAGACTGTGATTTCTAATCAAGCAGATTCCTTTACTGAAGAAGAGTAGAAGGGCAGCTCCAGTACAATTGAAGGCCAAGACTCCAGCAGGCAGTGGCTCTATGGCTTTTGTTTGCTGGGGTTGTTGTCTCCTTGCATCTCAAAAATGGGACACTGAAGAGAACCAAGTGCCAGAATTCTGCAAGTGCTTGAGCTGAGTCTGCTCTGTTGCCAAAATCGCAGGCGGCAAATGGTCCAGGATGTGTTCTCTTGGCTTCTTCTTGTAGCCTTTGGGCTGGCCATGGCCTATTGCCCTGATTTCAGATGCTGATAAAAGTGACAACACTTGGTACTTCTGTTGGGGCATCTCTGTGTTCTTTGCAAACCTTAATTCTGTCTTGGCATGTACCTGCAAGACACTTTATTGCTCTTAAATTCTGCTGGCAGATGGGAGACTGTTTCTGCATTAGGAAAGTGAGTCTGGAACAAAAGGACCTCAGACTAGGGCCAGGCTGTTTCTGCTAGAGCTTTTGTCCCTGTTTCTCCCGCAGTCTGATCCAGTTCAGAGGCCACCAATTGCTTCTTCAACCCCTTTGACCAGAACAGAGCTGTCAGTGATTCCTGCAGCCAGGAATGAGCCCATTGGTCTGAATGCTTCTGACTTCCTACCAGTAAGTATCTCTGCTCAAAAGTTTCCAGCCAGTGTGTGTGTTGGGTGGTGTCAGAAGGGGGTTGTCTGAGGTGCTTTGTGCAGCCTGGTCCTCAGCACTGAGAGAGAAATGTTACCTCCTGCTCTCCCTCTGCCCACTTGGTACTTCTCCTGCCAGTTACTCTCCTGTCCCCCAGCTACTTTGACTGTCAGTGACTGTGGAACTGTCCTGGGTTGCTGGAGCCAGCCCCCACTGTGACTGAGGGCTGTCCTTTGCTCACAGAGGTGTTCTTAAAGCAGAGGGTGAGGAGTGAGGAAGAGGCACTGAAGCAGATAGTGATTCATTTAGGAGATTGGTGCCTGCCATTATATATCTATCTACCTAACATATATCCTGGTTTTGAAAACTCTCAGTTCACTTTTTTAATTTCCAAACCTGTTTGTGCTTGATGCAGTAGAAAAGGTAAAAGAGAAGGAACTGAAATCAGAACAGATGAGCATTTTCAAGTCAAAGTGGTTTTAAAATGATCGTGAAGAAAACTGCTTCTCGCTGTCCCTCTGTACGGCACAGCCAGCTCTTGCTGAGGCCAGGGCACATCCCCACCCTTCTGCACCATCCTGCTCAATTGCTGGTGCTCCATTGCTATCTGTACTTGCAGGCTGTGAAAAACCAAAGCCAGACTGAGCTCGTGGATGAGGAAGCCATGTCCCAAATCAGGAAAGGCCATGAGACCATGTGTGTGGTGCTCACCAGCCGCCACAAGAATCTGGACACTGTGCGGAGTGTATGGAGCACTGGGGACATAAAGGCAAGGATGCGGAGACGTGTTGAGGCTTGCGAGGGGAGCAGCTGAGCCACTCTTTTCACTCTCCTGGGCTGATGCTGCCTCTTAAAGTGCAGGATCTCACAGCTTTTGTCCCCAGAGCACATGGCAGAGTGCTGCTGCGTCCTGCCTGCAGCTGAGTACTCACAAGGAAACGTGGACAAAACACGGAGTTCTCTTCCCATGCCAACTCCACGTTTCCTCGGGCTTGTTTTTGACAATGTGATAGTAATTGCCTTTGCCTTGCTGGTCAGAGCTTTGCAGTAGCGTGACTCCTTCCTCCCCTTTTCCCTCAGAACTCTGTGGACTCTGCAGTGGCAATCAACGACCTGTCTGTTGTTGTGGACCTCTTGAATATAGTCAACCAAAAAGCGTGAGTCCTGGCTGGGGACAGCCCCTGGGGTACCTGAGAGCCCTCTGGCTGGATGTAACTTGCACTGCCTCATACCTGCCTGGGGTCCAGTGGGCCGTGGCGGGTGGGTGCCTGAGGTCACAACTTCAGGTCTGCAGTGCCAGATGCTGCTAGTATTGTTTGAGAGCCTTTCCTCAAGGTAGACAAAAGATGTCTCCCAAGTTACAATCTCGGTGTTGGGGCTCCACGGAGTGATTCTGCTGAGAGGCAGCAGAATGTCCAAACTTGCCACTTCCTATCACAAGGGGGAGGCAGTGATCCAGCTCAATAACCTGCACAGCTGCTGCCTTGGATGTTTAGTCAGTGGTGTCCTCTTGCCCAGCTTCATCTCTCCCCTCACAGGGTGTTATTTTCTTCTCAGGTCTCTCTGGAAGCTGGATTTGTGCACTATAATCCTGCCGCAGATAGAGAAACTGCTCCAAAGCAAATATGAAAGGTGAAGCTTTGATAACACCATGTGCTGGGGGGTGAGGTGTGGGCAGTCATAGGAGGGCTCCACTCGGGGGATTGTAGCTGAAAGAAAATTCTGGACAATCTGAGCAGATACAGCGTAATGCCAATACAGCTCCTGGGAGCAAGCAGTGGGGTTGCCAGGTGTGTAGGGGAAGGGATGCAGGGAGTGTGTGCTGCAGGGAGAGCAGCTGTCAGCATTTGGTGTCCATGTGTTTGGGTTGAAGGCAGCTCTGGCAGCCAGCAGAGGTCAAATCGATGTAAAACCAGTGGGCTCTGCCCACTGATCACAGAATCACAGACCATTAGGGATTGGAAAGGACTTCGAAAGATCATTTAGTCCAATCCCCCTGCCAGAGCAGGATCACCTAGATCAAGTTGCACAGGAATCTGCCAGCTTGGGATGGGGGAATGAAGTCCCACAACAGCCTTGGGGTCACATGGAAAATTGCTTTGAACCTCATTATTAGGTGGGAAAAAAATGCAGCTTCTCTCTGAAGGTGGAGTTTCTGCCCTTCCTTCCTACTGGGAGAGAAGCTCTGGCTAAGGCCCCTTGGCAGGACATCTCTGCTCCAGAGCAGGAAGATCCCACCTCACTAGGACCTTCTGAATGGTCTCTCTTTGTCAGACTTGCCTCAAGCCAAGACATGTTGGTACTTGGCTATTGCTTTCCTCAGCAGTTGCAGGTGGTGGACGGGAGTTATTTGCGTGGGTTGTCCCCAGTGACAGGATGTGAGTGTGGGAACGAAGGAGTGAAATTTAAGTGGGACCCAATTCTCTGTTTCCCAGTTATGTGCAGACTGGCTGCACCTCCCTGAAACTCATTCTCCAGAGGTTTCTGCCGCTGATCACAGACATCCTTGCTGCACCACCTTCTGTTGGAGTGGACATCTCCAGGGAGGAAAGGTGAGGCCCTTACCTCCACTTGTTCCTGCTTTGAACCAGTCTTCCTCCTGAATGAGCTTTGCCCTTTGCCGTCATGGCTTTGGGACTAGACTGGGCATGTCTTCCCTTTTGTCTGCAAAAACCAAACCCTCCTGCTCTGAGAAAAAGGCCAAGAACTGCTTTGCCTTCTGCCACTGTGTGTTGAGTCATTCCTGAACAATGTGTGTGTCAGGAGTGAAACCAACCCAGGGGCTTCACCCGCTACCTCACAAGACACATGAGGTGTCAGCCAGGCCCTGCATTTCCAGTTAGTTCACAGGACAGGTCTGCTCTGGTAACTGGCCCTGCAAAACCCAGCACCTCCTTCCTCCCTGGGCTTTACTGCCAAAGGGGGAAAGAGGAGTGAAAGAGTCCTGTGTGATAGCTGTTGCCCCGTGCCACCAGGATGAGGACTGAGTACAGGATGTTTCTGTAGAGCCACATTCATATTCCAGCCTCTGCCAGCCTGCTCCCAGGGCTAGTGTGTTCTCTCCTGTGTGAGCTGCATCTCTGGTACAGCAGGAAGAAGCAGGTCTCCTCAGCAGCCAAAGACTCATGCTGTGTCTCCTCACTTTTCACAGGCTCCATAAATGCAAACTGTGCTACAAGCAGCTGAAAAACATCAGCAACATTGTCAAGAACAAGTCTGGGCTCAGTGGCCGCCATGGTAGTGCCTTCCGGGAGCTGCATCTCCTCATGGCTGTCCTGGAGTGATGGCTGCTGCCTCCTCACTGCCAACACTGCTGGCCAAGTCCCCCCTGCTCTCAGTCTGGCTGGATCTCACCTCTTGCCATGCATCTGTCTTCCCTGCTGCATGGCAGGGAAATGCTATCTCGCTGGATGCAGGATCAGCGTGGAGAGATGTCTGTGCTGTGTGAGGGACCCTGCAAAGCTTCACTCCAGCTGTTCATCTCAGCATCAAGCTCTTGGCTGCTCCGTTTTTGTGTGCTGGACTTTCCCTGATGGGAGGGCTCGGAGCCTGCTGTCCCTGCTTCATCCCCCATGTGTGCTTCATCCCCCATGTCAGTTCCTGTTGCTTGGCTCTGTGGGCTGGGCCCACAGGCCCACTCTGTCTGCACAGTATCTGGCCCACAAAGCCTGCTGTGGGCTGCAGAGCCCTTTCCTTGCCCTAGGGACTTGTTCAGCTGCCATGTGGCACTGGCCCCTTTGCTTCCCCTGCCATGAGGCAGGACCCGGTACCTGCTGTTGTCTCAAGGAGCTGTTGCTAGAGGCTTTCTTGAGCCCCTGCTGGCACCCTGGACTGTGAGAGATGAACGACTTCAGACTTGCTGCAAGCTGAGGTCGGCCTGAATCTGTTAAATATGTGACTTAAACAGGACTTGTCGTCTGTGTTTGCCTTTGGGGTTTGGAGGTGGGAGAGAAAAAGGGCAGAGGGATGTGGACTGATGTCTTTCTACATCCACTAGACCACTCCTAGAGGTTTGTTTCTTTCCCAATAAACGTCTGTCATAATCTTTCTGTCCCTCTTTCTTCTTTCCTGTGGGGAAAGAGGTTCCTGTTGGTGCTTTCCCCGCTCCTCTCAGCCTGTCTCCCATTTTTATAGACTGGAGCCTGTTCTCTGGGGAAACTGTAACTTATGATGGATTTCATTAAAAGATTTGTAACATTTTTTTAACGAGGTGTGTTAGATGCCTGAATCTCTTCAAGCATTATGGCTGGGGCTGTGTCCCATGGGGAAGGCAGCCTAGAGCTGGGAGAGTGCAGGAGTGGGCGGATGTGCTGAGCCAGTCAGAGAAGATGCTGAAACCCAGGGGAGGTTTCATTCTGCTGGGCGGTTCGCAGCTCAAATTGCCATGTCATCATCTTGGGGCTTGTCCTCCCTGGCCTGGTGCAGATCGTCTCTCTCACCTGACCTCCTGCAGATCTCAGCGCTGCAATGATGTGGCTTTCTCTGAGCTCCAAGGATGGAGAAGGCTGCTTCAGATGTGTCTACTGGCACCAGCAGGAAAGGTAAAGCCAGTCTCAACTTTGCAGACACTCATCCAAACGTCAAGGTTTAGGAAGGATATGCATTATCTTGTTTTGCTCCAGGCTCTGGCAAGAGCCCGAATGTGCTGCTGCAGGGATGGGCTGCAGATGGTGCACTGGGAACCCCCCAGTTCATGAGCTGCACAGGGGGGATTTAATGGGCTTTTACAGAGGTGGGGAGGGATTGCCTGCCCCAAGCAGGGACATAACAGCAGTGCAGGAAGACTGGCTTTAAAGGTTTAATTAAAATAAGTTTTGTTACAAAACAGCATTTGTTTTAATTATTATTAAAATACATAGAAACATCTAATCTTAAAAAAGGCTAAATTTATTTCCCCTTTCTTTTATTCAATAGAATAAGCTGTGGAAAAGTGAGCAGAGAGGCTGCAGTGGGCAGGAGCCATCAGTGTATCCAGTCGGGTCTTTGCAGCAGGACAACAGGCACCTGCAGGTGGGTGCTTGGAGGTTAAAGGGGCAGCGCCAGCTCCTCCCTGCCACTTCCCATCCCACACAGAAGCCTTTGGGGCTGGATGTTGGGTTTTTTGTTGTTCTTTCTTTCTCCACTTGTTTTCCATTCCAAGACTATGTAAACAGAGTATAAATATTCCAAACACTTCCATCTCGAGCACGCTGTGGTTGCTCTTGACAAGACAACTGGTAAATGACTCTACAACTGCCTCACTGAAGACCGCAAAATCCACCCTCATGCTGTGCCACGTGGGCAGCACTGCGACTGCGCTCCCTGTGCCAGGGCAGTGCCGGCACACTGGTGAGCAGCAGCTCAGCTCATGCATGGTACCGGGACACCTTCATGCAACAACAGGGCTGAGAAACCTACAGGGAGTGGAGCTGAGGGGATTTATTGTTCCAGCCTAAACTGGAGGAAGCTCAGCTCCAACAGCCATTGGGGAATCTGCAGCCAGGCTGGCTCAGGGACAGCAGGGCCATGTGCAGGGGCTCCCCTGGCTCCAGCCACAATAGCAAAGCTGGGGAGGACAAGGGAGCTCCCTGCTGCCCCCCACTCTGGCTAAAAACATCCCTCCAGCGGAACAGACAGATAGTTACAGAGCTGCACTAAAGGGGCAGAGTTCTGCCCAGCACCGCTGGTCTCCACCCCAAGATGGGGCATCAGCTGCTGGGAGACCCCAGCCCATGCTGCTCAGGGTAAGTGGTGCCATCACCCCCTGGTCATGGGTCCTGCTAGGGGGAGGGAACAGCACTAAAGCCTTTAGGTCTTCCAGCAGCCAAGGGGCTTTGTCCTGCAGCAGGTTTGGTGCCAGCAGCAGCACTCGTCACACAGGAACTGGCCTCAGCTTCCCTGCAGGGAGACACATGTGTGGCACAGGGCAGGGGTCTTAGCCACCACCGCCCCAGCCCCATCCAGTGACATTTCAGCAGATGCTGCATTCAGCTGGTCTCACAAGCATCCCCATGAGCAGCCCTGCGGGTGGCACAGCCCAGCAGCCCTGCCCTGCCTGGGAAGCAGGGCTAAAGCAATGCCCTCCACCGGCTCTGTCTGCGGGCACTCACCTGGCACCCGCGGCTGCCCCTAAGTCAGGCTGAAATCGAAGGGAGAGAGGTTCAGCCTGGGAATACTGGCAGCAGCTTCATACCTGGGTGCTCTTGGGGAGGTGGCCAGGCTGCCAGTGGCTACTTAGCCATTAGTTAATGAGCTGATTACAAACCATCTTCCCCCACGCAGCCACTGGCATCTGCCTGGGCTAAGGCTAGAGGGAGAGTCCCTGTCTGGGCACCCACCCAGCTCCCCACCACCCACCTGAGGTCTGGAGCTTCCTGCGGATGGAGGTGGTGCGGCCAGAGAGCTGCCCTGGGCTGGGGGATGCGTGGCCCCGGCCAGAGGGTGCAGGAGTCCCTGGGGTATCACCCTGGGGGGAGATGGGGCACAGTCCCAGGGTTAGCCCATTCCCAACTGCAGAGGGAAGGGCTGGGGCTGAGCTCGAGGGCAGATGACACCTGCCTGGGTGGTGATACCCAAACACAATCTGGGGGTCTCATGGGGCTACTGAAAACAGAGTTTGGAAGAACTAAAGTGGCAGCATTGGCTGGGAGCCACTGCCTGGGGCCAGCAAACAGCCCTGGGGACCACATGTGGGAGCAAAGCAGGGGATAAGGAGCAAAGGAAGGCTCTTGAGGCCACTTCAATTACCTCCAACTGCTCCTGGCTGGGCCAGGAACCCAGCTCAGCCCTGCGGGAGCCTGGACCTAGCTCCACAGACCGAACTCTCTCGGCAAACTTCAGTGAGCACAGGGTCTCGCTGGTGTTTTTCTCAGCGGGGGAGACCTGCAGTCAGGCAGAAAGTTACCCTATTGCTGCCCACACCCCCCACAGCTCCCCCTGCTAGTGCCAGTTCTGTGAGATGCTATTATTAACTCACAGCTCCCAGGACAGACCCATCCATCCACCCACCCATGCTTGAGCCAGTGTCTGGCCAGCTGGATCCCTTGTCACCAACTGCCCTGAGCAGCTGCAGCAGGTGCCAGGGGCTCAGGGACTCGCCGAGGGGCTCTGTGGGGGCAGAGCAGCCTAAAAATCCTCTCAGCAAGAGAGGGCATGGGGAGAGGTATCGAGGGCGCTATAGGGACAGCACCCACGTGCAGACAGGGAGGCCAGGGTGCTGGACCCCTGAGCTCATCCCTCATCTTCTCTGGGAGCTGAGATGGGGAGGAGTTGCCACTGGCACAGAGAGTGGAGACGATGGAGGATATCCCCATGTGCACACCCAGACCCCTAGCCCAGCTCCTGCTACAGCATCCCTCCTGCCCACGGCAGCGCCAGGGCCAGCAGGTATTGACCCTAGCCCAGAAATCACGGAGATGCCAACAGCCCCCACCTGCACCATCATGAGGGTCTTGCTGTCGCCGCTGAGTGAGTCCTGCAGCAGGTAGGTCAGCTTGGAGTTGCGGAAGGGCACGTGGCCCTGGCGGGAGCGCAAGGCATAGATGACGTCGCCCAGCGCTGACAGGGACTTGTTGATGTGCTGTGCCTCGCGGAGACGGCTGCCCTCCGCGCCCGAGCGCCCGACCCGCTCCGAGCCCGCCAGGTCCACCAGGTTCAGCTTCCCTGGAGAAGCCAAAGCCCCAGCTGCTGTCAGTGCCTGGCCCCGCATGCCCTGCGGGGTTGTCCAGCCTCGACGCCCCGGTGAGGGGTTTGCTGTGGGGCACTCACCTGTAGTGCGGAGCCCCGTGCTGCGGTCAAGGCCACGGACGGTGATGATGAGGAGGGCGTGGGAGCGGGAGCTGTGCTCGTTGAGGTTGGTGCATTCTGTCACGCGGTTGACGTGGCCGTGCTCGAAGACCTGAGGGAGCCCGAGAGGTCAGGGCATGAGGCCAGGCTGCTCCAAATGCACCACAACCCCCACCATCACCTGGGAACCCCTGAGTAACACCCACCCCCCAACACCTTCAAAGTGCCTGGTTCATTGGGGTGATGACCACTGCCAGGTCTCAGCCTGGGTGGTGCACTGGAGACAGAGGGTGACAGGCCGGGTGCTGCGGTGGCCTTGAACTTTTATTTTTAACCCCCCCACAGCTCACCCCCGGGACAGTGAGTGGCACGTGACACCCGGGGACCTATTTTTGTCTGCGTTACTCCCCAGCACTGCAGAAACCCACCCTACCCCAGGAGTCACCCACCAGAGACCCCACCCAGGTCATCAGACATCCCCCGGGGCCCCCCTCCCCCCCCCCCCACC
>JAOXOE010000720.1:7679382-7704914 GCA_028565055.1 Phoeniculus purpureus
CGCTCCCCCGAGCCCGTCATTGAGGTCAAGAGCAAGGTAAGAACCGACAGGATACGGCGCTAAAATGCCGGTTCCTGTGCCGGTTCCGATGCGGGGAGGGAGGTGGGTGGGGGGACGCGGGGACGCGCCGCGCGGCCGCTACCGGCGACGGGATGCGCGGCCCCAACGCTACGCGGGATGGACACGGCGGTGTGCGCGGCTTCTGCACAGATGTGCGGGCTGCCCAGATGTGCGGTCTGGCCGCGGCATGCACAGCCCCGGCTGTGCCATTCTCCCAGATGTGACTGCACCCCTCCCCAGCCCAGATGTGTACCAGGGCAGGGCGACACGCTCTCCCACATGTGTCCGCGCTCGTCTAGATGTGTCCTCCCTCCGCTCACCTGGTGCCGCACTCGCCCAGATGTGCACCCTCACCCAGCCCTATGCTCCTGTCCACATGTGCAGTTGCACTGCTGCACCCTTGCCAGGATGTGTCCTGGTGCTCAGTGCCCCCATCCAAGGTGCCCCGGGTCCCCTCCCTTGGGTGCCCATTGTTCCCCTCCTGCGGTGCTAAATACTCCCCATTCTGGGGTGTCCAGCATTCCCTTCCACAGGTTCCCAGTGCCCATCCTCTCAGGGTGCCCAGTATCACCCTTCTTGGTGTGCCCAGTGTCCCCTTCTTGGTGTGCCTGGCATCCCCTCTCCAGTGTGTGCGCAGTATCACCCTTCTTGGTGTGCTCAGTGTCCCCTTTCCAGCACACCCAACCACCACCTGCCCTGCTCTCTGGGCCATAACCCACATGGGCAGTACCAGCTTCCCAGCCTCTTCCTAGTTGGTTTCGCCTTCGTCGTGACTGAGGGAGGCAAAAATTTACGCCATTGCTCATCAGGTGCCTCGGCAGTGCTCGTGGCACTAGGAAGGGCCTCCTGGCAACATGGTGCCCACCATGGCCAGAGGGACCTTCCTCTGCAAGGTGGGCACCTCTCCACCCCATTGCTTCAGGGCTGGGGCAGGAAAGCTGCTCCACTCTTGTGTTTGGGATAGGCTCTGACCAGCAGGCACTGCCAGGGTTTTGGACCTGGCGGTGCCCAGCTCTGCCTCCCTGGGGCAGCTCACTGTAGCACCCTGCCTGCATTGGTCCTGCTGGCCAGAGCCAGCACTGCCTAGCCTCAGTCTCTTCCTCCTCTTCTTCCCACTACCCCTCAGTTTGATGCTGAATTCCGTCGCTTTGCCATGAAACGCTCTGGTGCTGGCAGCTTCCAGGACTTCTACCGCCTGCTGCAGACAGTGCACCATATCCCACGGGTGGATGTGCTCCTGGGCTACACTGATGTCCATGGAGACCTCTTGCCCATCAACAACGATGACAACTACCACAAAGCCCTGTCCTCCGCCAACCCCCTCCTCAGGGTCATCATCCAGAAGGGTAAGTAGGAGTGGGACAGGGGTGCCAGACCCATCCTCCCCAGTGAGGGAGAGAAGCTGTGTCTGCTGCTACCACTGGTTCTGTATCTGGGTTGTGCCAGCAGCAGTCATGGACTTGCCAGCCACCACCATTGTGGGTGGATGTGGAGGTGGTGGCACTGGGAGGCTCCCAGAGACCTTCTGGGGCCATTGTACCCCCATGGGCTCTCCCTGGCAGCCTTTTCCTGTGGCAGAGGCACCCACCAGCCAAGGCAAACCCTCCTCTCATGATTTTCCTCTTTTCCAGCCAGGTTGTGGTGAGCTCCCAGGAAGCAAAACATTGCACCTGGGAGCCCACACTGGGACGTCCATCAGCTCCCTGCCCTGAGGCAGAAGCTTGGAGTGCTAGTGGGATTTTGAAGTCCCTGAGATTGCAGCATCCCGGTGGGGATGGAAACCTTCCAATAACAGTCACCTTGGGAGACAACCCTGTCCCCTTTCACTTGTTCTTTCTTGTGCCACAGCACATAGAGCTGGAGCCCCATGTCAAAGCCTCAGTTTCCCCAGCATGATACCCAGTGCCACTCTGTGTTTCCTGAGTGAGGGATGGTGCTGGTGCTCAGACCCATGGCATTGGGGTGATGCAGGATGGGATCCCATGCTGGGGGGTTAGCAGCAGCAACCCAGGCTGCAGGCAGGAGGGAGCCCATGATGTGCCCAGGGGCTGTCCTGGCACAGACGAAGGCTGGGCACAGGGACCGGACACTAGGCTGGCTGTGCCAGGGCTGCCCCAGGAGCATTGCTCCTGCTCCCTGAGCTACTCCACCTGCTGCTAGCAGCAACCCGCAGGGGGCTGTGCAATGACCAACCCAGCTGGCAGTGGGCACCTGCAAAGAGTAGCCCTGGCCCCACGGGGAGGGTGAGGAGGTCAACACTGGTGGGATGTGGCACCCAGCTGTGCCCGTGAGAGAGGGGCTGTGGGGCCGGCAGTGTGGCAGGAGGGAGCCCTGCATGAGTCACTGCTGATTTAAAATGGATTCAGGTCAGCCCAGGGCTGGGCTGTCGCCAAACCAGTCCGGGTGGGCAAGGAATGTGGCTCCCTCACACTGTGGGGGTGGGGAGATGAGCACGTGTGTGCCAGACAGTGTGTGCCCATCACTGTGTGCCTGTAGGTGTGTGCCCATTGCTGTGTGCCCATTGGTGGGCTCTATGGCATTAGGTTAACTAGCAGAGGCTGCCGTTTAGCTCTCTCCATGCCATCACCCTGTGGGGTGACACTGTCCCTGTGGGGCAGCCTGGCCAGGGACAGTGGCATTGACTCCCCTCAGCTCAGCATCACACCCAGGCTCAGCCATGGGGAGCTGGGCTCGCCTGTCACAGCCACCTGGTTGCCTCTCACTGGGGAGCCGAGCACTGAAAGAGCTGTGGGGAAGCCTGCGCCACCCCGAGCTAAAAATATGCCAGGCGGTGAGCGGGGAGATATTTATAACCCAGAGCCCTGGCACACTGCCTCGACTGGGCAGGAACCCCCTGTCTCTGGGGCTTGAGGCATCCCTAGGGTCCCTGTGGCTGGGGAAGGCTCTGGGGGCACTGTGGGAAACTCCCTGACAATGCCATGGCCAGATGTGGGCTGCCTAGTGGACAAGAATGGGGAGAAAACAGAGAGGGCCCAGGGGATGCTCCCCAGCACCTGGGGGGCTGTGGCCAAGGAGAAATCATGGACCCATGGAGCAGCCCCAGGGCAGAGTCAAGGAGGGAGTCAAAGGCTATATGGAGGTACCAGGTGGAATTAGGATCTAATTCCTGGGGGAATTAGGAGACAGTGGCACAAATCACAGTTTGGGATGCTGCAGCCCTTGGATGGGGCTCCAGGAGGTGGAGAGTCCCTGTCCATAGGGATGGGGTTCTGCAAGAAACAGCTGCATGGATGATCCCATCCCAGCAATGGCCCTACTCCAGTGGGGACAAGGTACTTTGAGGCTGTCATATGGGGCCAGACCTGCTCTTGGGGACCTGATTTCCACCACAGAACCCTCTCATGAGGGGGTATTCCCTGTCCAGTCCCAAACTGGGGCACAGCCATGTCTGCCAGGCTGTGAGGACTGGCAGCTCTAGTGTTAAACTGCAGAGTTTGGCTTATAGTGTGATTAAGGCTGAATCACTGCCTGGATCCCACTAATCCTTGCCTCATGGATGCTGGGTAATCCCAGGAGATGGAGCCAGCGGGGACAGGCTGTGGGGAAATATGTTTTAGGGAGGAAAAGCTAGTGAGCCCTGTGAGTTTGTCCTGGCCAAGGGTACATGGCTGCATCCCTGCAGCTGACCCATGTCCCACCTTGTTCTCTGCAGCCGAGTCTGATGCCGGTGTTTTCGCCTCGAACTCGCTGCAGCGCAGGAAGAAGGGGCTGCTGCGCCCTGCACACTACCGTGCAAAACCCCACCTGCTCATCGGCCTGCCCCAGGACTTCCGACAGATCTCCTCCATCATCGACGTGGACATCCTGCCTGAGACCCACCGGCGCGTGCGGCTCCACAAGCATGGCTCTGACAAGCCGCTGGGCTTCTACATCCGCGATGGCATCAGTGTGCGCGTGGCCCCGCACGGCGTTGAAAAGGTGCCCGGCATCTTTATCTCCCGCTTGGTGAAGGGCGGCCTGGCCGAGAGCACGGGGCTGCTGGCTGTCAGCGATGAGATCCTGGAGGTCAATGGCATCGACGTGGCTGGCAAATCCCTGGACCAGGTGACAGACATGATGGTGGCCAACAGCCACAACCTCATCATCACCGTCAAGCCAGCCAACCAGCGCAACAACGTGATCCGCAGCAGCAAGGCGTCGGGCAGCTCAGGCATGTCCACGGACAGCAGCACCCCAAGCCAGCAGACCCCCAGCCCAGCCTCACAGTACCTGAGCACCTACAGCACGGCTGAGAGCGATGATGAGGGTGACTTGGTCATTGAGAGTGATGCTACATCCCACTATGGCCCTGGGGGCTGCCCCAACGGGGGCCCTGCCGACGGACCCCTACGGCGCAGCATGTCTCCGCACAGCTCGCGGGGCTCCCTGCAGTCCCTGGGCAGCCACGATGGCAGCCCTGGCCGGGGAAGCGGCCGGGAGGACGGCACCCTCCTCACTCTATAGCTGCGGGGTCCTGGGCCACCCATGGTGGCCAGTTGGGTTTCCATGCAGCTGGGCTGGCTGTGGGCACCAGGGTGATGCCATGGCAATGGGTCAGGGCAGTGTGAGGCTACCTGCTACTCTCTCCCATCTGCTCCTGCCAGGTGCTGCACCCTCAAGCCTCCTCCTTCCAATCAAGAGGTGTTTTTTAATTGTTTTATCAAATTATGCATCATCAAATAATATATTGCGACGGACAGTAAAACCTTTTCTAGAAAGCATGGCCCTTGTTCCTGGTTCACGTCCCTGCAGAGTGCCCCACCAGCCCCATCAGGGAGCCATAAAAGACTCCCCCCTAGTCCCCACTGTGTCCTCACTGCAGTGGCCTCACCATGCAGGGGACTCCTGCATGGAGCTGGCTGCAGCCCTAGTGAACACTGCAGGACTGGCACCACTCCATATCCTCCTCCTGCAAGCCTGAGCTTGGGGGCCTGTGCCCACCCCTCCCACCTGCCTGTGAACCCTCTCCCAAGTGCCAGGCTGATGGTGGCTTTGGCTTTGGTTTTGCTGCTGGCCTGGACCAGCACCTCCCTGCCTGCAGTGGGGGGCCCCCATGGGCTTTCTTGCACTCTCACCACACCCCCTCCAGCACGTCTGCCCCAGCCCACGTGGCCATTGGCAGTGTTTGCTGGCAAGGTAACCTGGGCTCGAGGTCCAGCTCCAGACTCTTCATGACCCAACGGCTCCTCTAGGGCTCCCAGGTTAAACCTGTGGGGTTTCTACATGGCTGGTGCTGGGTGTCCTGGGCTGGCCCCCACAGGGCGCTGCTGGGCACTCTGAGCTGAGAACGGACACAGGGTTCTTCCCAGCTGGTGGCAGAGCTGGTCATCTCAGCAGGGAAGGAAGGGGGAAATCCAGATCTTGCCAGCAGCCACATGGAACTAGGGGGTTGGTGTAGCTGAGGGTGTGAAGGCATGGCACCAACCATCCAGGTTCCAAGTGCCCACCCAGAGCCCGGGCAGGGAGGGCTGCAGCTGGAAGCTCAGGAGTGGGGACAATTATGGAACATGGATAGGGCCAAGATAGGCAAAACCAGAGCAGACAGTAGGGCTGACAGCGGGGTGGGTTAGTTAGAACTCGTTTAGGACAGGGAGGTGCCCAAGGGCCAGTGCCCACAGCTCCTACCTGCTCTGAGCCCTGCTCTCACCCAGCTGGCTCAGCCTGTCTACCCTGAGGGTGGCCCAGGGCAGTGTGGGGTGACAATTCTAATGGGAGATCAGGAGGTAGGCTGGCACAGCCCAGTGGGGGTGGCAACCCCATCCTCAGAGCTTTTCCTGACTCACCAGAATAAGGCCCTAAGCTGTGGCCCTGTGGTGGGCAGCAGACAGACTGAGCCCTCCAGCAGGCTCTCCCAGCTTCAATTGTTTCCTGCCCCATGCAGGAGGATCCCTGTGAGGGTCTGTGCAGGTTCTTGAGCAGCACCCAGAGGTCAGTTGGCAGCGAGGTCACCTCTGGGCCAGGGTCTGCCTGGCTGTGTCCTGCAGAGAAATGTCTTCAGGACTTTGTGTATCCTCCACCACAACATCCCAGCACCCCATCACTATTAAACCTCCTTGACCACACCAGGCTTCTGCTGAAAGTGAGACCTGGACCCATCACTCTCCAGCACCACTACCCAGGCCCTGCTGAGCCCACCAGGAGCTGCACACATAAACTGAAGGAGGAAACGGTGCTTTACTGGAGCTCTGACCAACTTGGTGTGCTGGGAGGTGTTCCAACCCCCTGCCATGGGCAGGGACTAGATGATCTTTAAGGCCCTTCCCACCCAAACCATCCTACAGATGACAAATGTGTCTCCAGACATCCTGCCAGAACCCCCAGCAGCCAGCTCAGCATTTTCCTGGGCAGGAAGGACTGAAACTCTGCATCTCTTTGTTGTCCCCAAGCTGCTGAGCCTAGCCAGCTCATCAAAGAGGAAGAAAAAATGAGAATGATAAAAAATGGGAAAACAAAAGGTGATACCATGGAGCCAGAGCCAAAAGCTGATCTGAGAAGTCAAGTAGCACAGAGACAACAGTTCTCAAGACCAGAGTGGGAAGTGTATTGGGACATCTCCCTTTTCTATGCAAAAGACAGCACTGGAGGGTGACCAAGACATGAAGGCTGCATGCTGGCCACTGCATCGGCACCTGCATGGGTCCTGCACTTGCCTTCCTCTGTCCTATTTCAGCAATGAAGGCTGCTAATGCAGAGTGGCACAACACACCCAGCCCCACCATTCAGGAGTCCAGCTTGATGAAGACCTTGGGCCTTGAGAAAATTTTGATAGCCTCCTCTATCTGGGAGAGCTTCCTCTCTAGATCCACCCGCCTCTTCTGTGTGCTGAGGGTGTCTGAGCGCATCGGCAGCATCACCAGGTCCTTCACCAGCTGCTCCTGGCCTGTAAAGAAACATGACAAAACAGCAAACAAGTGTCAGAGCAAAGAAACTCGTAACAAAATCCATCCTTCTCCTATTGCTGTGACCTCATCTTGGGCCAGGACAATGGTGGCAGCACTGGCACAAGGACTTGGACTGCTCATCCTTCTATTCAAAGCTCTGCTCCAGTTCTGACCTCTGATGTTTCTATTATTTTAAGAGCAATAGTAACCCTAAAAACAGGTCCACTGGACAAGCCTGCTCCAGAAAGCTTGTCCTGAAACCTGCAGGTCCCACCAAGCTGGAGAAGATCACACACACACACACAGAGCTCATAGCCCAGCTCTACCTCCCAGCAGCAGGAATCTACACCTCAGAATTCTGGTCCCTAATCCTGGCCTAGATAATCTGATCCCCTGAGCTGGAAGTTTCCTCTTACTCTGCTTCAGACTACTGAGGGTCTCCAGCCGCTGGCTCTCCGGCATCATGGTGTGACCAGGCGGTGTGTCAGGATCTGGCAGGTTTCGCAGCCGCTCCTCACTCTGTCTGCGCCACAGCTCCTTCCTCTCCAGCAGGCTGGGGGACAGAAACTGCATGTGGGCACCCTGGGCTGGTGGGGGCACCCAGAGCCAAGGCCGGACCTTCGCACACTGAGGCTACATCACATAGATCAAGGCTCAGAGGGGCCAGGGACACACTCCTGGAGCACACCGAGCATCCCCACTTCAGCAGGAAAAGCAGAAGACAAAATGCTTCCTAAGCCCAGTCACACTGGCCGTGGGGATACTTGTTAAGGCACAAAATCACAGTGTGTCTTTGGCTGGAAGAGATCTTTAAGATCAAGTCCAACCTTTGCTCCAGAACTGCTAGGACACCAATTAATAGTGATAGTACAAGAGGAAATGGGGTCAAGTTGTGCCAGGAGAGGGTCAGATTTGATTTAGGAAAATCTTCTTCCCAAAAAGAGTGGGGAGGCCTTGGAACAGGCTGCCCAGGGAGTGGGTGGAGGTACCATCCCTGGAGGGGTTCAACAAACAGGCAGACATGGTGCCTGAGGAGATGGTTTAGTGGTTGGGGGTTGTAGGATGGATGGTTGGACTTGATGGTCTTGAAGTTCTTTTTCCAACTTTGATGATTCTGTGATTCTAATCACATCCCTCAAGACCAGAACCCAGGAGGGGTTGTGTTAATTCCCCAGGCCACAGTAAATTGTGCTGCTCCCATATGGGGAGAGCATCCCTGTCCCTGTCCCCCAACCTTTCCATGGGGTGGAGGTTGGTGGCTTGTGACAGTCTCGTGTGCCAGAGCAGGGCATACATACTACTGGGGGACATGGCCCTTCTGCTTGGTGTTGTACTCCTCCTGTTCCCGCTGCTTCTGCTCCAGCAGCTCAGACAGTGCCTGGAGGGACTGGGAGCGGCGCAATGGGGCCCGCTTGGCATGACGGGCGTTGTGCTTGATGAAGTCAATGCTCCTGCCCTCCACCTGCATCTGGGAGAGGAGAGGAGAGAGTGAGGCAGCACGGGCACAAGCATCGCACCAGCAGCTCTGAGCCCCACAAGGAACTCAGCAAGGAGGCACAGGCACAGGAGAGCAACTGGAGGTGTGACAGCAGGGCAGGGACATCCTCAGACCAGCCTACCTCAGCATAGAGCTCTGGCCATGGTTTAAGACAGGCTCCAAAAGGGGTTTCTTAAGGTCCCCAAGCTGACCCCATGCCCTCAAAGGCAGAAGGACAGAAAGAACCAGACTTGTCACAGCCCACATGGCTCTTACTGGTGCATTTTGAGCCCATCTGGGCAACTTGAAGGTCAGAGGGAAAACTGGTCAGGCTCTTGCCAGTTTAGTTAATGCATCAGAGCAGCAATATTGCCGGTCTTTGCGGGCATTTCCCCAGTTGAGACAGGGTACAAGGTCCCTGCAGTTGAGTTTAAAGTTTTTTTTATTTTCCTCCTCAAGAGTTGATGCCTTGTTCAAATGAAGTCACTCCACGGCAACTGGCAACCAACAAAGTGACCACCTCATGCTTGCCAAGGGAAGATGTGAGTCACAGAGCCGTTTAGGAGATCCCAGACAGGCCACCTGAGGGGTTTAGCTGTTAGTACTGATTTCACTCTCCTTACTGAAAAGCACACCCACTTTCCCAAATTTTATCCAACATCTAGAAGCCACAGTTCCTTTGCTTAAGGTGGGAGCAGTCTCCAAACCCCCAAGACCTCCCACAAAGAAGAGTGGATCTGAGATCACTGGTGCTTTCACAACAAGGAGATGGGGCGGTTCAAAAGGAACTTCAGAATCTCTTTAACTATGAGCAAGGATGAAGCCAGCGGGTAACATCAGCAATCCTTCAACATCCATCTCACCAACACAGTGACCAAAACCCTGCTCCTTCCCTTCAGCCAGAAACAGCCCTTACAGATCTTTGTTCATGCAGTGTGTCTGATCCATCACTTTAGAAGAACACATGAAGAGTTCAATGGGAAAGCACCTAAAACCTCTGGGATTGATGCAGTTAATGCAAAACTCACCTTGGTTTCAGCATCCAGTACCTCTGGAGTCTCTGTGTCTGCTCCTGCTTTTGTTCTGGCAGGCCTCGGGGAGAGCGGTTGGCATGGCTTGATCCCAGGGCCACAGCGAGAATATGCCCTCAAGAACTTCTGGGCCTCTGGATTTGGAGGTGGGGAGCTCTCCTGAGACAGGCAAGAAAAGATCTACTAGCAGAGGCAAAAAGAAACCCACCTAATGAGGTGTGAGTGGTCAGACACAAGCTCAGCCATAAGGTTCCAGCAGGCAGCTAACAACTCAGCCTTTCTGCCATGACTTGGCAGAAGTCCCTGGGGGAAAACAATTTGTCCACAACCAGTCAAGGCCAAACCTACAGCAACATATCTGGACCTGGCAACTCAGCTTTGTAAAGAAATGCTTAAAAAATGGGAGAGAAAAGGTCCCTCTTTAGTGATTATGAGAGTAATACCAGATAACCCAGCAGAGATACCAACAAGACCTCAGACCACCCCAACGCATGAACAATCCATACGGACCATGACCCCAGAGAGCAGAACTTGTGTGAAGAGGACAAACGGCAGCATGGAGTAAGTGTCCCCAAAGGTGAGAGACACACACCAGCCTCCCTTGCCCGCCCAGAGACCCCCAGAGAAGCTGAACTCCCAAGACAAGTCACCCCACCTCTGTAAATACAGAGTGTGCTGTAGAGCTCTGCCACAGCCCATTTACCAGACCAGCACAGGCAGGCATGACGCTGAGTGCCAGGATGCTGTTTGAGTGCTGTTCTGCTCAGCACCACACATCTCCTGCTGTCCTACTCTGGGCAGAAAGAAGAGCAGAGAATGGAGATGTCTGCAGGTGAATTGCATCCAAGAGGGTTCTTCAAAGGTCATGACTAGCACTGGCACAAGGCAACACTCTTTGCTGTCTGAGAGGGGATCTGCAGTCTATTTCATACAGTCTTGTAGCAAACAAACCCTGACAATGGAAAGCTGACACTGAGGCAAGTGGGTGATCTTCCAGAGCACTGCTCTGTTCTTGGACCTGACACAAGCTGTACAGGACAGCCTCCAGGTCTTTGCAGGTACCCAAGAGCTCGGATGAACCTTGTTCCTCTCGATGCAGATTGCTCCTTGCCTGGCTCACTTCCCTTGGCAGATCTGGAGACTGAAGGTGGGACAGGGCAGTCACACCAGTAATTCTGGTGTGAGGACCAGGGTATGCGTTGCCTCAGCTCTGCCTGGACTGATGATGCTCTGAAGATGATGGGTCTGGTTCAACAGGAGACCGGAGACCCAGATCACTTTGTTAGGATAATAAGAAGCGCCTTAAGCTAGCATGGTTGGATTACAGTCAGACAAGGATGTGATCTGGAGCTGGCAGAGCCCAGAGTGTTCCTTACCCTTCACAGGAGCACTGTGGCTGCTGGAGCCCTTGTCCAGAAGCTGCTACAACCAACAGCCTCAAGGACAGATAGAGAAAAGAAACTCCCTGTTAGACCTCAAAACTGGACCAAATCAGCCTAAATTCTGAATAGCAGCAGTAGCTCCACATAAGTTAGAGACACATCCGAGGGAACAACCCAGATCTAAGAGAGCCACAGCAGCAGTGAATGTGTTGAGTCAGCACTGGGGCCTCTTGCCACCCCTCACTGAAGCATAAGTAATGCACCCCACAGAAACTGCAGAGACCAGCCTCTTCCCTAAGAACAAAGGCAGACATGATCACAATATTCCTTGAACCCAGAGGATTTGTCAAACAAGAGTGTGGGCTTGTGCTACTAAGGCACACGTGGGTTTGCTCCAGCGCGTGGAGGGGTCCTGGACGTCAGAGAGGTTGGTGACACACCAGAGACGCGAGAAGCAGCACTGGGAACCATCGACTTGGAAATTGCTGTTTGTTATCAATACATACAGGTTTTTGTCAAAACTTGGCCTGAGGGCCACAGACCAGAGTGAAGAAGGGGATCCTGAGAAAGAAAAAGCAAGGCAAAAGCAATTCAAAACCTTCCCCAAGCCACTCACTTCAGCAGTGGAGGAAGCCTGAGGAAAGGCAGCGCAGCCCTGCATCTCTTCTCACACAGACACCTACAGCAGGAGGTTGTGCTACAAGACCTCCACCTTGATTACCTGGAGATGTCAGTGTGTCCCACAGTGCAGTGGTTATTTACTAGGACAATCAATCAAAGGAAAATCTGGAGATACAGGGCCAATTGTGGGTCCACAGGGTGAGAAGAGTTGGCCTGAGGTTTGACACAGCCTGAAGCCCATGATCAGTGGGCAGAAATCCACCAGATCCCCACAATCCTTTGCCATGAAGCCCAAACAAGTGTTGTTGCAAAAGCTGAGAAGCACAAAGCCAGCTGGATGCACCTCTAGACAGGGAATGTGGATGTGAGGGCTACTCTGTACGCCCAGGAACCACCTTTACATCCCTAACAACCAAGCAGCCAAGTAGAAGACTACAGGGGAGCTGGGAATAGATTTTCCTCTTCTCAGATTCCCGTGCTGGTCTCTACTCAGTCAGACAGGAACAGGATTATTACAGCAACTGTTCTCAGGACCCAAGCAAATTTTCTTGCTCAGCACACAGTCCTTATCATGCCTGCCTACCAAGGTGCCTCCAAACCCATAGGATCTGTGATTCTGTCATCTCTACCACCTCACAGAACCTCATGGCTGACCCTCAACCCAGGCCAGGAGAGTTCAAGAGTTCAGTAGGTACCAACCTGCAGCTTGGCCTTCACCTTTGACTCCACATGTTCGTATTTCTGGGATTTCCACAAAGCTTTCACAGGCTTGGGCTGGCTGTGCTCTTGGGCTCGCTCCTTCTCTTTGCACTTCTTCTGAATCTCCTTTATCCGCCTGACATTTTCTTTCTCGTGATCTTTGGATTCTTTCCCTGCACAGCAAGGGGAGACAGAGCCTTCACCCCTCAGACACTGCCCAGGGCTGCAGGCTACTGCAACACCAGCACCAAAGCTGGTCCACAGAGACTGCTCAGATCCTGCCTGGCTTCAGTAACGGGGAATTCCCTGGGCTAAACATCTCTGCACATGAAGATTTGGATTCAACCATCTTTGATTAGAAGGCATTAGTTACATTGAGAAGCAGCAAATGAGAAGGGCTGGATTGACTTCTAGCATCTGTCAACGGTCTCTCACCCATGTCTGGCTCATCAAGTCCAAATTAAACAGTGTAGTTTTTACTGTCCCTCTTCCCGCTGCAGATCTAGGCCAGGCTAGAGTCAGGGAGGCCATAGCACCAGGCAATAAATGGCCTAGGGACACCAGTGCCAGACCAAATGCAGGAGATGGGGCAACTGGCCCTGTGAAGCTCAAGGTTTCCTCAGGCAGCAGAGCCAAGGAAGTCACTCAAATCTGTGATTCTTTATCCTCGCCCTCAAACACATTTCAGGGCAGCAGCAACTCAGCTCTACTTACTGGGCTGGACTGGCAGCCCCCCATCAAGAGAGATCCCTCCAAGCTGCAGTAAGAGACCGAGTGTTCCCTTCTGTCCCTTCTCCAGAAAGTCCTTTCCACTGGGGCGAATGCGAGGGTGTGGTTGGACCTGGCAGGCACTGCCCAAAGCAGGGTATGGGTCCAGGGGCCCAGAGGTAAAATCCAGCTTCCGAGCATTCCCTTCCAGCCTCCCCCGAGCTACAGAGACAGAAAGAAAAGGACATTATCAGGAAGTTATTTACCTCATGGTTTTCTTCACTCACAGCCTCCAAACAATGCTGAAGACCCCCCTTTCCACTTCCACTGTACACTTTCCCACCTTTCAACCAGCTGTAGAGATATAGTTTAGGATCACCATCAGTGAGGCAGCAGAGGCACCTGCACTGCTGTGAGCAGGGACTGCTGAGGATGGCAAACAATAAGGACATGGAATGAGCAAGCTGCATCCTGCCCAAGTTCAAAAGCAACAGGCATGAAGGACTCACCTGAGAAGGGGCGTTTGTAATAGTCTGGAAAGAGTGTAGGGTCTGGAGGAATGGGTCCAGAGATCCTGGAAGGCCCTTCACACATCCTGCTGTCACTCTGCCTCTGCCACAGAACCCAACCACTGCTGGGAACAGAAATGAACAGGGCTCATTCAGCCACCAAAAGCTACATTAAATTCCTATAATGTGAGCACCTACAACAGCTCCTGTGCTCTAAGCAAGCTGAAGCCCCTGTTTCACACAGATGGACCTCTCTGCTGTACCTGACCAGTGGGTCACCACCCTTGAGCAGTCTGGAGCTGAACCTAAAAAGGTCCCAAGACAAACATTTTACCTGCTCAGTAAACTATCTTTTTCCTTTCTAAAGAAAAATCAGGAAAAATCATTTCTATAGAACTTTTCAGTGTGGGTCAACACAGACCAGCACAGATCTGCAAGCTCCTGCCCTGCCCCTCACCTCCCCAAGACAGCAGCAACCAGCATCTGTTTCCCTGCAATGCTCACCAAGAGCAGTTTATTGCCTACAAAGAACCTGAGGGACTTGCTCCTCTCTCAGAAATCAGGGATGTAGGATGGAGCACCAGCAGGCATAGGCTGCTGGGGATCTTCTGGCAGATGGCACAGGAACCCTAATACCAGGGTCACACTGTGACTGTGACAGACACTGGGGCAGCCTGACTGGAGTCACTGGTCTAAGAGTTGGAGGTACAACCAGAGTGCCTCAAGTCCTGAGGCAGCAATTTAAAGATTTCTGAGACAACCCTCTGGGAAGAAACCCTTTAAGGATCCTGTGCATGCCAGCACCTACAGGACGCAGCATCTGCAGTTTAATTTGTAAGCCAATAAATGATCAGCACAAGGCTGAGTGAGCCTGAATCATAGCAACTAATGCACTGTGGCCCCCCTTGTCAAATCACCCCTGTTGACATGAGAGCCATTAGCAAAAGCTGTTATTCATCTCCCAGACACAATTGCAGAGGCAGTGTAAGCCATGCTGACTGCTGCACACCAGCATGTCCAGCCCGTGCCCAGCTGCTCTGTAAAAGCTGTTTGTGAAGAGCAGATGCAGGCTCTCAACCCAAGACAAAGGACACTGCCTTGGGATAATTTCATCTCCCTGATAATGGATGAACTGAGCCAGAACTGGGTCCTTTATTCTAGAAAAAAAATAAATTGTTCTCCATGAGATCACTCCAGAATGGCTACTGGCCTGGAGAGTCACATCTGATCATGATTTGAACTCACCTCCAGTCTCAGTAATTTGCAGGCAAAATGACAGGCTGAGATCCAGCCCTGCAAAAGAACAGACAATTAGTGTGGGGGATCATGGGGAAGGGGGAAAGGCAAGCTGAAGGGAGGCGGGGGATGGCACCTCATTTTACACCTTCACACCAGTCACATTCCACATCCCAGTAGCACTTGCCCTGCTGCAGGGAATTTGCAAATGACACCCACTCCCTGATTTGCAAGTCACATCAGCTCTGGACTGGGATCTCCAAGCTCAGACAACCCTATTACAGCAGCAAGCACCTTGCTGATCTCAGCATCTACGTGGGGCACCAGCCCACAGCTTGCTTCCACACCAGCACCATGGCTTAATCCTGGCCTCAACTTAAGGGCCCAGCCTACTTCTCCCAGTAGGAACAGTAGGTAGAGCTCATGTAGGAGAGGTAACAGTGCCAGTGCTCCTGAAAGTTTAAGAACTGTAACTCAACTCCTCCCAAGCAGTAAAAATGCTACAGATCCTACTGGCAAGCCAAGACCTTTCACAGATCCTATGAACCACAGCTCCCTTTTCTAGTTTGGTTTTGGCATCATAGTTAACTACAAAACACTGGAGCACATGAAGCTTTGTTGAGTGTTCACAACTCTGAACTTGCTGGGTCTGACTCTGAAGTGCTCCCTGGTCTTCACAGATCCCATTTCTACGGTGCCTGGCCACACAGCACTGATGCTCCTGCTCAGAGCACAGCAAGTGAACCACCGGCCACCTGCTACAAATCATAGGGCTCATCTCTGCGCGGCACATCCTGGCTGGTCACTGCCTTCCTCAGGAGTTTTAGCAGAATTGGAAGTAGCACCAGGGCAGCCTCCATGCCTGAGAGCTGTAGCTAAACAGGCTGCAGCCCAGGGCTGTACCTCCTGCTCAATCAGGAAACGAGGCCAGTGTTCATAAGCTTTCCAGGGATGTCAGTGCTTCCTCATGCAGACTGGAAGAGAAGAGATTAACACTCTCTGTTTTACTATTTCTCACACTGTTTTTCCCTCAGGTATCACCAGCAATTCCCCACCTGCTGATCTCCAAGACCCATCTTCTCCTCTATCTCTCTGAAAACAAAGAGACCAGGTATGGCCAAGCACAGTACCAGCATTTGCATGTGGGATGTGTTCCCCAGGAGCTAGGCACAGCGTCCTTCTACAGCTCTTCAGGAGCAAAGTCACCTTGTTCTCGTCTGCCTGAGGAACCAAACATGTCCTGTAGCAGTGGCCTCACGTGTGAGGTGACCAAGGGCTGAGCTTGGCTTGGGAAGGTGGGCAGAGGCTGGTGCGGGCCTTGCAGAGCTGCAGCAAGTTGTGTCTCAGGAGGGCAGAGATGCAGGGACAACACAGGAGAGGCCTCACCCTTACATATGGGATTTCTGGGATCAAAGAATCACAGAATCCTAAACTGGTGGGGATGGAATAGGCCTCTGAAGATCATATAATCCAACTCCCTTTCTAGAGCGGGATCATCTAGATCCTTGAGCTTGTCCTTCATGAACTGAACCTAAAACTCCAGATGTGCCTCCCCAGGGCAGAGCAGAGCAGAGCAGAAGAACCTCTCTCGATGCAGGGATGAGCCACATGCAGCATTCACAGGCTCCAACATGCCACATCAGCTCTTGTCATAGGGACAATGGAGGTGCCCCAATGGGGATGAGTGAGACAATGGGGAGGATGGAGATGCCCCAACAAGGATGAGGGAGATGATGAGGACAACAAAGATGCCCTGGTGGGGACGATGAGGGTGATGGAGATGATGGGGATGACGGAGATGCCCCAATGGGGGTGATGGAGACGATGGTGACTGGAGTTCCTGGTACATCCCGTGGTTCCCTGGCGATGCGGCCACACGAACTGAAACACCCCTGCCTGGGCCACGTGCTGACAGGCGGGACCACCGACCAGCACCGAGACCCCCGGAAAACCCTTCCAGGCTCCTCCTCCCTTGCGCGGGAAGGGTTGGGAGGGCGTCGCGCAGAGCCAGGAGGACGCAGCCCGCAGGGCCTCACACAACGGGTGGCCAAGAGCTTCCCCTGGCCGGCCCCAGCCCCCAATCCCGGCCCCCGGGACCCCACAGCACTCACCCGAGGGGGCCGCGGGGAGGCCTCGGCTGGGGCCGCCCCCGGCAACCGCCGCTTCCGCCGGCGGGGCGGGACCGGGGCGGGTCCCCGGCGGAGGTTCGGTCCCCCTGGCCCGCCCTCACCCGCGGTCCCACTGGGGGTGCTGGGGGGTCCCGGGGTGTCTCGACCCCGCGTTCATTCGGACTAGGCCGGCTCCCGGTGCCCCGAGCAGGGACCCCGGGCTGGGGCACCGCGGGGGCTTCGGGAGCAGGGAGTGACCACCGAGGGGTTCGGAGAGACCACAGAGGGGTTCAGGGGGATCGGCAAGGGGGTCGGAGCTGACCACGGGCGGTTCAGAGAAACCTCAGAGGGGCCACCGAGGGGTTCAGCGGGATCATGGAGTGTTCAGAGTGACCACACTAGCCAGGTTGGCCATACCAGGAGACCACCATGAGCGCAAGGGTGTTTGTCTTCTCCCTCCTGATGGAACATCTTGATTATGTAGCTCTGGATCAGGGTGCTGACGAGTGTTTTGGGGTGTTTATTGCTGAGTGGAGCTGTCCACCTGGCGAAGGAGACTCCTCCCATCCTGGTGATCGCTCCCAGGGTTGCAGCATCCGCTAGAACACCCAAACCTCCATCAACTCCATCGGCCCAGCTCTGCTGCATTCTCCAGATGCCAGGGAGCATTCATAGAATCATAGGCTCATAGAGGGCCCATTCCCTGGGCCCTCTCTGGTTTCTCCCCTTCTCACACAGGAGGCCAGATCTGGGGCACCTATTGCTGCTGCACTCCCTGTGGCAGTTAACGGTCTTCTGGAATCTCCTGCCCAACTGACACCTTCAAACTGAAACCCAGGGGAGTCTTGAACAGCAGAAGAGAGGAGGACAGGCTAAAGCAACGCTGCCCATCCCATTTCTCTGGCTTAAAACACTCACAGTTGGCATCTGTGGCTTTCAGTGTTCCCTGGTAGTCCTCTCCATGCTGCCTTCTGGGCACGGGGACACTGCACCAGAGGTTTTGTGTCTGGGAAGAGAAGATGGTCCATACCAGGACCAGTGGTGAGTTGCTTAGGGAGTTGGTGGGTGTCTGTGGCCTAGCAGAGTTGCAGTCAGTTGGTTTGGATGTCTCTTAACAGGCAAGCTTCCCCCTCTCATTCCTGGTGGAAGTGGCAAAAATGCGACAGCATCAGCCAGGGGCTGGGTGCTGATGGTTTGAAGGAGGTGCAAGGCATGTTGGGGTCTTCCACTAACTCAGGGTAGGGTGGGGAGCTCCAGCAGCTGAAGCCTTGAGAGGTTTTCCTCTCACTGCCTTCCCAGCCTATCAGGAGAACTGTTGGCCAGGCTAAACACCGTTTGTTGAGGTGAAACCCCATACAAACCCAAATGCTTACAGAGATGTTGGTCTACATGCAGCCCTATCCAGTGGCCTAGAGCATCTACTGCGTCAGCCCCGGTGCCAGAGCCTCCTGCCCTAGTGAGCAGCTCCGAGGAGGGGCAGCACAGCACCCATGAGCCTGGACACTTCCTCACTGAGCTGTCTGCAGCCTTGGAGAACCCGGACATCAAAGCTTTGGAGGTGAAGGACGATACCATGTTGAACATGGCAGTGACAATGAGCACAGGCATCATTCCTGGGTGACCCTGTGCCACGTGCCAGAGTCTGGGAAGAGGGGGGTAATGGGAGAAGCTCCTTTCTGCACAGGGTTGATGCAGAGTCTGCTTCCCAAACACAAAAGGCATCATGTTACTCATCCATTTTTCCTCAAACTCCTTGTAAATGACCCAAAATAGTTATCTGTGAGTTTCTAGTTAAGCTGAATGAACAGGCAGCTGAATGATTCCAATCAGCCCTTTGCAGAGCATTTTTCTGCCCCACTGCCTCACTGCTGCTGCTTGGGGCCTGGCAGTGCCACCATGGGTGATTGAGGGGAGCAAGGTGGCAATTTTGGTTGCCCACCACAGCCAGCCACTGCAGCAACGGAGCTGCTCCCAGTCACCTCTGAGACTTTGGAGCCACACTGGATGTAAACCCCTAAATCCAGGTGATTATTAGTGGCCAGCAAATGGTTTAAGCCATGGCAGTTGGGTCACCTGCACCAGGGCCCAAGTGACTGGCAAGACTGTCTCCTGTGTCCATTACAGTGGTCCAAGAATGGGCAAAGTGTCCGTGTCCACACAGAGCTGTATGAGGAGGAGATGAAGAAGAACAAAGAGCTTTTCCCAGGACTGGCACATCTCGGCTGCATTGTGGCACTGCAGGCCTGGCTGGTAGCTTATGGCTTCAAACTGACGTGGGAAAAGTAAGTCATCATGTTTCCTCCATGAGCCAATACTGTTGGGATCACTGGACAAGAAGCAAGGCCTGGGTCTGCCCTAGATGCAAGGGTGAAACAAGGCTGGGAGGAAGACAAGCTTGGGATGGAAGGTATTATCCAGGACTTGTGGCTGTACATGGTTCTGATTAGAATTCTCAGCAAAATAGCTGAGAATTGATGAGCTCAGTTGGTAGCAACTTTGGGAATTGCTTGGAGTTTGAAGAGGCAGACAAACCAGAGAAGTAGGGAAAGGGAGAAGCTTGATGAGCTGTGGGACTTATGGTGTAAAGGGCAACAGAACCTACAGCAGCACAGCAGTCCATAGTCATCTATCAGCCACTGCCATGACCAGTCAGGGCGTTGAGCCAGCAAGACCAGGGCCAGAGCTGACGAGCTCCAGGCAAAGCTGTGGCACAGAAAAAGAGCAATTGTTGTGCTGGGATATGGCTCTGGTGGACCCATCTCCCACTCCCTGAGCTGGATACTGTCCCACAGGGTCCACTCACAAGTGCTTCTGTTGCGGCATCCTGAGTTCCAGAGGGCACATCCCACCATGAAGAAACCAGGGGCCCCTGGGAGTGATGCTGGAGTCTCTACCCCACAGAAAAAGAAGAAAAAACGTGTGAACAGCCCACACCTTCCCAGAGGGAGTACGTCACGGGGTACACGTAAGCAGAACTGGGGGTAGGCTGTAACTGCCTTATCTCCAGAATGATGCTGCTCTAAGCCTGGATCTATGGTACAACAGGGTGGTCTCCAGCCCTTCTGCTTCTCCCAGGCATCAGATGATGCTGGTGTCTCTGCCTCTGGTGAGTTTTCAGCCCAGGCAGGCTCACCATGGCTCTTGACTCCAGCTGCTGATTAATCTCTGGGATATGGCCATCTGTCCCTGGCTTTTACCCACCAAGCAGCCTCAGCTTAAGGGTGTCTGCCCCTGCTGCAGCCTCCAGCTCCTCTCCTGGCAGGGTAACTCTCCTTCTCTCCTCTCAGGGCTGCTGCAGTCTGGGTAAGGGCCACAGTATTAGCATTGGGCTCTTCTGTACCTCCCCAGGACAATGGTCACGCCGGCGACCCTTGTACCAGTACATCTACTCAGACATGCGGGAGCTGATGAGCTCAACAGAAGACCCAGAGCAGACACAGCCAAGTCAGGTTCCTTCAACCCTTGGGATGACAAGTGCTGCAGAGCTGGAGGGTGAGCTCCAAGGTTTGCCCTGCTCCTGTATTCACAGGGAGTCAGCCTTGTCCTGCCAGCATCCCTATAGCTTGACTCCTCCAGAAATGGAGGCTTTGCCCCTGTCTATGCAGGTTTTGTCACCAGATCCTGTTTCTTGGACATGTCTGGGTCACCATTTGCAGCAGCTCTACCCTTAGGTTTTCTCTCGAAGCTCTGAGGTGGCCTAGCCACAGAGAGCAGGATCCTTCTTCCCAGGGACATCAGTGTCCAGGTTCCAGACTTGTTTTCCAAGTCTTGGTGGGACAAAGCCCATCTTGAGCTGAAGCAGCTGCCAGGCTTGCTCCAAGCAGGAGGTCAGGGTGGAGACCCAGAGCAGCCATCACCCAACACAGCTGCGACCTGGCATTGTGCTGGCGAGGTACTCAGCCCATCGCCAAGTTGGTGGCCAGGTTGTTGACCCCCCTCTCCTCTTGTAGGTACCTGGGCCAGCAGCGCTCCCCAGATCCCAGCCTTGGCAGTGGGTGAGGAATTCATGCAGGTCAATATTGATGGGATGCTCAGAAATGCTGCTGCCCTCGTGCCTCTGCTCTTCCCTCAGTACAAATAACCACCACACAGTTTCCCATGTACTGCTTGGCTCCTACAACCTGACCGGTGGTGACCAACAAACAGCTATGGATTCCTTTCTTGCGTTTTTCTCCTGAGAGAAACCCGATTTGCCTGAAAAAGTGCTATTTTTCATTATAAAATACAGCTGCAGATGCCTTGGTCTTACAACATGTGTACTGTCATTCCTTCCTCATGGGTGAGAGTGGGAGATCCAAAATCCCCAAGCAAAGGCAAATATCTGGCTCACATTCAAAGCCAAGAATGCTGCCCCCCATCAGTGATATGGGCATTCTGCTTCTTAGTGTCTTCCAGATAGAGAAATAAAGATCCTGTTAATAACAAAAGTTGACATGGTCAGTCCAAGATTAGCCTGAGGATCTCCAAAACCAGCTACTCAACAACTGTCATCTGTGGGAAACAGCAAAGAGGTGGGACACATCTTCTGGTGGGACTTCCTTTTTATGGGTGGTACATGGTGACACTTGCTAAGACAGCACAGAGCTACCTCCTGCTTCTGTGCTTAGGCTACCCAGCTGGCAGCAAGAGAGCACAGAAGCAGGGAAGGACTCAACAGGTACTATGTCCCAGCTGTAAGTCTCCTATCCATATTTTTTTAGTATGGACCCCACTTAACTGAATCAAACCCAGGCATAGAGCTGCATGAAGAATGCCCTCAACAAACACAACTCTTTATTTCTGTAGAAAACAATATGCTTTTCAGGAAGGAGCAGCTTATGAAACAGCAGTCGGCATGTTAATATTCATAAATAGACAGGGTTACAATTTAGTGGGAAATACCATTAAAAAAAAGCTTTCAAGTACACAAAGAGAAATGTAGTAGAAATCAAGACTGTCCCTTCTGCATAACTTGCCTCCAAGAGAAACAGTTCTCAAACTGAACGAACTTCTCCCTGTCACTGCCCAGGAGGTCTCTCTGCTGGACACAAGTTGCAGGAGGCGTGAGGACAGGCAGCGCCAGAGGGTTCATATCCAGTGTTTTAAGATCAGACTTACCCCTGGCAGCCCAGGCCTCACTCTCTCAGCCACCGGGACATGTGTAGTGTGACAATGAGAGAGCTGCGAGAGGTAGGAAATAGTTCCTTGCTTCCACCTTTGGGTCCCTCACCCATGATGGCATGGACACCCCATGGCCCCAGGAGATGTCTGTTAGCAGTGATGGCGAGGAAAGGAGAGCAGGGCCCCACAGGCACAGCAAGGAGAGCAAGACCCCACAGGCACAGTGAGAACAGGATCTCACAGGCACGGCACTGGTGCTGCCCGGCAGCAAACAAACCAATTGGCATGGAGCTGCTGGGGGCTGCAGCCTCTCGGGGAGAAGGAAAAACATCTACAGACAGGGAAGAACAGCACAGACTGTCACTGGCTTCCTGAAGATTCTCCTGCCAGGGTGCTGTCAACAAGAGAACATTTAAATATTTAAATAAAACACTGGTTCAAATGCATCTGAAAGATGTCTGCCATGTGCGTGAAGGCAAGAGGCTTATCCACACATCACAAACCTTCAGCCATTCCTTCTGCTTTTTGTCCTATGGAGTGGAGAGACCTGTAACATCATTAAACTCTTATAAAACTTTATAAACTGAGGGGTAAAACTTGAGAGAAGGACAAGACATGTGAACAACAGACACTCCCTGATCTCTCACGTTAAATCCTGTGTCCCGTTTGCAGGTAAAGGTAGAGATCCTGCCTTTTGCTTCCACTACTGTAAGTGCAAAGGGCATTTCAAGTTTTCCTACTTGAATTCAGTCTCCAAGACACAAATTAAAATTTTTGCAACATTTGAAACTCTGAATAATATAAACTGGAACCATTCCTATCAGAACACATTTTACATGTTTTTTTAAAAAAAATATCCCAAGGAACTCAGGTTTTTAAATAAGAACTTCCTTATCTTAAAAACGGAGAGGTTTTTACATTACTGCCAGAAGCAGCAACTGTCCTATCTTGCAGAGCAGGAACATTCATAAGTTATTTCTCTGAAGTGCCTCACAGAGGTTCTGATTGGCATCTGCTTCCTCAGTCATCACCTCCACAGCCTCCCACTCCCCTGACCTGCTGGATTTCTTGATGGCCTCTACTACACTCTGCATGTACAGGCCATCTTCAAAGGAGGCTGCCATGGAGACAGGTTTGTGATCCCACGTCCGATGATCTTCCTGGTCTTGGAAAGACTGCCGCAGTGCCTGCACCATGTACACCATCCCTTTCAGGTAAAGCAGCGGGATGTCCTTAAACCCCTTCTCCAGAAGGCCTTTGCTGACAGTCAGAGAGTCTGTAAACAGAAGTTCTTCCTGGAGTGCAGTGTTCCTCTGCCCATACAAGTCCATCCCACGAGCTATGAGTCGACCAGCAGACCCGACAATCATGACTTCGTGGATGAATGAGCCGGGCATGTTGAAGTTGAGGGTCACAGTGCAGCAGACACCCTCACTCATCAGCATCTGGAAAAAGCAGAAGTCATCACTGGTGACATGGCGGATCCCGCTTATAGATGTGTTCTGCTTCACAAAAGTCTTGAGCAAACCATGGACCTTTTCAGCTCTCCTGCTGGTGAGGTGGGTGAGGAGATCAATGATGTAGGTGCCCATGGTGTGCAGACCTCCCCCTCCCATCAGTTCATCACAGATCCAGTTGTACTTGTGGCTGAGCAGGCTGCCCCCATACACCCGTACATCACAGATCATCACATTGCCCACGTAGTGTTCTTCTATTAACTCCTTCATCTTTACAAAGGTGGGCAAGAAACGGAGAACATTGCCAACTATGCTCATTAGCTTGGGGTAATAGCGGGCGGCCGTCACCATCCTGAAGGCATCCACAGAGGTAGCAGCTTTCTCACAGATCACGTTCTTCCCTATTCCTGCAGCACAAAGGACAGAAAAACAAAAAGAAGTCTCTAGAACATACAAGCCAAACATGCTCAGATGCCCCAAAGTTTGTGAAGAGGTGAGTGAAGGGGAGATTTGATTTTCATGTTGAGTTTCACCATCACTCCAAACACAGGATTGGAATAGATCAACAGCAATGGGATGGACCAGGTGCTTGGTGGCCTGTGTATGGAATACTTGCATCAGAAAGACCCTTTGAATGGACTTTAGAAGCATCACTGCCTGGAGAATGCTGCAGTTTGCTCTGCCCCTACAGTCAGACTGACCCACTGCTGTTTCTGTCCTGCTGAAGGCCTGTGTGCAGTCAGTAGTTCAGTGTGTTTTAACTTTAAAGAAATAAATACAATCGAGCAGCCTGGTGCAAGCCTCAATCAGATTCCTACACTTGGTGCCTTGCTGACATTCCCTCTTTCGCCACCATCTTCCTCCTTTTCTCATGGCTAAATTTTTCCATATCCACCTGTTCTGATAAAACTGATCTAAACATGTCACAGCCTTGGGCAGCAAAGTGCAGTCAGAGAAAACTCACTGCTTTCTCGTGCTGCCCAGAGCCATGACTGAAGCTGGTGGGGGGACACAGGCCCCAGCGGTTGCCAGGACTCCCCCCAGCCTGCTCCTTCCTTCTGACAAGGAGGGTGCCAATGTGAGCAGGAAGGAAAGGGAACCCTGCAGCCTGGTGGGACCCTGGGAGCACAAGTGAATCTATTTATCCCCACTAAATATGTCAATTGAACTGGTTCTTTACTCCCTTGAGTAACACCAGGTACCTGAGGCAGCATCCGAGGAGATCAGTCACAATGCAGTGCAGTAAGAGGGCCCTTTCCAACCCCTTCCTTCACAATTAACATAACATGCTGTAATTCGTAGCATCGCCACAAAATCAGGGGCTCAAACACTGTCTTAAATGATTTAGTCAACCAGTATAAACTGAGGTTCCTCTGCAGCCTCTCACTAACCACCCACTGGGCAGCAAACCTTTAGCATCCTAAAGGAACTTTACTCTCGGGGCATTTCATGTTCTGTCTCCCTGTACTTCACTTCATGCATGAACACCCCATATTTACATTCCACTCCAGCCGGTCTCTCTGCTGTGGGCTCACCCCACACAGAGGTGGACTAAACCACGGGACACAAACCTCACCACAGGCATTTCATGAAATTAGCTCCTCTGAGATCAAAAGCAGCACAAATTTTAGGATAGCTTCTTGCTTTGCCTGTTGTGGAGATAAACTGTAAGATGACACTGATTTTCATTTGAATTCCCTTCCGGGCTTTGATCAGCTCTGTCTAGTTCATGAACTCCAAGCTACACCCAGGTGTTTTCATGAGTGTCTGTCAGGGAAAAACTGGTGCAAGCAAATTGTGCTGCCTGGAAAAACTGGGTCCCTCTCTTGTCTCTGCCAGAAATAACGAACAAAGCACATTTTAAAATTAAAAAGTACCCAAGTAAGTGTACAAGCACCTTAAGACAAACACAGCCCAGCAAACCAAAGCACACCAGACCTTTATCACCACAGCACATCAAATCTTTCCCAAAGCACAGCCTCTCAGCAGGAAACAGCCATCGGTGACACAGGACTGGCAGCCACGAACTCTCCAGGTATGAACACCTGAATTTTTGGAGAATGTAGATGTGCTGTCTGTGGCCCTGCACTGATCCTGTGGTCCTCCAGAACACTCCCTCAACAGGAACCATCCAGCCCTGGCTTCAAGTAAGTCATGACACTTCTTGGCAGCAGCAAGATCCTGTAAATCATAGTATCATAGTATCATAGTATTACCAGGGTTGGAAGGGACCTAATAGATCATCAAGTCCAACCCCTACCAC
>JAOXOE010000720.1:7705014-7760442 GCA_028565055.1 Phoeniculus purpureus
TTGCAGGCGGATTGGACTAGATGATCTTTTGAGGTCCCTTCCAATCCGTTATGATTCTATGATTCTATGATTCTATGTGTAAGATGTTTCGAGTTGCAGGTGGAAAAAGAGTAATTCTGTTGTCCTTCAGAGTGAAATTCACTGTCTGATGATTGCCTGGAGCACCTGAGAATCTCCAGCTTGTGGCTGTGTCTCATTAGCTGTGGAGTTGTAGTCAAAGGAGAAGCTGGTGGAAAGCTAGATTTAGAGTTATAAACAAGAACCCTTCTAAACTGGGTTGATTCTCCTTTGCTACGTGCAGTTCAAATGTTCGGCAGAAGCTCTTGTGACTCCACCTCATGAGCAAACAGCATCTTTGACAGACCTTGCTGGACCTTAACTGCTACCAGGGATGGGCCAACCTCCTGCAGGAGACCTTTTGAGTGACTGTCTGAAAAACAGAGCCAGCTCCTCCTTATCCTGTCTGAGAAGCTGCTTACACTTCTCCACCTCATTCCATGGTCTCATCCCACCTTGTTAACACTGGTTTAAGGTACTTGGTTTTTCTGTGCAGTAACAGCCTTTTTGGGTGAATCTGGGAGCACAGGAACCCTTAATCACCTCTGCAGATTGAACTGGTTTTGCTTTTTTGGGCTGAAGTCTGCTGGGCTCAGCAAATGGAGGGTTCAAGATGTGGAATTGAGCTTTTTTTTGATAAGAATTAGGCGTTGAAGCAGCAATTTTGAACTAGAAACCTGTAGATCCTTGTAGAAGCGGGGGAAAAGTGCTGCATTACCTTTTCCCTTTCTTTTAGTTGGTTGGTTTTTTGTTTGGGTTTTTGAATTTGGGTTTTTTGGGGGGTGCTTTTTGTCTAGTCTGACCTTTATGCTTCTCTAAGACCTTTTGCAAAAGGCCAGGTGCTGGGTTTATGTCTATGGGTGCTGTTGTGCCTTTCTGGCTTCAGAAAAGCAGCTCCTTCCCTGCTGCCTGGACACCTTTACAAGTAGAGCTCTGGACCCAGAGGGCAAAATTGCCTCTGCCTTTGACAAAGGTGCAAGTGAAATGTCATTACAGATAAGTATATTTTGATAGAATATGTGAATGAACTTTGGTTGCTGCTGTCAGCAGAGCTGGCTAAATATATCGAGAGGAAGTGTCTGTTCTCTCCATTCCTTCCCGGATGATCCTTAACCCTTAACTCACAGCACTCTCACCAAAGTGGGAGTCAGCATGGACCCAAAGAAGGAAACCGAGAAGAAATTGCCCATGAAGCCAGTAGAAAACAAGAACAAATTCTCTCAGGCGAAGCTGTTGGCAGGAGCTGTGAAACACAGAAGGTTAGTTTCACACCTCTATAAATGCACGAGGAGCGGAACTCTGTTAGCAGTGTAAAGGGAGGCTGGCCAAAACTGCCTCCGGAGAGCCAGGTGTGAACCTTAGCCCTGAAGAAAAAAGGGGGGAGGTCTAAGAAAAGACCAGCCGTGTTTCTGTAGGCTCTCCCAAGCCGCAGGGAAAACATGAGGCAACTCAAATAGCTGAGCGTGTGTAAAGCGAGTGGGTAGTCACTTCATTGTGGACTGCTAGGCTTGGGCAATCCTGCCTGGGGACCAGGAGGGAATCTGTTGCACATCTCTGATTGTAGAGAGCAGCACCACCTCACTCAATTTTGTTCAGATTTGCATAATTTATCAGCTGACTTGATCTGTGTCTAAAGGGATTGTTTTTATTGCTGCTGGGGGCAGCAAAGGGCACATACAGGTTGCACGAGCTTTGTGGACCAGCCTTAACCTGAGGGCACCACATGAACATACCTCACTCCTTGCTGATTTGCACCAATACCTTTTCCATCCCGGGTTTGTCATCTCTTGGCTGCTTTGGTCTCAGCTCCAGTTTATGGAGAAACTGGGTATGTAGGACCAGACTTCCCACAGATGAGCTGTCCAGTACTTCAGATGGTGACTGACATCTCCAAACTCAGTGTTTTTGAATCTGTCCCAGAGAGATTATTTTAGAAGCTTACATTGGGCGTGATGTTTGGCTCCCAGTACAGCAGTAATTGCATGTCTGAGACTGTGGTGAGCACCTCCAGCACCTCTGTGAGTGGGGTGAGAGGTTGTTTGGGGTTTTCAAAAGCAGATTAAAAAAAAACCCTTTAACTGATAACAAGCAGCCAACATTTTTTTGTCTTCTACCTACCAGTACTTACTCCTTTTGGGTGCAAAGAAAGAGCCAGCATGTGCTTAATGGCACGTCTGGAGTCTGCTGGATGGCATCTGATTGAAGAGTGCATCTTCAGTGCCATCACAGATGCAATCACAGAATCTCTTGGCTTGGAAGAGACCTTTAAGATCATCAAGCCCAACCATTGACCCAGCACTGCCAGGTCACCACTAAATCATGGCCCTAGACTTGTTTTGCCGTCTTCCATTTTTTTGCCATCTTACCTTTTACTGCAAACTGGACAAAAACACTTGTAGCATGAGCACCACATGGACTCCTTGGGTTTTGTAGGGTCCTGTAAAGGACACAGTACCATTAAAACCACCCTGCACAGCAGAGCCTTTATCTGTACCTAATGTTCTGACAAGGACAGGAGAGGGTTAATGCACAGACATCCTGGTAATTCATCAGTTCAGTTCATGGTAGCTTTGTTTTCTGTGGGTGGTTTAGGGTTGCGACCATGCAAGAGAGCAAAAAGGAAACCAAGCAGTGACAAGGAAGAGTGGGGAAACACTGAAGAGTCAGAAGTGCAAGTAACATCCCTTTTTTCAGCACCAATTTGGACCCAAAAAGGATCCTTCTTTTTTTTAGGGCACAGACACCACAGTGGTGTGTGAACTGCTGCAAAACCTACTGGGTTTCTTGCTGGGCACAGGTTTTTTAGATGTTGTAGAAAAGGCTCTGGGTACTTGGAAGGAGGGGGAAGAAACCCTGGGAAGGAGAAGATGCAAGCATTGCACCAGCAGGGGGGTAACCAGCCCCATGTGCAGGCCTGTGGTCACGCAGGCTCTCTGAAGCTCTTGATCTCCTATGGGTCCTCCCAGTGAAAAGGCAGTTGCAAGAGCTGCAGCCTGGGCTGTCAGTAGTGTGTCTCTGTTTCCTGGGCTAACAGGTGACATTGCAGTGCAAGTGTTGACTCTAGGATCCAGCAGGTTTCCTGAGGAGCCCCAGTTAACAGCAGGCTCATCAGGGATCCTGCTGGCCTTGGCTGTAGTGTTGGAGGCAAAGATAAGGCTTTAACTTCTCTGTAGTTAACTGGTTACTCCTGAGGAACAAGACACTTTCTTATTCTATCCACAGTTCAGATGGTGGTAACAGTGTGAAGAGGTTGAAGCTAGATTCTGATCATGACGAAAAGAATCAAGGTATGTCCCAGCTGCTGCATGTGGGATGTGTGGGACTGTGTTCAGTCTGTCACCTGAGCAGCTCCTGACTTGGTGTTAAATCTGACAGAGGATTTGCTCTGCTGCTCCTTCATTCTGCCAGACGGCCCAGGCTGCGTCTGGCATTTCCTGCTTCAGAGCAGTGTTTGGCTAAGCTGCTCTTAATTCTCCACACAGAGACTGAGCCTCCTCCTTAGGTGGTTTATTCTGAGGCTTTTCTGGTTTTAACCTTAAAGAGTTTGACCTGACAACTAATAGGAGTCTCCTTTGCTGCCTTTGGAGCCCAGTGCTTGTCTGTTGACAGACATGGAGAGCAGATCACCCCCTTCTCCTTGTATCTGGGTACAGCCTCTGGTAGCCTTCCATGCTGTGCAGTGACCTTGCCCATCATGAAGCCAGTTTGTTTCAGCAAATGGAGGGGGAAACTGGAGGAAAATTTTGAGTTGCATTTCAGTCTGGGCTGTCAGGGCTGCCTTTGACTTGCTGTCAGATACTCTGACACAAACCGGGCGTGAGCTGCAATTGTGCGATGACAACCCAAGGCACTTCCTGCATCTCCTTCTGTTCAGTAAACTTTGAGAACATGGGAAGTAATTAATTAGCTGTGGAAGATGGGAGACGTTGACTAGCAGAATGAAGGAATAAAACTTTTCCCCAACTACGCTGTAACTGCAAAAAAAAAAAATCCCAAACTCAATTACACAAAGCAGAGCTGAGCTATTTATTCTTGTATAGTGGGTTTGGTACTTGACAAGCATCAAACTGACAGCCAGAATAAAAATCTCTAAATGCTGGCATAGAGCTGGGCTTAAAGTAGTGATGAGAAAAATAAAATCCCAAATCCCCTGAGGTTGCAAGTCCTTCCCGTCAGAACAGCTTTATCACAGCAGAAATTGCCATGTGCTGTAATTAAATCCTGCAATCAGCCACCACTGATGGGGGGTGACTGTGGCAGGTGAGCGATGCACAGCAGCTCCTGGCTTGAGCAGAACTGCCCTTCCTGCACTCCTCTCGCTGACAGAGGTGCCTCTCTTTCAGAAAAACCATCCTGCGTGCCCTTGGGGAGCAGCTCCGGGGGTGGCTCTACCGTCCACTGCCCCTCTGCAGCCGTGTGCATTGGCATCCTGCCTGGCCTGGGTGCCTACTCGGGCAGCAGCGACTCAGAGTCCAGCTCAGACAGCGAAGGCACCATTAATTCCACTGGGAAGATCGTCTCGTCCGTCTTTCGCAGCAACAGTTTCTTTGATGGTCCATAACACAAACCCTCCGTGTGTAACATAGTGCAGAGTATCTTCCAAAGCCTTGACGGATGCTCGATGCGTCTTTCTGCCCCAAATATAACCTTTCTAGCTTAACCGCTCAACTCCGAGACAGTCAGATGCTCAAAATAACTAATTTTACCTTTTTTTTAAGTTTTTTTTTCTCCAAGAAATGTTCCGTTCCTGGGGTGCACACTGAGCCTGGACGAGAGGTGCCATCCCAAACACACCTGGTAATGCAGTGAAGGCCTGAGGGGAGGGAGGCAGGGTGGGAGAGAGGAAGGGAGGAGAGAGCTTTAGCTTTTAAAATTCTCACGGAAATAAGGAATTGGGTGATCTCAGAAGTTTATACAAGACCAACAGGCAAAAAAATGCTCACTTGAAGCAGAGGAGCCTTGTAGAAGGAGCCATGTGTTCTCTTTTAAAATGTCATTTTTATTCTGTGTCGGAGAAATGGGGGCAGAACAAAAATCAAGCAGATGGTGAAGTGTAGATTGCCATGACACTGTAAAGAAGTTTTAGTGTTACATGATTAAAGACATTCTGAATGCACTTACGGGGCTTTTTTTCATCTCAGCTCGTGCCATTCATAATTGTTCCTGGTCCATTAAGCAAATTTCTGCTCTACACAGCCAGTCCCTTCCTCAAACTACCATCAAGGAGAAGCCTGAGCCTGCCTCCTCCCAGTGCAGCCATGGTGGTGGAGAGCTCTTGTTCTGTGTGAGTGCGGAGGAACTGCAGTTGGCTGATGCGCTCAGAGGTCACTGCTCCTGTGCAGAGTCCTGAAGAGTGGGATTTCCCATGTTGGCCAAACCTCTTTGTGTAGAAGCTGTAGAACTCCACTATCCTGTGCAGCAGGTGTGGTTGAGATTCATAGAATCTCAGACTGGTTTGGGTTGAAGGGACCTTCTTAGGTCCCACCTAGTCCAACCCCCTGCAATGAATAGGGACATCTTCAACCAGACCAGGTTGCTCAGAGCCCCAAGGTCCAACCTGACCTGGGATGGTTCCATAGCTGAAGCTGTCCTCAGCCACATGGCTGAGGCTTTGTTTGCCCATGGCTCATTACAGACACACTCTGCTTCCTCCTCTCATCTTCTGGGCTCTCTGGCCCCTCTTGTCTTTGGTCCAGAGTTGCTCCTGCCTCTTCTGCAGTTACGATAGTTACAGGACTTTTAAGTGGAGCAGAGCCCAAGCTCTTGCTGCCTCTCTTCCTGGTGCTTTGCTTTGGGTGACTTTCATTGTACTTGGCCATGGAGGGAGATGGAGAGAGCACACACATACACACACACATACACACACATACACACAAAATAAAGTGCCAGCTTTTCTTGAGAGTTGCACCTGCAGGGGCCTTGAGCAGTTGGAGTGAGCAGTGTCAGTGTGACAGAGAGGTGTAGGTGTCCTTCACTGCGTTAATCTCTAGCTCAGTAATCCCTCTGTAGAGCCAGGACAGGGTGGTCTGGCTTGGAGCACACTGGGGCCATTTTCCTGAGTGGTATTTTGCACAGCAACAAATTTAGACAAAGCTTGGTGGGATTTGGGGGCTGTAGGGCAGGTGTTGGTGGTTAGACTGGAGTGTGCAAGGCCACGATGAGCTGTTCTTGGGTCAGAGCAGGTGAGAAAGACCTTGCTTCCCTCTTTTGCCCCAAAGAGCAGGGATGGGGCACTCTGGGATCTAAGCAACAGGAGGTGTGGAAGGGATGGAGAGTGCTACTGCTCCTGCCCTGGGGCTGACATGCTGGAGAAGGGCTGGCACCAGCAGCTCCATCAGACAGGGTAGGTTTACCTGGAGTTGTTGGGGTTTTATTCCTTTGTGAAGAGCGTTGTCTCTCTCTTTCTGCAGTGTCTGCTTCAGCCCCTCCCCAGGGACATCTTCATCAGCCGCTTGTTTCCTGAGCACGCTGTTAATGCTGCTGAGAGGTGTTAGAAAAAATAACATCCCCACAAACACTCTACGAGCAAAGCACTTACTAGCGAGTGCAGCTGTCTGTGAGGTTCTTATGGAAAGGAATAAAATCAAGTTTTCCAGAGCTGCAGCCATGGAAGCTGTGTTGCATTCAGTGACATTCCCAACCAAGCCACCCCTGGGTGGCTGCTTCTCCCTTTGGAAAAGGCTGCTGGAGGTGGTTGGGATTGATTTGGTTTATTCCCTCCCGCTCTATCGAGGGGGTTTAGCAAAGCAAAACGCTTTGGACCTCTTCCAAAGGATAAGGCTTCACCAGCAGCTCCAGCCAGGCTGGAGACATTGAGGTCTTGGACCCACACGCAGCAATGCTGCCTCCCTGGAGACCAGGATGACAGTCAGACCCCCAGCCACACTCTCAGCCCTTCCCTTTAACTGAGCCTTGCTCTAAATCATAGAATGCTTTCAGTTGGAAAGGAGCTCAGAGATCATCCAGTCCCAAACCCTTGCCATGGGCAGCGACACCTCTCACCAGACCAGGTTGCCAGAGCCTGAACAGTTGCCAACCTGGCCTTGAACCCTTCCAAGGATGGAGCAGCCACAGCTACCCTGGGCAGCCTGTTCCAATGCCTCAGCACCCTCACTGTAAAGAATTTCCTCCTAATATCTAATCTGAGTCTCCCCTCTGCTAGCTTAAAGCCATTTCCCTTCATCCTATCACTACAAACTCTTGCAAAAAGCCTTCCCCAGCTTTTTCGTAGTCCCCTTCAGGTACTGGAAGCTGCTGTAAATGTCCGAGTTTGTTTATTAACCTGAGTATAACAAAGATACCAAGTACACAGTATAAAAATGAACACTGAGCATGACGGGTACAACATGGATACACGGACTCTACAACCACCAGTTCCTCAAATGATAATTATAATATATTAAGCATTTTGTTGCTTGGAAAAAATAAAAACCAACCAAACCAACAACAACAAAAAAAAAAAAAAAAAGAGGAGCAAGTTCTGATTGTAAAAATTGTGTCCCCGTTCCTCTGCAGTTATACAAAGTACATTCAATACTGAGAAGTGACTCCACAGAGCAGGGCCAGGGCACGGCCGCGTCGCTTTAGTGTTACCTCGGGCTGGGGCTGGACAAAACGATTCCAGACGCGTCTCCAGGATGAATTTTAAGAAGGGCAGCCATTAAATTAAGAAGTACAAAGTGTTTCAGGGAGGGTATGGTTTTGTTTTTCTCATCAAAGCATGTGGAACATGCACGGTTCACTGGGACTGACGGGCTTCGGCAGCATGCAGAGGACACGGCGTGGCTCTATGCGGGCTCCGAGTTGATGGGTGGTAGGTTTTGCTGCTTGAAGTACTGGACAACCTGCTGTGGCAGCTCTGCCAGCACCGCCTTGGCCAGGGTCTCCTTGGGGGCCTGCGGAGGGGACAAACGCAAGGTCTAGGGACCCGCTGAGCTGACTCGGGGACCCTCACCGTCCCCGACTCTTTCATCCCACGCTGGCAGACAGTGTTTTATACCCCGGGGTTATCCTATTCTGTACCCTGTTCCAGGAGAGCATTCCCTGGTAGGGAGGAATGAAAGGTCCTTGGTGAGTTAGGACAAGCTGCTGTTGAGTCACTGGGAATGAACAGGGGAGGAGGAGCACAGGCTGATTCTCTGCATCCTCAGGCAATCCTGGGCCAGCACAGCTGACCCTGCTCCATCAAGATGGGCAGAGGACCACTGGCCCCAGCCAGCAATACCCTTTTCTATGGGCTCTGGGAGGAGTCTGGAGGTCTGGAGTCACCCTCAGGACTGGGGCAGCTCAGCATTAAGCCCATGGCATGCAAGAGCCAGATAAGAACCAGGTAGTGGACACTGGCATGGGAACAAGGTAAGGGACATGAGTCCAGTCTCTGCTATAGTTAACTAGTTTTACACCCCACCTACATGGTGGTGATGGGAGAGGATGGAGGGATGGTCACTGGGATGTTGCTGATTTACATGGTCCCTGCCAGAACTTCATAGAGGGTCGTAATGTTTAGGGCCAAGGTAACTCAGGAGGGTGCCAACCCTCCACCTCCTGCTTCTGCCAGGGTCACTCCAATTCCAGAATCTCTTTCAGGCTTGAAACCCCCAATTTATGCTCATTACCCTCTCCCCGCTGCCCCACACTCACGTTGCGGAAATCCCGGAAGGGCACAAACTGGACGATGTCACGGACTGCCTCCTCACCGGTGTAGGATCGCAGCACCCGGCTGTCCCCGTCCAGGAACTCCATGGCGGCAAAGTCTGCATTGCCCACCCCCACGATGATGATCGACATGGGCAGCTTGGATGCCTGCACCACGGCATGTCGCGTCTCATCCATGTCGCTGATCACCCCATCCGTGATGATGAGGAGGATGAAGTATTGCTGCAGGGGGTAGGACAGAGGGTTAGACCCAGTGGGATGCAGGTCTCTGGGGATTTGAGAGCATGAGGTTGTCCCCTGCCCAGAACAGGCAGCATCACATCACCCTCTTTGGCAGCTTCCAGAAAACTGAGGTGCTCCCATTCTCCCGGGTTTTGAGGGGTCGGACTCAACCAACAAACCAGGTTCCAGCCCAAAAGGTTTCGCTGATTTACCCTAATGATGGAAAAAACATCCCAAGCTCTGCAGAGCCAGGCAGATTCTGAGGCCAGACATGAGATCTCATCTTCTTGCACACAGCAGGGTACGTTGCGGGGTGGTCCCCATCGACAGCAATGGGGAGCATCTCCTGCCTCCCATCGTCAGGCCGTGGAGAAGTGAGACCGGCCCATGCTTGGGGCTTGTCCATCTCCCATACAAAGCAGTGGGTTCCAGGATATCATGGAGGGATGTGGAGGGGACTGGCAAGCTGAGGGGGGTGCCAGAGCAACAGTGTTAGCACCCACCACCCTTCCCATGGGGAAAGGACAAACAGAGTCCTGCTGGGCTTGGTTCAGCAAAGCGGAGCCACACAAACCCCAGAAAGCCCAACCCCTCCGCCTCCAGGAACAGGAGCAGTTCCATCCTGGCCCTCGAGGCAGCCTGCATGCAGCAGGAATGAAGAAAACAAGCACTTAGGAGCCTTAAAACCCTTTGTTTCTCTCCTCATTCTTTCCATTTCCTCGGAAAACCACCAGCACCACCAGCACAGCAGTTCTGGAAAAGCAGGAGAGGGAACAGTGCCCCAAGCCCCTCATCTTGGGTTCCCTCCAGCCCACAGTCCCCTAAATCCTTCCTGAGCCTTGCGGTCCCCCAACGTTTTCCAGATCCAAATTTCAAGAGCAAACCGGGTTGAGTCAAGTTTAAACACAACCTCAGGACACAGGCGAGGAGGTTTGCCCTGAGCCCCTACCTGCAGGGCACTGCCCAGGGTTTAGGTTTTCCCTAAATCTGACCTTTTCAGAGCACATTATAGGTGTGAAGAGCAGGACCTCAACACCTGAGCCTGGAAGGTAGGACTAACCTCCAGGAGAAGCCCCTGGTGCTCTTCTGTGGTGACCAGCCCTGGGAGCAGGACAAGTGGTGGAGCCTGACCCGGCCTGGAAACCGGTATGGGATGAAGCGTAAAACCTAATAACGGGAACAGTTTTAGACTGGTCCCACCCTCTCTCCACATGCTATCAGCACCTGTGAATAAACCATTCACCAGCCTCTGCGCTTGGCCAGGAGGAGGGATCCACAAAGGACTGTTCCCCTTTGTCCCCTTTTCTCTCTGAAACCCGTAACGGGATCAGAGAGGGAAAGGTAGGACATCGTGCAGGGGGAGCAGAGCTCCTCGAATGTTTATCCTGATGCATTGCAGAAGCCAAGAGCTGATGCTGGGGCTCAGCCCTGAAGCTACAGCAGGATGAGCTCATGGGGACATGCCAGGAGCCAGGGAGTGGTCATAGCAGTTCTGATGGGTCAGCAGTGGCATCCCTGGGCTACATCGTGGAGCAACTTCACCCCCTTCCCGCCTCTTTCTTTCGTTAAGATGGCCAAGCTCTGACTCCACAGGGGTCAGGGGATCATCCCTCATCATTTGCTAACACCACTAGCAATTAGGCTGAGGGTGAGCAGGGCAGGAAAGGATCAGGCAGCATTAAGAAGAGGGGAGGCTGGATGCAGGGACCCTGCTGGGAAGGAGCATTTTAATTCCCCAAAGCTCATTAATCCTTCCCCAAGAGCCAAACCCTGTGTAATCCCACTCCCCCCTCCAGCCCTGTTTGGCCTCACCACAGCAGCAGGTTGAGTCCTGCCATCCCTCATGAGCCAACAGCTCCCGTGTTTGTGATCCACGTTGCCATGGAAAAACTACGACAGGTAGTTTTGGTGCAATTTGAAACTGGGAGCAGGCGAGAAGGGAGGAAGGGGAGGGCAGGTCCAGGCAGCCACACGAGCAGCAGAGATGGGATGGAAGAGGAGAAGCCCCCGGGAGCAGGTTCCCTCATCACCAACTGGAGCCAAGCTCTGCTCTGCTCTGGTAGCACCATTAGTGCCCATTATTCAAAATCTCCCTTGATTAAACTATTAGTGCTAACCGAGACGTGCAATTTGCATACGATTAGTGCCTCAGCGCCAGGAGCCTGTGGGCTTCTCCCTCCCCCACCGACATCGAGAGAGAAAAGGATAAAACGAGGAGCCGACCTGGCTTTGTGCTGAATTTAACCAACTTCAGCGTCTTCCTGTGCCCGGAGCTGGGAAGAGCTCTGGATGCTCCTAACACCTGTCCTAGGGCACCAAGGTCACCACCAGCAAGGCTGGACCCAGGGCTGCAGCTCCTGGCACACACTGGTATCCACTGCCAAAAGGTACCACCCAGCCTTACTGCCCCTCATGCAGTCGCTGAGGGTCTTGGTCACCTCCCTCCCTACCATTCCCAGGGCTGTTTGATCCTGAGATAAGGAGCCAAATATTTAAGATGGTTCTCCAGATATCCAAGGGACTCCCCCCACTTCATGGCATCTCCCATCTTCACCCTCAGCTCTCTCCAGTCTGTCCCCAGTCTCCACAGCTGCAGTTCTGTGGGCTGCTGTCCAGTTTGAGTTTTTCCTTCCTAAGTCGCATCTGGGGTGACTCTGCATTCTCTGTCTGAAGTGATGACAACCAAGAGCCAAGAGCCCAGAGCTGTAGGGATCCCAGGGATGGTCCCAGAGGGAGGACCCAGAATCATAGAACATTAGGGATTCGAAGGGACCTGGACAGATCATCTAGTACAATCCCCCTCATCTAGTACAATCCCCCCAGTACCCTGCCTCCCTGTCCACAGTGCAGGGAAGGACATGAAATGAAGCCCAGACTTCCATGCCCAAAGCCATCGGGACTGCAACTGCCCCGCAGGGACATGGCCTTTAGGGACTCACCGTTGCAGCCTGCTGCTGGGTGGCCTGAGCCGCAAAACGCGCCACGTGGTTGATGATGGGGGAGAAGTTGGTGGGTCCGTAGAAGCGGATGTGGGGCAGGCAGGCTGAGTACGCCTGGACGATGCCCTCCACACCTGCAGGGAAAGCAGAGGAGTCACAGAAGTTACAACAGGACACAGCTCAGGCTTCCCACAAGCCCCACTGAGGATCATCAGCCAACGCAGCCACGCAGGCTGCTAGGCTTCATTTTACTTCTCAAACTCCTTCACAAGTTTCATCCAGCTCAACTCAAGTGTTCTAATGCCAGGGGCTTTGCTCTTTGATTACTTTGAAGTGGCTCCTCAGACCTTGTGGGGTCAGAGAACCCTGGTGGCACCCAGTGGCTTTTCCTTGGGTTTCTGCTGTAATCTCAGCATCAGCCAAAGAGGAGGAGCAGAGCAAGAAACTGCTCCAGGTCTCTTGACAGAACCAAGAACCAGACAGACATGGAGCAGAGAGAAGCAAAACAGTCTCCTTTGCACACCCCAACTTGGTTTGAGAGTCGGTTAACAGCTGGCAGTTTGGGAAGGACCAGCAGGACAGTGGCAAGGGAGCAGAAAATCTCCCTGATGAGGAAAGGCTGAGGGAGCTGGGTCTCTTTAGCTTGGAAAAAAGGAGACTGAGGGGTGATCTGATTAATGTTTATAAATATGGAAGGGCAGGTGTCAGGAGGATGGCACCAGGCTCTGCTCAGTGGCATCTAGTGATAGGGCAATGGGTGTCAGCTGGAACACAGGAGGTTCCACATCAACATGAGAAGGAATTTCTTCACAGTGAGGATGACAGAGCACTAGAACAGGCTGTCTAGGGAGTTGTTTAAAACCTGCCTGGACATGTCCCTGTGCAACTCGATCTAGGAGATCCTGCAGTGGCAGGGGGGATTGGACTGGATGATCTTTTGAGGTCCCTTCCAAGCCATAATGTTCTGTGATTCTGCACCCCATAGCACCTGCACTAAGTGAGGCTGGAGCAGGCAGTAGAGCAGTTCAGAGCCAGCTGGGGAGAGGCACCGGTCCAACCACACAATGTTTGGACAACATAGGAGCCCTCTCTGCTTACCCCTGAGCAGTTCCTCAGCCATGACTGTGCCCAGCTCTCAGCTGCTAAATGCAGAGCTAAGGCTGGATTCTCCATCTGCTCCATGGGCCTGGTGGCTCCTGCTGGAGGAGCGGCTGGTGGGACACAGCAGCCATCAGCACGAAGGCAGATTTTATACTCTCTGAATCCAGTTGCACTTCACCCTGGGCAATCCTACATCCCTCCTAAATTTTCTCGCCTTTCTTGAGTGCTCCCTTAGCTTCACTGTGAATATCTGACACTGAACAGACCTTCAAAAACCCCCAAGAAGGGACTGGAGAAACACAGAAGGAAGGACAAAAGACACTGAAGACACAAAGTCCTGGCAGGTGCTCACCTGAACAGAACGGGTTTGTGGGGTTGAAGTTAATGGCAAACTCGTGGGACACCTGCGGAGAAGAAAAGACCTGGATTAATTTGGAGAGCCAGTGCAGAGCAGGGTCTCACAACCAGTTTCGACACAAGGCTGGTTCGGATCTGATGACCCCCTGGGACTGGTCACAGATGTTATATTATGGTCCATCCTGGGTCAGCAGCACCTCCCAACCCTCTGCTCCCCATGCAGCCAGGAGCAGCAGCATGTGCAAACCTGGTCAGGACTCGGCAGTGTTTGAGGATGGGCTGGTTCCCCAGTGCCCCACCATGGAGCCACGTGAAGTCATCATTTCACTCATTGTACAGTGACCCAAGCAGGCCTGCCCTGCCCACTGGTGCCCAGAGGGAGAGCACATGGAGGGCTGCTCTTGGCCAGTGCGGCCAGCACACCAGTCACCAGCAGATAAGATTTGATCCTGCTGCAGGTCACATAGGGAGAACAGAAGCACCCCAGGGAGCCTGGTCCTGGCAGCATCATGGCTCCCTGTCTCTCTGCAGATGGCACAAGGAGGGAGGCACAGAGCGAGCGGGGTCTGATGTGACATGGCAGCTACTGCAGCAAAGGCAGCAGATGATTAACTTCATCATCTGAGCCACCGCGAGGGGGAAAGGCAGCACAGGAGAGATGATGTGAGCGCTTGGGACACCAAGTCCCAGCACCAGTCTGGGCTGGTTTTCATTGACCATGAAACCATCCCTCTTTCAAGGCAAGTGCCAGATCTTTCAGGTTTCCCACCAACTCCTTTCAAGATGAGGGAGATGCAAAGACTGAGCAGCTCAACAGCCAGGGTGCAGAGAGGGTCAGGACTTCTGGCCTCCAGAGTTAACCAGACCAACATCATCGTGGACCAACAGACCCCTGAAGGAACAACCATCAGCTCTGGGCTTGGCCACTCCTTGCTCTGCTACATGCAATGCAAGAAGCAAATGGACTCTTAGGAGCATCAAGGATGCTCAATGCCCTCCTCCAGCACCTCTGAAGGTTGGAGGGGGAGATCTGAGCTTTGAGCCACCAGCTCAAGGGCTCGGAAACAAAAAGCTCCCGCTTGGTTCGTGCCAGAATTACACAATGAAGATGTTTTCTCCTTCTCAGAAGGATGGAGGGTTGCTGAGCTGCCCAGGCAGGGGATCGCTTCGGGACAGGCGTGTTCCCCACGCTGGCAAGCGACCGTCCCCCAAAGTGCCACACCAGTCCTCTTGAGACCGCTCCAGCTACACGCATCTGATTCAGACTTTCCAATTATACTGGGCATTGTGTCGAAAGCAGCAGAAACTATTTTTGCAAGAGGCTGCGGGGTGGGAAATAGCAACCAAACAGAAGTAGGTCAACTCCAGAAACTCCCTGCACGGCCACGAGCTGTTGGGCTGGCAAACATCAACAGCCCAGCTGGGGTCTCTCCCTGCCTGCAGAGCATCACCAGCAACACTCCTGGCCATCAGTAACCCCAGGGTGAGAGACACAGTGTGAGATGCGTGACTGGGATTTGCATACGCCCTTTCTCATAGAAACCTCAATTTTGGGTAAGTGATATCCAGATTCAAATCTCTTGATGATTTTTTAGTCGGAAAGGGCTCCACTTGTAGGGTTTTTTTTAGAAGACACTCAAAATTCTGCCACCCGAGTATTTATAGCTGAGGCAAGCGAAAATACTGCCATGTTTTGCACTGCAAAAAGAGGGGTTCTCCTTCCTTGCGATGGTTTGGAGCTCTGCTCCTCGCCAGACCCCGTGCATGGCACAAGCGCTGCAAAGCCACCTCTGGAGTTTCTGTGGATTTTCTATTTATCTGCCAGGAAGTGCAACAGGAGGGCTTCAGAATAACAACAAAAAAAATAGAATAAAAGAAATGATCTCATTTTGTATTCAGCTCATATGAAAAACAGTTCTGGTGGAAGCCAGTGCAAGCAACAACAGGGCTCAGGCTCACCAGTAACGCACAGGGACAGTCTCTCCAAACCACCCTGAAGGGTCCATTCACCACCAGCCTGTGTCCTCTCCGGTCTGGGGTGGGGACAGCCACAGCTCCATTGTGTTTCCCATCAGGAAACCATTGTTTCCTATCAGACTGGAGCCTGTGCCAGAGAACCAACCCCGCGGGGGCTTCTCTACCACCTTCCCCTGCCATGACTCAGTGTCCCCAGATAAGTATTTTAAAAGGAGCAAACAGAGGGGAAGCCTTGGGGGCGGCTTGTTGGGGAAGCCAATGGCTTCCTTTGGCCAACCCCACTCCCAAACCCGGGGCAGGTGGCGGGAGCCCGCATCCAAGCATCACCCACTTGCCTTTGCTCATCCCCCAGAAACCACAACCCATCTGCTTCCCTCTCCCGTTCCCTACTGGGAAAGCGCTTGAGGCTCTGCACAGAGCTGTTAGCACGGCAAGATGTTCCCTGACATTTCCAACGAGACTTTTGTGTGCAAAACATCTCGCTGCGGCGGGTGCCGGCAAGCGTTGGGGGAGCCATGGCAACAGGAGCGATTTATACTGCTCCTATCTCCTAATGATCTCCCCCATTCCCAGCCACTCTGGGCTGTGGTCTGTAACGGCCTCCTGGGAGCACCACCACCCCTGCTCGCTCCCTGCTGTAACACGGCGCACAAGTCCCAGCCAAGAGCCTCTTTGAAGAAGCCCAACGAGCCTTGGTGGCCAAAAAAGCATGGAAGGATGAGCAGAGCTGGCAGTGCGTGGACTCCATGGGAAGGGGAGTAGCATCCTCTGCCCCCAGCCCACATCTCCCACCTGGTACCCACCTCCAGCTTCTCCTGCAGGTGCTGAGGGAGGCTACTCCTTGCCCCCAGCAGCCTGACCCACCGCACACTTTCCCATCCTCACCAAGTTTTCCATTCCCACTCCTCTCCCCAAGTACTAAATCCTTGATGGCAGCTCGTTCCTCATCCTTGGAATCTCCCTACCAAGACTTTCCTAGTCAAAGCAGCAAAGCGGCAGATCAGAGCCATTTGCTGGCCAAGGAGGATGAATCAGCACTAGAGGGCAGCCGGCGGGATCCCCCCTGGTGCCTGGTGAGCTGCGAATCCTCCCACTTGACTCACAGGAATCTTGGTTCTGGGAGAGCAGAGAAAGGAACAGTCCTGGGGTGGGCTGGACATCCCCGGCCCCAGCCTCTGGCTGCTCGTGACTTACTGCACCCAGATCCCCCCACCCCGAGAACACAGAAGGCTCACAGAGACTCAACTCCAGCATCTCAAAACCAGCAGAAAGAAAATCCACGTGGAGCAGAGTGAGCAAAAACCCAGCTAGAAAGGACAGGCAGCGGGGTCTGGCACAGCTGCTTTGGCTGGGGACGATACTCCCCACGAGCAGGAGCAGCCCCAAGCCCTGGGCAAGATGAGCTCCAGCTCAGCCCTTGCAGGACCAGCGTGACTTTAACTTCTCTGGTGCCTAATCCCCACTAAAGATCGAGGTGCCTTTTGGGACCAAAGGGTTAATTTAGTTGGAAAAATCCTTTAAGCAAACTGAGTGCAACTGTTCCCACAGCACTGCCAGGTCCCCACTAACCCCCATCCCTCACCCCACATCTCCACAGCTTTGCAATCCCTCCATACACAGGGACTCCACCACTACCTTGTGCAGCCTGGGCCAGGCCTGGGGAACCTTTTGGGGGAAGAAATTGTTCCTAATACCCACCCTGAATCTCTTCTGGCACTACTCGAGGCTGTTTCATCTCATCCTGTCCCTTGTTCCTGGGGAGAAGAGACCGACCCTCACCTCACTCCATCCTCTTGAATTTCAGGGAGCTATGGAGAGCAAGAAGGTCTCTCCTGAGCCTCCTTTTCCCCATTTCAATCCCCTCAGTTCCCTCAGATGCTTCTCACAGCCCTTCTGTGTCCTCCCCAGTGCAGGAGAACAATCACTGCCTAGTTCCTGCTGGCCCAAGTCCTTGCAGGCTCTGCCTGTAGAACATCACGGTGAGGCTGCCCAGCTTCCAGCTCCCTTCCAGCCTTTGCTGCCATCTGACACATCAATCCAGGGGCCTTTTTCCCTGCCCAGAATTGTTCCTGCCACCTGACAGGAAAATGAATCAATGCCTGTTACTGCCTGGTGATGCCAGGAAGCTGCTGCCTTCAGTGCTGGCTCCGAATAGCGGAATGGGCTGCCCATGCCCCATCCCCACACCTCACTCTGCACTGGCAGAAATGCCCAGCTTGCCCAATCCTACTGTACCCGACAGCTTTTCCCTGACCCAGCCAGCTGGGAAGCCCCGGCAGCTCCAACACCACCCAGCAGCATCTGGACAAACCCATCACAAATGCCGAGATGGCCACAACACTTCACCTTCCAGTCGGGCGGGAGCTGGGCACCAAATCCCAGAGCAGGAAACATCTTGTCTCTGAAAGAGAAAGAAGAAACCCTGTGGGTGCGTTTGCACACTCGGAGGACTCAGCCACCCCCTGCTCCAGCCTGCCCCTCTCCCAGGACCACACGGTGCCCTCAGACATTTGCCTGTGTGGGATGGGGAGAGGTGGAATCCTGTCCAAACCCTCCTCCTCTTGCCTCTATGGAAATTCTCTCCCCAGGAGCTTTCCAAAGGCCAGGAGCTCCTTAGCCACGGCTCTGTGGATGGGAAATGGTGGCAGGCACACCCTGGGAGCCCAAGGCAACAATCTGCGAAACAAGCTGAGGCAGCAGCACACGTTGCTTACGTGTCATAGTCCTGGATGATCTGGCCCACAGCCCAGATCGCTGACAAGTACTCATTTGTCCCCATGGGGTTGATGTAGTGCAAAGAGGAGGGGTCTCGTGGGTTCCCATTGGAGGCTGTGAAGTCAATCCCAACCTGGGGGGCAAGAGAGAAGCACAGAACAACAGTCTCCATCAGCAGACACCACCACACATCTGCCACTGACCTTGTACTGCCTTTGAGGTCCACACACAGCCCCATCAACACCCAAACCCCAAACTTCTGAAAAAGTTCAACAAATTCCAGCTCTTCACCTTCCCTAACAATTTCCCCAGCTGATTCAATACAGGTTGGGCAAAGCCATTCACTGTTACACCCACATTTTTTACCAGGAGGCATCACGTAAGGTCCCCTGAAGCATCTGTTCCTGGGGGAAGCCACCAGCACCTCCAGCTCAAGACTGACGCTGTGAAGCTCAGGAACTGAGCCCATGCCAGCCAGGCCTTTGGATCACAAGGTCTTTGACCAAAGAGTCAGAAGCCTGAGCAGGTTTTCCCTGCAGCTGCTCCTTATCATGTTTCCCTGGGACCAAGCGCTGCTGAACTGCCTGGAGACTGTCAGCAGGACAGCACTACCCTCCCCTTCTGAGGAAGTTCTCAATTTAAAGCCATTCATAGAAGCTCCTGTGTCTGACCTGGTCAGAACACATCACCAGAGGAGAGATGCTGGCCCACCATTCAAGTGGAGTCTGTGCTCACCTTGTTGGCTCAGCACAGAGGCAAATCCCAGGATAACCCCTCTGGATAAACAGAGCTCCAGGGATTTTGTTCTGTGTCCACAAGGGGAAAAGATGAACCTTGACTGGGTTGAGAAGAGCCCCAGGAGGCATCACAGCCCAGGATGGACCACCACCCTGTGCCAGGATGGCTGGTCAAACAGGCTTGGCGGGCAATGGGACGTGGTGTTGAATTGGGAGAGGTGAGGTTTGATTAGAGATAGGGGAGATGTGTTGTATGACGAGAGTGGTGGGACACCAGAACAAGGTCGCCCAGAGAAGCTGTGAATGTCTCATTTTTGAAAGTGTTCAAGAACAGGTTGGATGGGGCTTTGAGCAACCTGGTGTAGTGGGAGATGATCCTCTCAATGGATCGACGATCCTTAAAGATCCCTTCCCTATGGATTTATAAATCTCTTTATAAAGTTCTTCTTCAAGCAGCCTTGCAGAGCCTGTGGTTCACTGCTGGAAGACCAACACCTGTGTGTCCAGCTCCTGCCAAGCCCCTGTGGGCACAGTCAGAGAGCAAGAGGGAAACTGAGGCATGGGGAGGGGGCTCATGCAAGCAATGCCACCCAGAGAAGCACCCAGGAGATGTGGCTGCTCTGCCTCCAGCATGAGACCCCTCTTCTCCATGGTGTCAGCCTCCTTCTCTCACCGTCTTGCTCAGCCAAGAGGACACCATCCTCTCCAGGCACAGGGCACCTGTGGCAACGTCCTCCTCCCAGCTGTGGCACTGCTGCAGTGCTGCACCTATCACAAACTCACCCAGGTTTGTGGACTCTTGAGAAGGGGAAAAACCCCTGCTGATGCAGCAGATCTTCAGATGGGTGGGGAATATTTCTCCATTCAAGCCTAAGAGCTCCGTGTTACCAATAAACTTAATCATTTTCCCTTCTATTCACTCTCCAGTGCCGAGACCTTTGCACGCAGCAGCAGAGCAACACACAAAAAGCTCTCGCAATGCTCCTGTTCCTATGGTAACTCTTCCTCCTCCTCCTACTCTTCCCCCATCGTGTTTTCAGACGAAACAACAAAACACAAACTGAAAAGCTGCAAGTGCCCACAGCTCTCCGGATTTGCACCCCCGAACTTCGCACAGACTGAAACCCTCATTTCTGCACTGGTGGTTTCACTGAGGGTTCCACCAGCCTCGAGGAGCTGCTCCTCAAGAGCCTTAGTATGAACTAAGGTAAAATGCAGAAAACCATCCCTTAAGAACCCAGAACCCCTCAGCTGGCTTCAAAACCATAAAAAGCTGGAGGATAGTTAAATCCTATGAAGGGGAGCAAAGTCTCTAACGTCTTGGGAAGGGTCAGAAGGTCTTTGTGCCAGTCTGGCCTTCAGCCAAAGTCAAGACAGCTCTATCCATGCTGTTGGATGCAGGGACGACTTCAAAGCCCCAAATCCACACGGTTTAACAGCAAAACGGGGCAGCTCCTCATTGCCAAGAAAAGCGACCCATCCTGGTGCCAAATCTCACGCAGAACCTCCCTCCCCAGTTCTGACCATTGCATAAGTCTTATACTACTGGGCAAACAGGAGCAAAAGACCTTACAGTGAACATCAACTGGCAGCCTCCCAGGATGTAGTCCAGGAAGGAAAAATCTCTTGTTATCTGAAAGAAAAACCCAGAATGAGTGTTTGAGCAGCCTCCACCACTGCAGGACAAAAGAAATAACCCCACAGAAAGAGCCCCCTCGGGGACCTTCAGCCACGGGGCAAAGCAGAAGGAACAACCTCTGAGGTCTCCCACAGCAGCATTTTGGCTCTTCATGAACCGCAAGAGGACATGCAGGGCACATGTTGGCCCACAGCTGGGGTCAGGGGCTTGGTCAGGGATCCTTGAGAGCTGGAAGTGTCTATTATGGGGAACTGAATGGCAGATCCTTTTCCTATGGCCAGAAGAGTCTCTCACCACCTGCAAATCTGGTGCAGGAAGACCTGTGTCGGTGCTTGCCCTACCGTGCTGCTGCCATGTGAAGGTAGGACACTTTCCCAACACCTCGGCTCAGAAGAAGGACCTCTCCCACCTGCTCCTAATCCTTGCCCCCATGTTGACACCAAGGTACTCACAGCTTGGTTTTCATACAGACACTGACTATGTTGAGCACCTCCTCCTGGGTCTGTGGCCACCCAGGTGTGGGGCGGCACCAGAAACTCACAACTTCAGATGCTGGCAGTGGACAGAACCCCATGCAGAAAGGAACTCACACTTTTACCGCTGCTCCATAGGACTTGGGACCTCAACTATGCTGGGGGGAGCTTGGCAAGACCTGAGCTCAGCCAGGGGCAGTAGGAAACAACCTGGTGTTGTACTCACTTTGCAGGACTTCACAATGATGATCCCAGAGTTCTTGTAATTCTTTTTCTTCTTCTGCTTTTTGGGGTTGATGCACTCCAGCTCAAGCTGCAACACGCAAGACAGACACCAGGATAGAAGCAGATGCCACCAGTGGTCACATCCACCCTCCCTCCACAAGTTTCAAAGTGCTGGAGAGACGTAAATGAACACAGAGAGACACTGGTATTTAATGATGGAGATGAACAAACAGGACCTGCTTGGGAAGGGGCTGTTTCTCCTTTCCAGGGGCTCTCACTGTGCCCAAGACCCAGCACACAGCAGCCGAGACACCCCAGTGAGGCTACAGGGGTCTGCAGGATGGGGTGAACATCTCAGCCAAGACCCTCTCTTGGTTTTGTCATACTAGTGATGAGGGCAGTGAAAAGCACTGCTGATCCAAGAGACCCCACAACAGCCATTGACCAGGTGGCATCTGCCAAGGCTTTTGGCAGCCTGGGGAGAAGATGAAGACACTTTCATACCCCAAAGCACCATGAAGTTATGTGAGGGCCAGCACTGCTGGTGCCCAGGCTGCAGCCACAGCGCCATGGCCTCAGTCACTCTCGGTGCAGGTTGGACTGAAAGGAGGTTGGACTTGGCTTCTTGTCAGCACAGGTTGAGGGTCTCAGTGCAAGCACCAAAACCCACCGGCAGCCCCGAGGAGACTCTTGTTCTTTCCTGAAAGTGTGTCAGTACTCACTGGAAGGGCATCTTGGGCTTCGCACATCCTGGCCACTGAGGTCTGAAACTCCCCAATGAAGTCGTGTCCCCCGTCACTGTCGTAGTCATAACACACCACCTAGGGTGGAGGAGCACAGACCAGCCCCACATGCAATAACCATGACCGTGAGGAGACCTGCTGATGCTTCAACCTCTCCTCCTGGAGACGCCAAACACGTTTGTTCTAGCTTGGGGGTGGTTGTGCTGTTGTGGTTTTTAAATAGACCACCCCTAGGGTTTGGGATGTTTATTGACCAGTCCCAGAGGCCAAAACCCACAAGGTAAGCACACGGGCCACCCGTTACCTTTATCTGCTTCTCCACATCTCCATCGCACAGTGACACCAAAGGCACAGTGAAGGGCTTCCAGACAGGGTCCAACGTGTACTTGATCACCTGCAGGGTGGGAGTGAGGGGGACGTCATTACAATGGGAGGAAGAGGCTGAGGGGAGACCGTATTGCTGTCTGAAAAGAGGGTGGATAGAAGTGGGGGTTGGTCTCTTCTCACGAGTAATAAGTGACAGAACAAGAGGAACTGCCCAGGGGTTTGTGGAGTCTCCTTCACTGGAAACGTTTAAGACCCACCTGGATGTGTTCCTGTGCGACTTGGTCTAGGTGATCCTGCTGTGGCAGGGGGATTGGACTAGATGATCTTTCGAGGTCCCTTCCAATCCCTAATGATTCTATGAAATGGCCTCAAGCTGCACCAGGGGAAGTTTAGGTTGGACATGAGGAAAAGCTTCTCGAAAGAGTCATCAGACCTTGGAACAGGCTGCCCAGGTAGGGGGTTGAATCGCCATCCCTGGATGTGTTTCACAGTTGTGGAGATCTGGAGCTCGGGGACAGGGTTTAGTGGTGGCCTTGGGACAGCTGAGTTAATGGTTGGACTAGAAGATCTTGAAGGTCTTCTCCAGTGTAAAGCATTCTGTGATTCTCAGAGGGAGCAGCAAGATCCCACAGCTGGATGGGACAGCCAAACAGCTTGGGCATGGTGGCTCTGTGGCCTCATCTACCCCACATCTGCTGCCTGAGCTGCAGGAACCACTGCTGCTCCCCAGCAGCCCCCAAGGCACTGCAGTCACCTGGAGGGAACCACAGCTGGCACATGCCTGTTATGTTGGAGATGCCCAAGGGGCAGGTCAAGAACTCCTTCGAGCTCCTTCCACAGAGGTGGTGCTCAAGAAGAGGTTCAGGGAAAGACAATGGAAGTCAGAGACGGGCAGCAGATTAACTCCTGTGGGCACAAGGCAGCCATGGGGGGATCTGGAGTGGAGGTCTCAGACCTCTGCAGCCAGAGCAGTGAAGCCAAGCAAGGAGGAGGAGTAGGAAGAGGCCCTTGGCTGCTGCTGTGGCAGGCGAACAGCTGCGCGAGATCTGACACCAGCACCTTGTTTTGCAGCCAGAGTCTGGTGCGAGACCAGGGGAAACCCCGACCCTGCGAGCACAGCACAGTGGGGAATCTGTAAACACCTCCTCCAGGAGGCTGGGAAGAGCAGGGGGAGCCCACGCACCCTGAGATGGAGCCCAGTCTGCCAGTCGCCGGGTCCCCAGGGTGGGTGGGAAAGGATCTGGCATCTCAGTTGGGCATTTGCACTCGTGCTGCTGAAATAACAGGCTGTGATGAGCACTAACCCTTCCCTGCTTGGCGCCTCTGCTGTGGCTCAAGGAAGACCAGCAGCAGGCTGGGAGCTGCACTGAGAGCTGCGGGAATGGGGAACCAGATTTCATAGAAACCACAGACTGGGCTGGGTTGGAGGGGACCTCAGAGCTCATGCAGTCCCAACCCCTGCTAAGAGCAGGGACACCTCTCACCAGACCAGGCTGCCCAGAGCCCCATCCGACCTGGCCTTGAACACTTTCAGGGATGGAGCAGCCACAACCTCCATGGCCAAACTGTTCTGGTGTCTCAGCACCCTCACAGGGAGGAGTTTCTTTCTAAAATGAGACCACTGAAGCTTTGCATCAAAATGCTAAGCTGCTCCCTGAACACGGGATTTCTCTGAGGGCAGCTGGTCATGTTTGGGGCTGGGAAAGAGGTGGCTGCTGGAGCACCCATCACTTGAAAGATAAACCTGGTGAGACCCTTATCCAGGACGACAGTAGCAGGGACGAACCAGGCAGAGACCCAGTGGATAAATCACTGCATCCATCTGCTCCCCATCAACCTGAACTGGATCTCAGCAACAGCTCCCAGTTCCCAAAGCTCTTCCAGGAGGAAGGGCTGGGGATCATTCCAATCCCCCCATGTGACAAGCACATCCCAGTGTTTCAGAGCCCAGTTGCCCACAGCAAACCAGGAGAAAACAACCAAGCCAGGCTGAAATACAGAACCACAAGAGAAATGCTGGGGTCGGTGTGAATTGAACAGCACAGAGTGGGGAAGCACTGGGGAACAGAGAGCAGCGCCGCGGGGAAGGGTCAGTACCACAGATCACACATCCTGTGGCTCTTGGGCATGTAGCTCGGGCAGAGGAGATCCCATGGACTTGGCGCACTCTCTCTCTCTCTCTCTCTCCAGCGTACAGACTGTAAATAACCTCCACCCTCTCAGTGCACACTGGTACAGCAGCTTGCTGTGGGGGAACAAGGGGCTCCTTAATGCCTTAAGCCTGGAGCGGGTGACCATGGGAAAAAGAGGGGTGAGGTGGGCTGTGATGGAACCTTCATCCTCCAACATTGAGTCTGCAGGGCTCACCCCCTCCTCTTTCTGCCAGCTGCCAGGAGCTATGTGTAGGGAAAAAAAAAGCCTTGAAACAAGCTTTGAGGAGAAGACAAAAAGCTGTTGGAAAGTGCTCATTAGGCGGGTGCTGAGGCAGACACCAGCCTGCCCAGAACGGCCTCAGCTCCAGCAGCTCAAGAACGTTGCCAGGAAGGAGCTCGGATCACTGTGGGTAGGAAGGATGGACAGGGAGGGGGCAACTACTCCTGACTGTACCCTTCAGGACCCTGGTACAGGGATCTGTCTCCATCAGATATGAGCCCAAGAGCTCCTGCTCTGGAGACCCCTGGCACCCACCAAGGAGCTCACAAAAGCTTGTTTAACTGCCCCTACTACTCTTCCCTGGGCCAGCTCCCACTACTATCTCTCCAGAAGGCAGCAAGCAGAGAAAGAGCTGTCCAAGGCTGAGCCTAGGGCTTCATGCAGGTTACAAGATCATCTCCCTCTCTGCTGGGTGGATGCAGCAGAGAGCAGCACAGGAAACATCTCCAGACCTTGCTGACTTCAGTAAACCTCAGTCCACTGGAGTCCCACAGGGCAGCAGGAAGGCAGCCCAAGATTCTGGAATCCCTGGATCCCACTCTGATTTATGGGAGTCCCTGAATGCCACCCTACTTTATGGGTGACTGAAGACATAATGTCATGAAGGGCAGGAGGAGCTGAGATAAGACTGGTGGTTTCCCAGCAGTTCAGGTTAGCTCACACTCACCTCTGTTCTGTGGACCAGCATCCATTTCCCATCGTCGCCTGGTTTATAGAACTCTAAGAAGGGGTCAGACTTCCCAAACAGGTCCTGGGGGTGAAGAGCAAAGATGGGTTACCCAGTGCTCTGCCCAGGTGAGACCTCCTTGCCTCAGCAGGGCCAACCCTCGTGTCCTCATGGGACTGACTTGAGCTCAGCAGCAACATGGCAGCAGGAATCCCACGGATTCATGGATCCATAGGATACCAGGCTAGCAGGGACCTCTGAGATCATCTAGTCCAACCTATCCAGATAAAAATAGAATTTAAGTTAGATGTCCCAGCAGCATCTCAAGCTGGGTCTTACAACTGTCCAATGTAGGGCAATCGACCTCTCCCCGTGGGGAGATGATTCCAATGGTTAATTGTTCTAATGGCAAAGAATTTTCTTCTGGACTCCAACCAGAATCTCTCCAGGAGTAACTTACACCCCTCACCCCTTGTCTTTTCCGTACAAAGGGATGTTCACACCATCGCAGCAGCAACTGAGCAGGCACCCAGCACATGTCTGTGGGATCTGCCACCACCCAGCAAGGTCTTTGCTCACACAGACCACAGAAACACCCTCCCAGCTGGGAGGAAGCTGTGCTGGGGCTTGGAAAAACACCCAAAGCCTCAAAGGATCAACAGAATGATGAACTGAGTGGCTTGGAGGAAAAAAGGAAAACAACACCCCACCCTACTATGCATAGCAGTGGAGCAGAAGACATCTTTCAAGACCAGAGAGCCCTGGTGCTGACAAAGGCCACCTAACACCTCTGAGGGATGTGGCTCCAAGCCTATGCGTGCTGCCCTTCACACCAGCATCCGCTCAGACCTTCTCCAACAAGTGGATGTTGGTTCAGGAGAAACACAGGCACCTATTCCCACGGGGCATCAGCTCCAGAGCACCCACAGTCTGGAGAGGACGGTGGTGCTGGTGACATCAAGCCAGAGAAGGTCCAGCTTTTCTAGGCAGAACTTCATCCCCATTCAGAGAAACCAGGACACTCACTGCTCGCAAGAGCCCAAACCCAAAACATTCCAAATGACTGACCAGGAACTGGAGCCATCGCAGCTGGGGTCCCCTCTGCAATGGAGGCCAGTGCCCAAGTCCTGCAAAAAGCTGGAGGAACTTCTTACAAGTTTAGACAGGGGGCTTTTGGGCTTCCAAGGACACAAGGGGCTGCTCATGGAGGAGGAGAAGGCAGCATGGACACACCAGGAGTCCCCGTCCACAGCCCAGGAAGTGGCAGCTGGGATAGACACAGGCTCCAGAGACGTCCCAGCAGAAGACCCATTTACCTTCCCACCCAAACCCTGCTCCCCAAGCCAGACGGAAAAGTAATTCACCGCAAAGTGGTTCAGCTTGGAGAAACTATAACATGCTCCAGTCAAAACTCTCCTGCCAGAAGAGCCGACCACAAAGGCTAGTGAGGATGCTCTGGTGAGATGAACAAAGTATGGCAGAGGTGCTCTGGTCAAATAAGGTTGTTTTTCTCCTGCCCATTCTCTCCTGTTCCTCCTTCTGCAGGGCCATGGCTCAGCTCCGGTCCTGCTCACTCCCAGCCTAGATTTGGCACTTCTCAGGCTTCTTTAATGGATTAAAGATGCAGCAGTGGTACCTGACCCTGCTGCAGCCCAGCATGGTTCTACCAGCACCAGCCCAGTGTGGGTTGGTGGTGGCACCAGCTCAGATGGCAGCAGGGAGCTTTGAAGGGGTCCATGGCCATCCCATGCAGAGCAGCCCGGCTTGCAAGTCCAGTTAGCCTTGCTCCACTCAAAGCAGGATAAGAAACGCCTCCAAACCACAGGATTGTGGACTGCTCTTTTACAACATCCAAACCACAAACATCTCACCCCTGCAAGCCTGGCAGGAGATGGTAACTGGGCAACCAGAGATGCTCAGCAGATCAGATCAATCTGCAAACTGGTCCAAGAACCTAAATCATCCAAACTGGAACCATCCACACCATGGACAAGGAGGGCAGAAGTGTCACTTCCATCAGATGCAGCTCCCCAAACCCCAGCCTCCTGCATCAGCTCTGCCAGCATCCCCACAGCTGCACAGCTGAGAGCACTAGGGCTGGTCCCAGGTGAAAGCAGCTCTTCTGCAAGAGATTTTCTCTTCAAACAGCTCTCTCAAGATCTGATCTGACACCAGGTACAAGAGCCTCAGGCTACCTCTGCTGCTGACACACTGTTCAGCTCCATCGTTTAAAGCAAGGTAGTGAGCCGTGGGTGGAGAAACCGTGGATGTGTCAAAGGGAGGAGGACATGCCCACAGCCTGAGACAGGTCCCAGCCTCAGGCTGGCCATGGCAGAAGCAGGTGCCTGTGGCTGAGCACAGCTCCAGGCTGGGCTACTGCTCAGGGATGGGTACGGCTTCAGCTCAGCTTGTACAGCATGATGATCCCATGGCCTCACCACAAGAACATGTATCTTCACATAACTCAGCCTCTGGCCCTCCTCCCTAGCTACATGCTGGGTGGTGCAGGAGGGTAGAACCCCCAGGATACAGCCCCACTCCACGGGGGTTTTTCTCAGAACGATCCCCCACTGTCTTTCCTAAGCGTGAAAAGGAGTTTTACTCAGCTCCCGTAGCTGCATTTCATCCATGACCAGCAATGACCCCAAACCACCGTGTTTCATCCCATTTCCTTCTTCAGAGACCATTTTCATGTACATGAAGTGACATGAACACGCTTTGCCCATGAGCAGGACCTTGAGCACCATGACACAATCAGCAATGAAACCTCATTAGCTCTTGGTTGGGGCAGGCAGGGACAGAGGAAGGAGCTGCCTGCTGACACCTCTTGAGAAACTTGAGGGAGGCCCCAAAAGAACAGGATTATTCACAGTCCTCATCCCAGAGAAGCAAGGTAGATGCTGAATTCCTATGCCTTGACTATGAGGCTGATGGGCAACAGACCCACAGGTATCATGTCCTAGTGAAAGAAGAGCAGAAGGTGCCACCTTTGCACTACCTGACAGAGGAACAGACTGGAAAGGCAGCTCCTGCCCACGGAGCTAGTGATGCCCCCAGAGAAGCTGCTGGCACAAGGAGTGGACACATGCCTGAGGTAGCAGTATGGCAGGAGGACCCAGATCTCTGCTCTTTGCCATGGCCACAGCTGCAAGGAGACCCTGAAGCCTGAAGGAAGGGCACTGAGTCTGCGGTGAAAACCCGCCCCTTGCTTTGCAAGGGAGCAGAGGGGGTATTCTTGGGGCGCTGGAAGAAAAGTGGTTCATTGACATGCAGGGGGTTGCCCTTCAGAGGAAGCTACCAGGTGAAGGACACCTTCCAGACCACTCATGAAATGGGGATTTCTTGGGCATGTGGCTCCTCGCTCCAGGCAGAATAAGAGGCAGGGAATAATATAATAATAATAATAAGAAGAAGAAGAGCAGCTCTCAAGAGACAGGGAAATCCCTTGGATGGACCAGGGGTCCAGCTTGGACTGGACACACCACATCTTCTGCCCCAGAAAACTCTTCACCCTGGCTGGAAAACTGAGGGCCATTCTGCCTATAATGTGGGCTCTGAAGAGACTGGGACAAAGGGAAAAATCCTATTCCCATCGATTGCTTAGCAACAGCTCTGGTGTGGAGATGTGGAGATGCGACTCCGGCGGGCTGGTAAATAAGGTCGGGTGGCTCAGAACAGTCCATCACTCCCCATGCAAGGCAAAACTCACTGCCACCCCCAGGTCTTTCCTCGGGAAAGACAGGTCCCATCACCGCTGGGAAGAGCAGCAGATGTTCTCTCCATTTACAAGAGGGGCTGGAGGCAACAAGCCAGGAGTACCCAGCACTGCTGGGAGATGGCATCAGAAGTGCCAGCTCCATCAGGAGATGCTTCCAAGTGGTGGCCACAGAGCAGTGAGCCTGCTGCCGAATGTACAACATGCCAGCACAGATCTTGCCCCACACGCCACCCTTACACCACCAGCAAAGCAATACTGCAGCGATGGGGAAACTGAGGCACAGGCATGCCCAGCAGCCAGCGGCACCACCAGGACCTGAACCCCTCCAGTGTCACCCAATGCCTTGTCCAGCAGGACACCTTTCTGTCCCTGCTCTAGCCGAGGGCAGAGGTTCCTTTAGGCAGAGTAGAAGCTGAACATCACATCCCACAGCCACAGCCCCACTCACCTTCTTATCCAGCTTGCGGCCAGCCATGCTCAGGGTAATGACCCTGTTGTCCGAGAGCTCCTGGGCAGCTATCTGCAAGGCAAGGGAAGGCTGCTCTTAATTCCAGCACCAAAACAACATCATCACCAAAGCAGAGGAGAATCCAGACCCTGAGGACATGTGCTCTGATAGTACCTGCTCAACTTCCACAAACCCCACGGACACTTGAGCTCTAGCAGGCTTCCAGCTATGGTGCTGGGGCTGCAGCTGGAGCCCCCAGGACAGACACCAACCTCCACAGCCCCAGTGCTGGGGCTGGATGAAACACCTTCGTTCACAGGCTGGAAGCCAACAGGTGCGATGAAGCCTCTTGACTGGACAACCCACCTGCTAGGAGACCCTGAGCAGCCTCCTTCCCCCACACTATCAGATCTAAAAGGAAGCTTCTGGGAATACATTCACCCCCTTCCTGGAGCATCACATCCTGGTGGCTCAGGTGCCTTCTCATGTACAAAGCCTCTGGCTACAAAGCCAAGAGGAAGCAGGAGCCATAAAACCCCTCATGAGCAAGATGTGTCACCTCATCCCATACATCCCAGGCTCTGCATCCTCTTGGGGGAGATGCCAGCAGCACCGAAGACGCAAGACCCATCTCTGCACAATCAGGGATAAAAACTCTGCTGTTGCTCCTGAAAAGCAGCCATGGGCAGGAGCAGAGCCTGGATCACTCTGGTTTAAGGGATTTATCCATACATACTCCAGAAGGGCTTCAGCTCGCAGCCACCAGTGGGCCGGTTTTGTCTGGAACGTGCTCTAATGAGCCTCTTGGTATTTTAAGGAGGAGAATGTCTGTTACAAAAACCAGTTATTGGCTTCTGTTCTGAATCACTGGTATCTTCTCACTCAAGGCTGTGTCCTGCTTGAGCATCTGCTCCCCACCTCTCCCTCCTCCGCTCCCCAGGGCGGGCTGAGCCACCCGCAGCATCACCAGCCACAGGACCTGTCCCTCATATGGCTCTTTGCTGCCTCTCACAAGGCTTGTCCTTCACTGACACTTGGGAGAGCTGGGGCCTTTGAGGAGATGCAGCTTCTGAATTTGTCTGGGCAGCTGGGTGAGCAGATGAGCTGCAGCTCCTGAGCAATAACAAGCCTCTCTGAGGTGGATACAACTCTTTGGTCTGCAGAACATCTGTTCACCGCATGTCAGCTTTCCCCTCTGCTCTGTACAGACATGATCAGAAGTTCTTTGTTGTGAAACTACAGCACCAGTTTTCTTTCCCACTTTACCCTTGGTGAGCACTTATGGTCACCAAAAGGTGAGGAAGAGGGGCTGTAGGGAAGCAGATGGGATCTGTCCTTTGCTGATCCCTACAAAAGCAGGTCCAGTTGGTATTCAGCATCTTAGGACTCCCTGCATGCTACATAAGAGCCAGATTTTCCTCATTTCTTCAAACTTCAAGTGATCCCAGCCAGCCAAGTTTCTTCCATTGAGCAACCTGGTCCAGTTGAAGATGTCCCATGGCAGCCAGGTGGGATTAGATGATCCTTAAAGTCCCTTCCAACTCATCCCAGTCTGGCATCTCAATTAAGGAGGAGGATACTTGGGCAAAAATTGAAGAGGATGGTGGTGAGGAAGGCAGGGTTTTGCTCCCAACTCCATGTTTTAGATGAGTGAGTCAGAGCCTGCTCCTCAGCTGGTACCCAGAGCCCATGCTCCAGCTCCAGACCAGGCACCATGCAGGACCCTGCTGTCATCACCAAGCCAGAGCAAAGAAAATAGATCAGAAAATTGCATCAGTGGTGCCAAATGAGACTTATCTGAGGCTCTTTGATTGCTACTGACACATCAACAACAGATTGGGACTCTCCTTGTGTTTTTAAAACACGTAACCTTTGAACTGGAACTTCATCTGGTGCAGCTCTTCCCACTGGAGGTCACCCCCTGCTCCCTGGGGAGGGCACTTGCCATCAGGCATCACTTGTGAGCTTCTCCTCTGTCGTGTGAGGACAAGTACAGCAGGCAGGAGAGAAAAGCCACTGCATCCTCCCAGCCTCCAGAGCAATCAGTGATGAAGATGCCCTTGCAGACTCCCAAACTCCTTTTAAACCCTTCCAGAGCTCTTATACCTGATGGAGGTTTAAACCTTTCCCAACCTCTGCTGCCCATCTGCGTGTCTCACAAAATGCCTCTTGCAGAGGGGATGCAGAAGGTTGGAAGATGTGGCAGTACCTAAATTTAGTCTTTTCTTTTCAAAACAACCCAGCACTCAGCAGCTCCACAGCAGGAAGGCCACTGCCCGGAGGGGTCTGTGGCGGGCGCAGTGGCTGTTGCCAAGAGAGTTGTTGCTAAGGCTCCGCTCCAGTCCTCTTCCTCCAGACAAAACCACCCATCTCCAGTGAAGGACTTGGTGGTCTTTGCCACAAAGAAATCACCCTCCAGGCATAGCAAAGTGGGCAGGAAAGGGAGGGGTAAAGGGACAAACAAGCAGGAGTTAAACCCCAGGTTGGTGAGCGTCCTGCATCATCCACCCCGACCCTGGTTATCACCCACCTTCGCACCCCCAGTATACATCAAGGCAGGACCGTACCGTTATCATCCCCTTCCCAGCTGGCTTGCCGTTCCCCAGGAGGAGAGTCCTTGTTATTTTCTTGCTGGAGACGATCTAGAGAAGGCAAAGAAAAGTCATGACTGCACAACTGATCAAAAGGCATCTCATAGGCATCTGGTGGTTGCTCACATTAGTTATTTCAGGTGAAGCACTGGCAGCAGCAGAAGGCAGACATCATGCTTGGGGATGACCATGAACGCCACCACCATCACCTGAGCCCATGGGGCCAGGCAGCAGCTCGACAACGCAGAGCAGCGACGGCACCAGAGGCTGAAACATCACTGAACCCCATGAGCAGCTCTTTGCATGAAGGAGGTCAATGGGACCTCATGGAGCTGCACTAATGCAACTCACTCCCAGCAAAACTGGACGAGTTTGGTCTAAGACACCAAACACCCAGTGGGCTGCTGCCTGCGCTGTCTCAACTTCTGCAGGAGTACAGCTGGGTCATCACGGAGCCCTTGCAAAACCCTAGACATTGAACGTCCAACTCTGGAAGTGCCAATGCTCTTCTCTCTCCTGCACTGGCAATGGTGAGGTCACTTGGCCCTGATGCAGTCTGTGTAATAAAGCAACTGCATTAATGGGCCACCTTAAACACCACCAGCTGGCTGACCACGCTGACCCACCTACTGCAGTGTCTGCTTCCCCCTGCTTCCCAGCACAACAGAGAGGGTTCTCCCAGCCCCTGAACTTGTGCCAGGTACCACAGCAGCTTTGAGCCACCAAATCACAGAACCATAGAATGGTCTGAGTCGGAAGGGACTTCAGAGATCAACCAGACCCAATTCCCTGCCATGGGCAGGGACACCTCTCACCAGACCAGGTTGTCCAGAGCCCCATCCAGCCTGGTATAGAACACTTCCAGGGATGGAGCAGCCACAGCCTCCCTGGGCAGCCTGTTCCAGTGCCTCAGCACCCTCACTGTAAAGAATTTCCTTCTAGTATCTAATCTCAACCTTCCCTCTTCCAGTTCTGAAGCCATTTTCCCTTGTCCTATCACTACAAACTCTTGCAAACAGCAAAAGAAGCGAATAAAATCCCCCTCATCTGCTGCCTGCGAGTCAGAGCAAACTGAGGACAAAAGACTTTTGGAGAACAAACCTGCCAACTTCTAACAAGGTCTGGGCTCATGAAAGCAATGACCTTCCCAAGGCTTCTAAATCACATTGTGTTCTTAAAGCTTTTCCACAGGAGGAGCAGAAGACACATTCCAGCACCAATACACTGAGGCAGGAGAGGTGATCTGCTCCACAACAGCCATGGACAAGGCTTTGCAAGCCTTCCCCTTAAGCCCTACAAAATTGAGATAAAGAGTAGATCACAACACATCCTAACTTTAATCACCTGGACTTTTATCCAAGTTCCAACCCAAGTTGGTCATCATGGCTTTTACCCATGGGGAGAGTCAGGTATCTCCAGAAGGCTCCACGCCAGGACTAGGTTAGACTTAAGCAAGTAGCCAACAGCCCTAACACAGAATGGTTCAACCTCAAGAGAAGCACGACAAGCAAAGCAAGTGAATTTTGCCTGGAGGGACCAGCGAGCCAGCAACAGCTCTAATCCTACCATGTCCCAGTGGCTGATGTGATCTGTGGTCCCTTTGTTGCAGGAACCTCAGCAACTCACCATGCCCAGGGTGCAGGAGAACTCGCCCAGGAAGTCATGCTCATACAGCTGCATGCTTGACTTGTCCTGGTCAAACAGGGCAAACTTGAGCTTCTGCACCTCTTCAAAGTGGTAGTCGATGATGAACTTCTTGGCGAACGCTGGGTTGAGGTTGTTCACGGCTGTCTCTGTCCTTTCAAGCTGTGAATAAAAAAAGAGAGGGGTATTTAGGCAGCTGCATCTCACACCTTGGCCACTGCCATGTCCCTTCTCTGACTTCAGCCAAAGCCACCCCAAAGGTCTGCAGGGACTGTCAGTGGGAGCACAGTGGGCTTCCAACAGAGCTGTTCTTCATAGACTTCATGGAGAATTAGGAGAAACAAGAGGCTGGAAGGACCCAGAAGTCAAGACTGCCATTCGCTTTGCCACCCAGAGCTGTTGTGGGCAGGCTGGAAGAAATGGTGTCTCCAGCAGCTCGGAAGGATAAGTGCTGGAAGTGGGAAGGCGCGTGGGGATCCTCCAGCAGAACGGAAGCACCGTGGTGATCAGCAGCAGCGATAAGAGCAGGAGGCTTGGCAGGCAACCAGGGGAAGGAACGGGGGTTTGTGGAGCAGCGTGGCACAGAGAGACACTGGTGAGCCAAAGCCATGATATCCCAGTGGTGGCCATGCTGGAGATCCCAGGACACTGGGATCCCTCTGCTCCCGGACCCTGTAACTGAGACTATAACAGCTGGGAGGACACCAGCAGGAGCTGGGCTCCAGAGCCACAGCAAACCACCATTTCAGCGAAACCAGCAGGAACCAGGGAAACTAAGGCCAGGGAAAGCCAGTGTATTTACTTCTGGTAGACGACAAGGCAGGGGGGGTCTGAACTCAACATTAGGACCCACCATCCCAAGGAGGAGCTTTCTCAGAGAAGCATCATGAAAGGTTTGGTGAGGGGCAACCTGTTCTTCCAAGGCAGCCTGGTGGGAAGCACCGGTGGCCCCAAGCATCCCATGTGCCCAGCAGCGCTGGCACATCAGCCTTTGCTACATCACCCCACTATCCCTGGATATGGTACTGGGGGCTACTGAAAGAGGACAGGTCTGATGAGGAGCGGCTGAGGGAAATGGGGGTGTTTAGTCTGGAGAAAAGGAGGCTGAGGGGAGACCTTATTGCTCTTACAACCACCTGAAAGGAAGGTGTAGAGAGGTGGGGGGGTTGGTCTCTTCTCTCAAGTCACTAGCAATAGAATGAGAGGAAAAAGTTGTGCCAGGGGAGGGTTAGATTGGACATGAGGAAAAATTTCTTCACCGACAGAGTGGTCAGGGGTTGAACAGGCTGCTCAAGGTGACTGAGCCATTGTCTCTGGAGGGGTAGATGTGGCCCTGGGGGACAGGATTTAGCGGGCAGGTGGGGTTGGGTTGATGGTTGGACTTGATGATCTTGGGGGTCTCTTTCAACCTTAACGATTCTGTGATTCTATGGAAGGCAGGCGCTCACCAGTGTGATTTTACCAAATGTCGCAGCACTCAGTGCTGGACAGACCATTCCACCTGCCTGGGGGACACGGCAGAGCCTCCAGCCATGCCCTCTTCCCAGCCAGCATCCCGTCCCACAGCTGGGACAAGGCTGAGCCACCTGCACATCCCAGGTACCACGGCAAGGCTCTGGGACAACAGGGTGTCTGCCAGAGCTGCCCAGCCAGGAGCATCTAGGGCAGAGCAGGAAAAAACAACCAAAAAATAAACACAAACCCTAGTCCCAAAGAAACTCATGCAGCACAGGAGGCTTTGGAGGGATGGGGTGGGAACGTGGTGACTTCGCTATGTATTTTTAATATATCTTTACATTTATAAACCCCAACCATTGCAGCTGGTGAGTGTTTGCAGTTAACTGCTAAGAGGCAGCTACAGTGACCACGGTGTTGCCAGAAGATCCCACCCGCTGCTCCCAGGAGTCAAACCTGTGACCACCTGGGGGCTGCAGGCTACACACAGACCCTCCTTTTCTGCTGCCATCCTAGACCAGAGGGAACCAGGTATCTCCTCAGAGCCACGGTGGGCTGGGAGCAGTGGGCAGTCACAAAGCATCACTGAATGCGTTTCAAAGTTACGGAGATCTGGTGCTAAGGGACATGGTTTAGCAATGGGCTGGGACAGCTGGGCTAATGGTTGGACTTGATGACTTTAAAGGCCTTTTCCAACCTAAACAATTCTATGATTCTCCACCTTATTTCAGCAGCACCACACAAGCAAATCCTCTTCCAACCCTGGGAGACAAGAGTGTATAAACAACAGAAATGGATTTTAGCTCCTTCCATCACCTCTAAACTACGGGAAAGGCAGGGACTAAGGGACACCAGTCCTCTTTCTCCCAAGTACCAGTTCAAAGCAGGTAACTTGAGGTCCCTCTTCCAGCTTTGTCCTGGATGGGGAACTAAAACCCAGCCAATGTGTCTTCAACTCACCCTTTGGAGTGATGGAATGAAGGGTGGTTGGCTGCAGCCCTCCGAGCATCCCCAGCACACAGACATGTTTGGTGCTCCAGTATGGGGAGATGCTCTCCCAAGTGCCATGGAAAGCTGGCGCAGGGCTGGGCAGTTGACTCAGACAGCACAAAGGCAGCAGCAGTGGGGCTGAGTCATGTGTCCCTGCTCCCAGCATCAAAGGCCAGGTCACTCATAGTGCCTTTGAGAGGACGTCACTGGGCAGAGCATTGCAACATCACCTTTCTTCATGTCACTTCTCAGCCTGTGCATTACGGTCCCTCCTCCACCCCTTCCCAGGCTGATTCACAAATATTTTTCAATTCCTATTAAGCTCAGGGAGACAAAATAATTGTATTTGGGAACAAACGTGACAACTAGAGAGAACAGCGAGCAGAAAGCGTTCTGTTGGCATCGGCTGGTGACACAGCCCACCAGCCCCTGCTCGGATGCTGGCACTAGCATGGCTGGGGCTGATTCCAAGGGATGAGACCCACGTCCTCAACCACATCCTACCTCCTCTACAACATCCAACATCCTCAGTCACATCTGATGGTGGGGACAAGTTGCTAACCTGGCACAGGGCAGTGTGGTGAGATGGGTTCATGCCACTGTACTGCTGCTGCCCCCAGCCATCCCTTACATTCCAGCTGTTATTTCAGATTGGGAAGAACTCCAGCTTAGGACAAAGGACACATCTGGGTGTCACACTCCCAGGGAGCCCTGAACCATGGTAATATGAGCTGCCAAGAGTCCATCAGACGTCCCATACAGCGTTGCTGCTCCACATACCCAGCCCCATGGCACCCTACTGCCATGGATGGGAGCAGGAGCCCCTCAGCTCTAGCCCCGTGCCACGCAAACACACCCCACTAACCTCCGGCAATCTGCCACTCACGGCTGATGGCCAGTGCCCAACCTGCCAATTAAACAGAAGCTAAAAATAGCACAAGGAAGAGAAAAACAAAAGCACCACACATTTGTATTGTAAAAGCAACTCCGGAATCAGAACCGCTGGAGCGAGACTGTGCTGCCACAAAGAGAAAAGCCCAGTAAAGCACAGGCAGGTCAAAGAGCTGACACCTAGCAAGGCTGGGAAGCTTGTTAGTCTCACCCAGGCTGCCGAGCAGAGCTAACTGCAGTCCACTGTGAGGTGCGATTTGTCCGGTGCCCTCTCTGCCGGCAGCAAAGGTATCAGCTGCAGAACACCTCAGGTGACACCCATGGATTCACCAGCTCCTTGGCCAAGTGCTCAAAGGCTGCCCAACAAGTCAAACAACAAGACCACTTCATTTCCCAGGACCTGGGACAAGTTTTGTTCGATTTCACATAATTAATGCCTTTTACAGGCTTGCTTTGCACTGCATCCACTCTGGAGCCTTCATCCCTCCCTCCATCCATGCTCTGCTCACCTGCTCCCTCCCAGAGCAGCTGAGAAGAGATCTTACACCATCTACAGCTGCAATTAGAACATGGAATCACCGTGTTTTCTCCAGACATTTTAGCCCTCAGCCTTTCCCCCCACAGCTACAAGAAATCCCACAGATGTGGGGCCCCAACGCTCTCGCGTAGACTCTAGAGTTTGGATCCACGATACCCAGTTTATCACCGACAGCTCCTCACCCAACTCCAACAGCCGCAGAAGGAGATGATATCTATAGTGTTCTCCACACAGAACAGTCAATAAAGCACCACAAAACCAACAGTTAGGAATTCCTGGCCCACTTTGAGCAGCCCCTGAGACATGGATCAGCCTGGGAGTCCCTGCTGCCGCAGCAGCACTGCTGGTGATGACTACGTTTGTGCTGCAAGGCGGCTCCTCTGGAGAAGCCTGGGTGCTGGCAGCACACGTGGACCCAGTCCCCGATGCTGTACAGCCCTGTGCCCCTTCCCACAGGAGGAGGATTTCCAAAAGGACACACATCCAGCCAGTGAGTCTGCTGAGAAATGAGCCGCTGGGATCAAGCCAACGTTTCGGTCACACTACGAAATCATTCAGATGGCCCCTGAGGGGTCAGTTCCTTCAGGTTTCACTAGACGGGGGAGCAACAGCCTTGTCCTGCTGTGCCCCAGGAGCACTGAGGGAGGAGACATTGGCATAAACAAACCACATGAGGAGGAAAAACACAACTTCAGGACTTACCTCCACCCACTTCCCATTGACTTCCATGAAGAGGACACAGAAGGGGTCAGATTTGGAAGTGACATCCCTGTCCAGAAGGTTTTGGCCACAGATGGACAACTCGACTTTGCAGACGCAGTACTGGGAGCCAACAGGCCCCACTGGCGAGGGAGTCACAGTGTACGCCATGGGCTCCAGCAGCTCCAGGCACTCTATGGGACACAAAAACAGGGAGAAACTTCAGTGCTAGTGGGGAGGCAGAAAACACTCAGTTGGCACTGGTGGGTTGGGCACAGTGAGTCCACATTCAGAGCCTCATAAGACTTTCCTGGCTCCAAAGCACCTACCTGTCCCAGTCACCATCCCCACGTGGCCACCACAACAGGCAGATGTCCCAAGAGAGAGCCCAGCAGAGCACCTACACCTGGCCCAGGTTTTGTTCCATAAATAACATTGTCTGCTTAAGCCCCCTGAAGGGAATAGGGGGGTCCCAACCTCTTCTTCCAACACACTTCCACACCATCTTGCAGCACAAAAGCTGCTCTTTGTCTGGCTGGCCCCAAGCTACAGACCATGGACCTAAGCTATGAGGGAAGGGACCATGAGGATGGGTGAGTGGGGCGGAGGGCAGCTCCAGCGAAGGGCCAGCAGAAAGCAGCAGCAGATGGTCCATAGAAGATGAAAGCAAACGTGACCATCACACATGACTTGGTGCATAGGATGATCTATGGATTCCTGTTGACCACAAGTCCAGTACCAAACCCATTTGGCAGCACTCAATGTTCTCTACACCAGCCCAATGTACAGAACTCCATCCCACACGGCAGCTTTCCCTTCTGATGGGCAGTTTATTCAGCAGACGTCTTCAACAGAGAAGAGCAAAGTAAAAAAAGAAAGAAGTATTTTCAGATGAATTTATACTACTGAACCCTCGTGGCTGCGGTTGCTAGCGGAGCCAGAGCTTCTTTGAGCAGTTGTTTCAACATCTTTCACCCTCTTTTTCTGGCTCATCCACTTCATCCAAAAACCCCAACCATCACCTTCCTCCACCTTGAGGGTGATGGCTTTGAACCAGCTGATCCCGGCGGAGCTGCCTGGGCTCCTCTCTCAAGCCCATGGTGCCAGTTGCAGCTAAAGCAGAGGCTTATTTTAATTTTTTCTTTAATGCACAAGATCATGTAATCGATGTCTTAAAATAGCCGGCCCTGCGCTATTTATTGCCGCCGACTGTCTGCCGCTCCCTGCGCAAAGCAAACACGGGGCAGCTGCGCTGGCGGAGACCCGGTCCTGCTGGAGCAGGGTGAGCTGGGCTGGCTTTTTCCACCTCCCCTTCCCCCAAATCTCAGTGCCGTCTCACAAAAAGCAGAGGCAGCAAATGACTCAGTGGGAAAAGCTTTTTCCCAGGGCCGCCAGGATGATCCCTCAAAGGATCATCCCAGTGCATCAGGCACCACCCAACGCTCCAGCCCTGCACTCGGCCCACCATGCTCCCCAGGGAGCGCATGGCCACAGTGAGCAAGAGGAGAGGTGGCCAGTGCCACTAAGAATGGCTATAGGCAGAGGCCTGGTGTCATGTGTGTCCCCTGCATGGACACACTCCTCACCCAGGCACCCCAAATCAGGGACTGGGACACTGACCTCTCCCCTAGGTGCCATTCTGAAGAGCTGGATGCCAGCTCATGGGCACCAAGCACAAAATCCTGCATTGCCTCCTCCCCAAGAAGGTAAAAGGCAGTGAGAAGATGGTGCCAGCCCTTTCCTCACCGTTCCAGTTAAGACAATCTTTCCATCAAGGAGCTGCTGGTCCAGCCAGCTCACCAGGGATAGAGATACCAAAATGATGAGTCCTGACTCAGGCTACTCCTTCCCCACAGCTCCAATCCCGGTCATAAAACCCTGAGGAGCACAACCAGCATTTTAACCTACCAGCAGATGCTTTAAATTCCGAGGGGGACTGGAGCTGGCACTGGAAGAGCTGGATCAACATCATCTGTATTCCAGCTTCTCCTCCTCTTTTTGTTCTCCTCTCCCTACATTCGTTGCCCTGTGACTTGCTCAGCATCTGCGGCCAAATGTTCTCCCAACACACAGTCCCAGCTGCCAGCTTCGTGCCAGTCACGCGGACACACGGTCTTCTGCCAAATCTGCCACCAACATGTGCTCAGGGACAAGCATGAAGGTCCCACTGATTCTGGTCACCTGAAGTTGTTCTATGTCCACAACACCTTGTGCGTGGTTTTGCTGGCCTGGGGCACACACAGGCCCTGGGGCCACCCAGAATACCTGAGACAAACATCTGAGAGCAAAGCACACAGGTGTTGTCCTGCTCCTCCTCCTCACCCCACAGGCACCCCATCCTGGCAGCAGATCCCCAAAGCACACGCAGAAGAGCTGGCTGGAAGCCCTGAGACCTTTCCTTCCTCTCTTATCTGACAGAGCTGCTGGGGACAGCGTTATCTGCTCTGCAAACTAACTCCTGCCCTGGAGAGTCCCATTCCCTCTGCAGAAGAGAAGCCCCACAAGCAGCAAGGGTTTGGGCTGAGCTCAGGTCCCATTTTCATGCATTAACAGGAAGAAAACAGAGGAAAAAAGAACAAGCAGTGACACTGGGCTTCAAGTGAACCATTTGGGGGCTTTTTTTTTTTATATTAATGGGCTGTTGAATTTCCTTCAAAAGCTCCGGCTTGTTTGCAGAGGGAGCACCAGGCATTTGGGAAACAGCCCCAGAGGTACTAACATCCACCAGCAACTGGTGCAAAGTCCCTCCTGGGGATGTCCCTGCCCTTCTTCATTACAATCTGTGATTTCTGTGATGGCCCATGGAAGCCACCCATGACTGTTCACCCACTCAGGCTGCTCCTATGCCCCACTGCAACTGAAAAAGCAAGTTTCCTTTCTGGAAGGGGAAGATAAGAGATAGTACCAAGCAGGTACATCTGGGTTCCCATCACACACAGACTGCAGCTGCCAGGCAGCAGAGGCACACCAGGAGAGCAGCGGTACCTAGGGAGGCTAGAGAGTGGGTGAAAGTTGGCTGTCAGGAGACTGAAGTGAAGGAGAGGAGCTGGAGGACACAGAGACCCATCGAGAGGCAGCACACACCGAGCTGGAGATACCAGGGAAAGCTGGGATGTACCAGGATGGGATGCCTGACGCAGCTTCCCACACCAGCAAAACCCCAGAACGGGTCCCACCTGTCAAACAGCAGCACTTCCACAAGTGCTCTGCAATGCAGAAATGCTTTGGAGCCTCACCTGGGCCACACAGTGGGTTCCCCAGTCTGTACAAGCAACCAGTTGGTGGGTTCCCCAGCCTGCACCAGCAGTCACACCCACAGCACTGTTCCCTCTGCTTTGGCTGGGCAGGCTGGGAGCAGGTTCTCACACATGAAGCCCCCCGGTAAGGCTTGGGTACCTGACCCCACTAGAGGACCTTCCTCTCTCCTGCAAGGCAGGGAAAGGGTAAAATCTGCCTCTGAGCATCCTGGGGAGGACAGTGGAGCTGGGCAGAAGTTATCTGGAACTCCTGAAGACTGGGGTAGAGGTGGCAGATTGCACTGCCCAGGCTGGGCTCTGGTTTGCAGATCTGTGAGTCCCACAACCTGACAGAAGGAACTGAAAGGACTGGACTGATATTTTGGGAGCCTGAAACTGTGGGAAGGAGTTTCAGGATACTATTTCCCCCGGTGAGCCCTGGCTCACCAGCTGCTTTTCCCCCATCCAGGCAGGAACTGGAGCTCCCTGAGGCTGCCCTGAGCTGCCATCCCCTGGGACCAGGGCACTAGGACAGGCAGGAGACCCCTCATGGGGGTCCCACACTTGCAGCCCTGTGGGTCAAAGCTGGGACCCCATAACTGTAGGATCACAGTCACTGCCCACTCACTGCTCCAGGAGCAAATGACGGGCACCCATGGGCAGAGCAGCTTGCGCCCTGAGAGACACCAAAACTGGAGCTCCCAGTGATCCACAAACACGACACTACAACCAAAACACTCCTTCGTGCTTCCGGGGTGCCGGTGGCCTCGGACACCAACACCCTCAGGCAGAGCAGAGCCTGCCCAGCGCCAGGGGAGCAAGGGGCAACAGCCTTCCTCTTCCACCCTATTCCAGCTGGAGTCCGGGAACGTCCTGACGCTGCCCCTAAGGCGCCCAACCCCACTCACCAGCAGGAAATCCCAAGCCCTCAGGAGCCAGAGGAGGACGGATGGGGGCCCCGAACTCCCTGCGGCGAAGGCACTTCCGTGACTCTCCCGGCCACGGGCTCCTTGCAGCGAAGGAAGGCAAAACCTGCCCCTCCACACCCCGCCGTGACGTGCCCAGGAGGCCGTGCCGTAGCCCTGGGCTCGGCAACCATTCAGAGCCCCTGGGCCACGCGGGAGAGCCTCGCGAAACCCTGAAGTGGCCAAAAATCGGCAAAGTGAAGCATTTCCTCTCGACGGGAGAGAAAACAGCTGGTTTGGTGGTGCCGGCAGAGCACGGGGCTGCTGCGGGAGCAGTGGGGCTCGAACCCACACCCAACCGCCCCGCAAAGCAGGGCCAAGGCAAGGGCTCGGTGCCCACCGTGCTTCTGAGTCGCCACTGCCCTCCGCAACAAGGTTGTCCACAGGCAAGTGGGAGGTTGGGTGCTCTGGGAGGCAAACACCAAACAGGATTCTCTTATCTCCCCAAGGCAGCAGTGCTCACGTCAGACAAGGGCTGCGATGGGTGCAGGGACAGACAGACAAGCCGGGGCACATGGGGAGGGACAGCAGGTCTCACTTGGGGTCTGGGGCAGATTTGGCCCTCCAGCCACTGCCTCAGGACCTTCCCACCCCAGTGATGCAAGAGCTCGGGGACAGATCTGTGCAAACAGCCTAACCGGGAGGAAAAAGCTGCGCTTGCTGAAGCCAGGCCCTGGTCTGGAGGGGACAGGCACGTGTCCTTAGGGGACTTCACGTGTCCTTAGCATTTACCAGCTGCTGGACTCGTTCAAGGCTTCTCTTCCCTACTGAGAACAAACCCACTGGCTTTTCAAATTGTCATTGAATTCCTATTTCCAGCCAAGACCAGAATTCATCATGCTACACCCTGAGCCGCTTTCTAACAACCACATGGCCCAGCAGTACTCATGCCAGCCCCACCAGCAGCCCCAGGCACCGTATCGTGGCATTTCCTTGGGCCACTCTAACACTACCACTCAGCCTGTGAAGCTGCACCTCACGATGGATTTATACCGGTGAATCTTATAAGGAGAACAACACCCAGCTGCTTCTCAACAGCTTCAGGCAGTGCTTGAGGGAACGTAGAACTGGGATGAAATGGTTGCCCAGCCCTAGATCTGTTGCTTAACAGCAGAACTTGCGTTCTCAGCTTGTTTTTAAAATCAGCCTTACACAGCCCATTTTTCCTCCAAAACCCCTTCCAGTTCCTGGAACCATGTCATAATGGAAAGTCCAGGACTGAGGGGAAGGCGACTATTTCAGACACAAGATTCTTGCTCCTGGCTACAGGCAGAAAATCCAGCAGCTCCCACCCCAAAGCCTCGGCAGAAGAAGCAGACAAGTAACTCAGCCCTTCTTGCCGGATCCTACACTTGGTTGGTTTTCTGATATTTTAACAATATCATTACAAGCTCCAAAGCCACCAGGGATCTCGGGAATTCCTTTTCCCCAGCTCCTGCTCTCCAGACAAGTCACCTCACAGAGCTGGCTGCCAGGAATTGGAGCCAAAGTGGCAGAAAGTGATGACTCAGGTCCGTCAGCAAACACTTCTCAGAGGTTTGAAAGACAAACTGTAGGATTTTGGGAGGGGAAAATCCTTCCACTATTTTTTTTCCATGCCGTTTGGTGGTTTTGCATCCCGCCAGAAGCTTTGTAAGCGCCTGCACCGGAGAATTTACCTTCTCTTCTCCACACCCCACCACCCTCCCTCTGACCATGAGCTTGAGCCAGGGCTTTCACATAAAGGGTTCCTTGTGGGAGCTGACACCCCTGCACTGGGATGCAAGCCCTGCTTTTTCATCACTTGAACTACTATTTCTGTTCTCAGCACACTGATGGCTCCTGGAGAACAAGCCCTGATTTATGGGGGCGCGAGCGACTGCAGCCAGCTCTGCCCGGGCAGAGGGTTCCACTGCACTCACTGGGAAACTCTTTCCACTGGGTGTAATGGAGTGAGAGAAGAGTTGCTTCCCTTGGGTTCTTTGCACACCACACTGAGACTGCTGAAAGGTGAACAAAGCTGATGCAATGCCAGTACACAATTAGGCAGCCCGGTAAATCACAGGGTAACCAACAGCTGTTCCAGCTCCCCACTGTTCTGGGGAGCGAGAGTGGGATCGCTGGAAGAGCTGTGGGGATGGGTAAAAAGCATCTTTCACCCACAACTGCTCTGGTGAAGAACCCGAAAAGGATATTTCTGCACTGGAAACCCCAACACCGCCTTCTCCGGTAGACTGGCCAGGCACTGCGGTCCCCCTGACCCCCAGAGGCGATGGTCTCTTCCTGTCCCCCAACACAGACTTCAGGAGCAAGGGTGTCCCCAGTGCTAAGAGGGCTCTCAGTGATCTCATTTCTCTTCAGATGAGGCTCAGAAAGGCAGTGGGGAGGGAGCAGCACCACGGGTGGCAGCTCAAATCCTACCACCGTTGTATGACCCTGTTCCAGCACCCTGGCTGCAACCCACAAACTGTGACCCCAACCAAACAGCTCCTGGGGCTAGTGGGGCACCTACCAAACCCCATCCTGGGCCGGTGAGAGGTGTCAGGCTCTGGGAGCAGCTCCAGGACTGCTGATCTACCCAAAGCGAGTGCTGAGGTTTGCTGCACTGTGGGTCAGTGCAATTGTGGGACCCCAAGGAGCCTAGGCGGGTGCCTTTCTTCCATGTTATCCTGGCCAGGATGCTCCAGTGAAACAAAGCCACACGTCACCAAAAACTGCATGTCCCAGGCTGTCACTCAGCTGGAACCAAAGCAAATGCAGCATTTCTCCAAGGCTGCTGCATGAAAACATCCTCCCCTGACTCAGTCCTTCACAACAGAGCCCTTCCATACTCCCTAAGCTTTGGTTCCCAGCCTTCCGTTGCTCCCTGTCCCCGATGGGTCGCAATGGGATGTGATCTCTAGCCCTAAACAAAACGTCTCTGACCTCAGAAAACCTCAGTGGTACCACACAGCGTGAAAACGCCCAAAGCCTGGTGCCAGTGATAGGGAAGCAGTGCCAGAGCTCAGTCCGGCCTGACTGTGACTCCAGCTTCTCCAGTGAAGTTCCAGTGCATCTCCAGGACGCTCCAAACCTGGGACTCGAGGTTCACCAGAATCTTCCCAGTTCCTTCCCACGAAGCAGATCCCAGCCCAACAACAGGGACCCAGCCTTTGGTAGGTATTTCCACCCCCAAAGCTCAGCCTTTGACTCACCTTTCCATCTCCTGTCCCACCTTCCCTGTGGTGACCAGCTCCAAAGGGTGTGTTCGCCCACCAAGCCCTCCAGTCCCACCAGCTTTCATTTAGCCAGGGTTACTCACCCAGAGCCTTATTGCATCAGGTCCCCGTGCTGGGGGAGCTGCCGGGGAGCCCCGTCCCTGCCCGCCATCCCCCAGCAGCCTCCCAGCGCCGGGGAAATGCTCCGCTCGCTGCTGCCTCGAGGAGACGGGGCTGGGCGGGGAGGAGGAGGAGGAGTGTGGTGGGGGGAAGAAACCCCCCTAGACCCCTCCTTGGTGATGCACGAAGGGCGTCACCGGCAGCCAGAGCAGCCCGAGCTGCTAACAGCCCCCCGAAGCAGCATTTGGGCACTTGCCCAGTCCTCAGCTCGCCAGCCTTTCCCCCCACCTCCCCGCCGCCATGCCCTGATGCCCGAGAGGAGACTCTTGCAGCAGCTGCCAGGAAAATCCCCACCCTGCGTGGGCCCCAGCGTTTGCCTGGGATGGGGAGTGGAGAGTCACACGGCCAGTTGTCATCTTCAGGGGCAGCTCTACGGAGCAGGGGACGGGCACGACAACTTCCACATCGTGTGTGGACTGGGGGGCCTGGGCTGGGGGAAGGTGATGGGAAGGGGGCAATCCCAAAGGATTGAGGTGCTGTGCGAGGGGTTGGAGAGTTTGCTCAAGGGTCAGCAGGCTCTGCCCCAGGAGCTGGAGAGTAGAATGACCCACACACACACCCCCAGGGCAGCCCCGATGGAGCCCCTACTCCTGCAGCTACCATCCGGGGTGAGGAAGGGGCTCACACCAACATCCCTCTACAACATCCCTCCCCTCTTCGCCCACCCCCGGGGGGCTCCGCTACTCACCGCCAAGCAGCTCCCGGGGGGCTGCGGGCTCAGAACCTCCCCATGGGCGCGCCTGCCGACCGCCCCTCGCCATCACCGCCCACCAGTGATGGGGGGGCCGAAAGGGGGGGAGTGGGCGGTGATGGCGAGGGGCGGGCGGCGGACCCGGTGCAGGGTCTCCATCACCATCTCAGGACAGGGGACCAGGCACAAATTGCCCTCCCACACATCCAGGGATGGAGCATCTGGGTCACCCGACGTGAGAGCCGCAGCTCGGAGCGATCGTGCCACGCACAGCCCCAGTCTCTTCGGTTTTTAAACACACAAAAACCAGCCCACGTCTTCCGAACACAGAGTTTAGCGAAAATTCTCTGGGCTCCGGCCAACCGCTCCCCATTCCTGGGGATCTGCTGACCCCTGGTGGTGTGAAAATGGTCCTGCGAGCCCCTGTCACCACTCACCAATTAGATGGGAGCTCATCCTGGGTTGCGGAGAGAAGCCGAGTCCCACGCTGTTGGCGTTAGATGTTCCCCAGAAGACCCTCCAAGTCTAACCTCCTGCTAGAACAGGATCCTCTAGAGTAGATCCATAGGAACAGTCCAGGTGGGTTTGGGATCCCTCCAGAGTAGGAGATCCACAACCTATATGGGCAGCCTGCGACAGGGCTGTGACTGGGAAAGTTTTTCCTTATGTTTAGGTGGAATCTCCTGTGTTCCCATTTGTGACTACCTGAGACACACATCTAGTTCTCAGAGGTACTCTTGGACCTCTCTAGTACCTGCAGCATGTCTTACAGAATCACAGGTTGGAAAAGACCTGTAGGATGGTCTTGGCTTATGGTGCACAGGATGGGCACAAAAGGTGCTGCACTGGAATGGGCTGCCCAGGGGGGTTGTGGAGTCTCCTTCTCTGTAGACGTTTAAAACACAGCTGGCGTGTTCCTGTGCAACTTGATCCTGCTCTGGCGGGGGGGAATTGGATGATCTTTTGAGGTCCCTTCCAATCCCTAATGTTCTGTGATAACGACGGGGATGCCACAAGGTGCACAAAGCCCATCTCTTGTTACCTCCCATCAGCACTAACTCAGAGCGTCCCAAACCTTGAGAGTCCAATCCTTACTCATAAACACCCAGTCTTTTAAAGAGATGGTATAAGTAGAGTGTGTAGAGGAGAAGTCTTCAATATCTCTGCAGAGGAGGGGCTCTCTGGAAGTACAGCCACACCAAATCAGTAAAAGGAAAAAGATAATTCACTCAAAGCTGAATTAAATCACCTGGTCTTTTAATTGTTTCACCAATGTTTTCACACAGCTTCCTACACTTCTTTAGGAAGAGAGCAATCCTATAATTTTTTTGCAAGAAAATCAAGCAGCAGGTGATTTGGGAAGCTAAAGTCCAGTTGTACAATTACATATCCCTGGAAAAGGGGTGGCAGAAAAGCAAGGATCAGTCTGGGTTGCTCTTTCCAAGAAGAGATTAAGAGTTAGGGATGGCTAAGCCCTGCTTACCTCTCTTGTGATGATCTCAGGATCTTTGATCTCAAATAGATTGAGCCCTTTGCTGTTCATCAGAGAAGTCAAAGCTGGTCCAATCCCTGTGGAGTCAGCAAACCCACCTGGTTATGGGTACAGCCATCCTGGCTCACAACTCATCATGTAACAACCACCTTGTCTGTCCATTGCCAAAATGTAATTGTGCCCCAACACCCTACAACCTGAGGGAAAATTCGCTTTTCCTTTGTCCCAGCCAAAGGGTTCTCAAGTCAATCCATCACAAATCTGCACATGCAGTTTCCCCTGCCACCCCAACTGTCTATTTTCAGTGTCTAGGAGTGGAGGAGATGGGATGTTGGATGCCTTACAGAGAGGGCTGGCACCTCCTCAAAAGGAAAACTCACTTGAAATCACTTCTGGGATCCCAACAGCTGAGATCATTGTCTGCAGGAAGTTCTTTATGGATGGATCATTCTGAAAGCAGAAAGTCTATAGGAAAATGGTTTCAAAACATTACCTAGTCCCAAACGGCCTAGAGAATACTTCCCTAGGACTTACCCCACTTGGGTCAGCCGGGCATCTGAAGACTTTAAACTCTACCCTGAAGGGAAGGAAAAAGGAGGAAAAAAGGTCACTAAGAGCTGCAGAGACCCTTTACTTGTACTGCTCTCTGACAAAACAAGGGGCAACGAGACCCACTGGAGAGCATAGAACCCACCTGGGGTCCAGAGGCTGCAGGATGAGTTTCTTTTCAGAGTAGGCAGCTCGGACAGTAACTGTAGTTTCCTGTGCGGATAAACAGCAGTGCTGAGACATGGCTCATCACACCTTACAGCAGGGAGCTGCACGGGGACATTCTGATTTACTGTCCACAGCGCTGAGTTCAACACCCTTCTGGCTTTACCTCCAGATCTTACTTGGTAAGGTCAGCGTTTACCTTCTCCATTTGCATGCAGCAACCGCCCCAGTCCCACAGCCTCTGCCCATGGGGCTCTAGACCAGCTCAGCCATCAACCTGATTGTTTTGCTACCTTGTGAAGCAAAGAACTGACCTCCTCCATGTACAGCACCATCAGGGGCTCTTGTCCTGCAGGAAAGATGGTGACTTCTACTGCTACCAAGGCCTTCACAACTGTCCCTTCAGGCTGAACAGAGATTTGGGGATGGGCAAGACTCCACACCTTGGCCACAGAGTCATTGTAGGAGGTGCCTTGAAAAATCTGATCAAAGAGCAACAGAAGAGTCCAATGTTTTCTTGTGCCACATCCCATTTCATACTAACTTCCCAAACAGCTGCATCCTTTTGTAGCTCTCAACTCCCTCTCCAGTTCCTAAAGGTCAGTAACTCAGCTGGGTTCCAGGGCAGCTGTGCCAGCAGGGAGGGCATAAAAATCCCCCTTGCAAAGCACCACAGTTTCTCCATCAGTCCCTGCTTTTCCCCATCAGACCCACCCAACACTTGAGCTGTGGAGGGAAGAACACTAGATATTACTGTTCAACAGGATCCATCTGAGAAGCTCCTGACAGAAAATGCCCTGAATAGGACCAAGAGTTACCATCTGCACTGTCTTCCGCTGCGCTTCCGTGTCTTCTGCCTCGAACAGCTCCTTCAGAAACAAACCAGAGTTAGATTGCAGAGCAGCATGATGTAAGGTTATGGTTAGCTCCCTATGCAGGGAGGGTGGCCCACAACACTGGTGTGGCTTGTGGCTAATGCAGAGCCACTGCTGAGCTCCCCCTTAGCCCACCCCCTTTCTACCTCAGCACTCCCACAGGAGACCATGTCCCTCTATGGCTCAAGAGATGAGTTCTCCATCAGCTGGTGTTGCTACTCTGAGGGATGCTGCTGCCTGGCAGCTCAGGCTTATGAGAAGGTACCAATTTCTGAGCAGGGTCACATGTCGTGACGAACTGTGGGTTTGTCTTCTACAGAAACTCTCTCAACAAACCCAGTATTTAGAGAACTTTTTACTCTCTCCCCAGAACACGGTGCACAAGGTTAGGGGGGAACTGCCCTGAAAGAGTCACCTGCAGCTTCTCCCCACTGATGGTCATCACCAGGCGCTTGTCTAGGAAGGCAGCGGAAGCCAGGGAGCTGAGGGTGTGCTGGGACAGCCAGAAGTAGAGCATCCGGGACTCAGTCAGCAGTGACGGTGAGAAGACAGAGTCACTGAAGGCATCCGAATGGTTCTTGTAGAACACAAAGCCCTTTAAAAGAAAGCGAGTGAGCTGGCCACGAGGAGCAGCAGGGAGATGGCACACAACATCAATCCCTATGTCTGCACAGCAGACTAAGCTGTGGCTGCATTGCCCTGCAGCCAGCACCAGCACCCTCTGGTCTCTGAGCAGCTGGGGTTACATTACCTTGTGGTAGGATTCGAGGTAATTTGCTTTTATTAAAGGATCTGATGCCAGGGAGATGTCGACACCAATATCCTCATCCTGGACAAAATTTGCTGCAGGAAGAGTAGAAACCTCACACCAGGAACACAATGCCGAGCAGACCTCATGACAGTCACCCTTAGGACTTACTGCAGAAGGAGACTAAAGGGACACAGGAGGCACTAAAGGACACAGGGATGGGGCCAGTCCCATTGCTTTGCCTGGTGCTGAACCTGTTACTGCTCGCTGGGTTTAGTTTCTCTGCTGGAAAATAGGGGAGTTGTACACTCTGGTCCCTTTCCCTGATAACTGGAACTGAGAACCACAGGAAATCTTCAAGCAGGCACATGCTGCAGCATCTCAGCCTCAGTACTGCAGGACACACTCAGGCTCGACCCAACACCAGCCCTTTAGCTGCTCTGCACCACTGGTCATCGCAGAGCAAAGGAGAAATACCTTATGAACTGGAGTGTGTTTTCTGACCAGTGCAATTGCCCTTAAACACTCACCTGGTGTGGAAAACTCAGAACATGATGCTGCTGAGGTTTATTTTGCTGTTCCATGTGGGCTGGGGGTTTCACCCACATTTCCAAAGGACTTGTGGGATGGATGTGGCTACTGCCCTGCTGGAGCTCAGGCATTACCAGTTGCACATCAAACCAGAAAGAGGCAACCCCAGGGTATTTACCTGCTAAATCATGGACAAAATTTGCCATCATCTGGGCAAGGAAATTTATCTCATTGCACACCTATGAGACAAGAGAAAAACCAAAGGTGGAGGGAGAATCTGGCATTGTGGTATGGAGCTGGTGAGACCTGGCTGCTGTTGGCCAGAGTCTGGCACCATCAGAGACCCCCAGTGCCAGCACAACCACCCACCTCAAGGGATGGAGGGGCTGTGGGTTCTTTCTGCCTGGATTTTCATGAGCACTAGGTATGAAACACTATTCTCTCACGGGGGGGATGTGGGCAGAGGAGCGAGCAACACACACCCACCTCTGCTCCATTCCTGACCTTACCTCACTCTTGAGAACAAGCTTCAAAGTGAAGGACATGAAATCTGTGAAGAGCTGCTTCAGCCAGCCCGGCCTGCCAAAGACGGGAGAGTCAGGAACCACCTCATGGCCCCAGCGGTGGGTGATGCACAGGCTGGAGTACTCAGGGACCAGCAGAAGGGCCTGAGAAGTGGGGTTTGATGAGGGGACAGACTCACTCCTTGTCTCCTTGGAGGTGAAGCGTAAGTTTGTGGAAGGTCAGGTAGCAGTCAGAGGCGTCAGCAGCCACCTGGTCCTTCTGGCACACTGCACGGGATGGAAGGAAAGAGGAAGAACCTGGCTGATTTGGCCTCTAGGACAAGGGCACATGGCAGACACTGCAGCCCTGGAGCAGAACATTGCTTCAAGGGCAGCCAGGGTTCCCCACAGCCCCTGGGGGATGTTCCTACAGAACTCTAGACTGGCACAGATGGAGCTGCTTTGTGCCTGGGTGGGGTGTTTCAGCGCTGAGCTGGTTATGAGCTCTTGCATCACATGGCTACCTTGGCCCCCCAAGGCACAGGTAGTGACCCACTTCCTGAGACCCCCAGAATCAGCAACCCCAGTGATTACTTACTCAGTTTAATGTTCAGCTCGAGGTCAATGGAAGACCCAATTTCAAAGTCAACTGAGTGGAAGAGCTGCAAACTATAAGGGCAGAAGAGAGGAGGCTCAGCAGCACATCCTGGGAGCAGCTTCTCCCCCACAGCACAGGGAGCACCAAAGGGCAGTGAAGGAATCCACTGGTACACTTGGGCCATCCCATCTCCTCACATGGCGTAACGTGGGGGCAGAAAGGCAGAAAGCAAGAGGGGAAGAGCAAGGGTAGATCTTAGCAGCATCTTGTGTCACCCAGGCAGTGAGCGATGCTGATGTCAGAGGACCAGTGGAGTGCAGCCTCTCCACACGCCCTTGCACCACGGGTCTGAGGACAAGATGCTCCACAGCAGCTGGCCCTCAGGTACTTACAACCAAGCCCCTGCATAGCCGTAGTTCAGGGTCCCTTTGAAGGAGGCTGACACGTTTTTAATGGTGATGTGAATGGCATCATCTTCCCTGAGCTCCACCTCGCTCTGCTCTATGGACAAGTCATTGACCTGGATGCTGGAAACAGCAAGAACCCAGTTTGTCCCCAGCCTGAGGCTGTTTTCTTTGATCAAGTGAGACAAGTTTGCTCCTGAGGACATGGGAACTCACAGGGGTCTGGGCCAGCTCCAGACTCAGAGGCTTTTGCAAGTCACAGGGGCCACAGCACAAGGACACCGGGTCTTTTGCCCAGTCTCAGCATGCTGCTCCTCCCAGAGATCATAGAATCACACGCTGGGTTGGGTTGGGAAGGCATCTCAGTGATCACCCAGTCCCAACCCCCTGCCATGGGCAGCGACACCTCTCACCAGACCAGATTGACCAGAGGCCCATCCAAGCTGGCCTTGAACACTGCCAGGGATGGAGCAGCCACAACCTCCCTGGGCAGCCTGTCCCAGTGCCTCATTACCCTCACAGAGAGGAATTTCTTCCTCAGATCTGATCCAAATCTCCCCTCTTTCATGCTCAGGTACAAGGTGGGGGGGTACATTTACACAGGAACTGGGGAGCCTGGCACTGCAGGATGATTGCGGTGCCCCATGTGAGCTGCAGCCACAGCAGGACCAGTCCTGTGCTCACACCAAACTAGCCCCAAACCAGTCAGCAACACAGCAAAACCCAGCCCCATCCTGGTTTGTCACACAGTGTTGCCCAGTGCCCCCCCACCCCCAGACACGCTGATACTCACTTGGTGAGCCCATAGGCCACCTTGCCGAGCAGCCGCATAGACCGTTCCCCGGTGATGTTTGGGAACTTGGCATTTCTGAACGCTGCTTGTATGACCTGGGCCGTCTCCTGGTTCACTATCAGGGGAGAAAAGGGCAAGACCCACCAACCTGCAGCTGCTGCTGGCTCCAGGGTCTACACCCTGGAGTCTGAGTCGTTTCCGTCAGATCGAGGAATCACTGCAGGTAGTTGGTGAGTAAATATAAAACAAAAACCCTCCAAGAGCCGGAGGCAGCAGCAGGACCATCCCCAGGGCATTGAGCCCAGGTCTCTGCTTCCACCTTGAGAACAGCTTTTGAAAGGGTTGAGGCTGTGCCTGTCCTCACACTCCACAAGCTCTTGGCTTCACCCTCATCCTTTGCTCAGAAGCTGCTGTCTCTTGCATTGGAGTCCACTGCTGGGTTTGCAGAGGGGAACTTCTGAGATCCACAAGTCTGGACTCATGTTCCTAAAACCCTTCAGCCCATCCCAGCCTCAGGATTATACAGGACTTTTCCCTGTAGAAACACATTCCCTTCTGCATGTCCCATTGACAACAGAGGGGATGGGACAGAGCTCTCCCCACCCTTTGCAGAATTAATACTTCCCCCCCACATGCAAAGCCCCCAAATCCTTCCAAATAGCCCACAGGAGCAGAGAGTCTGTTTCTTCCTGCCTGCGCACTGACCCCAAGAGACAAGGACACAGCAAGGTGAGAAACCCAGCATGATGGACACTAGTCCCTGGGGGCAAAGAGAGGGGCTGGGAAAACTTTCCCAGCTCCTTTGGGAAGCTGTGCCTGTTTGGTTCAGGTGCCCATGGCCTAACCTGGGATCCCAGGATAAAGGGCTTTCACAAGAGCTGAGGAAGGGAGAAGCCTCCTCACTCAGCTGATCTCTGCCCAGCTTCTCCTAATGGAGGGGGGAAACGCAGCCCCCCCCACAGACACTTACACAGCAGCGTCGCAGGCTTGGTCATCCTGCACACGATCCCCGTCACGCTGTAAGGGAACGGCCCGAACTCGCAGCCTGCTGATGCATGGACCAGCATCAGCCAGATCCCAATGGTCCCCAGCCCCATCCCACCAGCCCGGAGCATCTTCAGCCAGAGCAGAAAGCGCCGACTGACCCTTGCCTGTGGCAAAGGCTGCTTTCATACCTCCAAGCAGACCTCATTTGAAGCAGGACATGACCTGCTTCCTCTGGTTATCAAAACCCATCACACGTTTCCTAATCTTCCTATAGTTTCCTTAACTCTCCCCAAGGCACTCACTGCCTTCCTCCCAGAGCAGATGCTTGGGCTTCAGCGCTTGGCTCTCCTGCCAAGACTCAGGACATGCTTCCAGATGGGTAGACAGAGTTGGAGGGAGATTAGGAGATAAAGTCAAGGGAGCCACCTCACACTCTGTCTCCAGCAAGTTCAACCCTTGTTCCACAAAGAGATGATTTTCATTCCTGCAGCAATTCACCCACAAATCTCTGTTCCAGAGGCACCTACCTTACCAACCCATATTCCCTCACTCCCTGTTGTGGTGTGCAGGTTCACCCCAAAACAAGCTCCAGGACAAAACTGAGTGGGGCCATTTCCACAACACAGCTCAGGCAGCTCCCACCAACCATTTTGCCAGCAAAGACCGATGGAGAAGGAGAGATCCTGGCAGTGCTGCAGGAGCACAGTCCTCCCCTGGGTGAGACAAGGTGCCAGCCTCCTGCTCTCCTGGCAGACACCCCACGTTCCTCACTTGGGGCTTCCTGCAGGGCCAACCCACACCCCCCCGTCCGGCAGCCCCCACCCTGCTGGGCTGTTTTCTTCCTGAGTTGAGAAAGTGAATGGCCTCAGGTACCCCGCAGAGCCACTTGCGGTCACTGACCCAACGAGGGAAACCAAGAATCCACAGGCTTCCTCCAGACTGCTCCAGGCAAGCGGTGGCCAGCACAGGCTACTGGCTGAGAGGTGAAACCAGCAGTTAAACACTGAGAGCACCTACAGATCCAGCAGCTGCTGGACCAGCATCACTCCCACACCACAGCCCAGCATCCATCTGCAGGACCTGACCATCCCCAAATAAGTCACGTAAGACAAGACGATGGGGTAGGAGACCAGCTTGGCTGAACAGAGGGCTTTGGCTGGGACTCAGGAGTAAAAGAAGAGTTTATAGTGTCTAGAAGTGGGGACAGGCGACTTACAAGAATTACAAACACGCACTGAAGTTATGTAGGGAGAAAATTGGTAAGGCCAAAGGTCAACTAGAACTAAAATTGGCC
>JAOXOE010000720.1:7760542-7804363 GCA_028565055.1 Phoeniculus purpureus
GTGGGATTCGAACCCACGCCTCCAGGGGAGACTGCGACCTGAACGCAGCGCCTTAGACCGCTCGGCCATCCTGACCCGCTCCACGAGCTATTGCGCACCGCCCCCCATCGGCAGCGCCAGGTTAACCCCTTCGGCACCCACCGTGGATCGGTGTGTGGAGGGCGGCTGGTACCGGTGAGGAACCCGGGCAGGCTGAGACAACGGGCCAGCAGGAAGCTGAGCCCAGGTTGCCCAGAGAGGTGGGATAAGCCGTCCCAGGGCAATCTGAGCAACCTGCTCTGGCTGAGGATGTCCCTGCTCAGGGCAGGGTTGACACTGGGTGGGACCCCCTGGACGTCCCTTCAACCCGGACTGCTTCGTGATTCCATGTGGAGACACCCAGTCCTGCCCTGGGAAGGACCAACCCCCGCACCGCGACTGGGCGGGGGGGGGAGCTGGCACTGGGATCCCAGTCCGGGGCAGACGGGGCCGCAGTGAGAGCGCAGCGCGGGGCGGGCGCGCAGCATCCCCCGGGACCCCCCGGTGCGGGGAGGGGCCGGTGCCGGTGTCCGGGGCATGGCGGGGCTGCCCGGAGTAGCGCGGGCCAGCAGCGGCCCCCCGGGGGCCCCCTTGCCCGCCCTGGACGTCTCCTTCCTCCTCTCGCCCCTCGGGGGGCTGATGGTGGCCCAAGCCGTGAGTACCGGGGAAGGGGAACGACGGAGTGGAGGTGGGGAGGCGAGTGCGGGAGCGGCCCCGGTGTTCGGAATCACCGGATGCGAATGGGAACCCCCTGCGGCTGCCCCGAAATCTATCCCTGCCCCTAAATCCATCCCTGCCCCTGAATCCACCTCTGATCCTAAACTCGTCACTCCCTGGAGGCACCGCAGCCCCTCTCTCCTCGTCCCTCTCCAAAGCCAGAAGAAATGGCGCTGCGCAGCCTCGCATCCTTCACCTCGTGCAATTTGGTTTGACCTGGTCACGATTTGACACCCGTGGGTCTCCCCATGGGTCCCATTCTACACCCACAGCCCTGGCATGAGGCATCAGGAGCGCCCCTGTGATTGCTGCCAGGGTGCATTCCCAGCCCTCTAGGTTGTCCTCCCTGCTGATTTCCCAGACAGGCCTAGGGGTCTCTGCACCATCACCCTTCCAGTTCTCCCATGCTGGAGCCACTACAGAACAAACCCCCCATAGCTGCACCTGTGATCTCGGGGGCAGCTTGTGGCCCATAAAGGTGCCACGTTGTGACATCCCACTGTGCCACCTGCCTCTCTGTGTGACCTGCCCCACTCTGTGCCCACGGTGCTGTCTTCTGTGCCAGGGATCCCGATTGCTGGGGACCTGCCCTCAGCATCTGCTGTGAAACAGCTGGCAAAACCTCAGCTCCCAGCACCAGCTTTTGACCCCAGAGAAACCCTCTAGAAAAGGCTTGAGGAAAGGTGCTGCTGGGGGTGAGTTTTGTCAGGAGAGATGGAGCCAAGACAGACAATGTCTTCAGCCCCACTCCTGATCCCACCTCTCCAGCCCATCACTGGGCCCACTCTGTTCAGCACACTCCCCCAGCTCCAAGAACCAGTGTACCCCCAACCCTCTCTCCTTTGGCCCCTGTTTTCCCCCAGCAGCTGGAGTGGGACAGAAGCTGCCACCTCCTGCTCTGCAGCCTCTGTGTTTCTCCTCTCCTGTCTCTCTCCAGCGCACAGTTTGTGGTCACGAGTGTTGGAGATGGCCAGGACAGACAAGGCGGCTTTGTCAGGGCGGCCAAGCGCCAGGGTGTTGTGCTGGAGCAGGACAAAGCCCGTTGTGTTTGTGCCACGACAACAAGTGATGAGGGATTATGCAAGGGCAGAGCAGCTTTCCAAAGAGCCCTTCTCCTCCCACGGGATGGAGATGGTCCTGCAGTTCCTTTGCCAACAAGAAGCTAAGCAAAAGAGCAGGGCAGTACTGGTGGCTTCACCCAGCTCTGCCAAGCAGAGAGAGCCCAACCCCAGCTGGGAACCAGAACAGCTGTGACTGCAGCTGGGGCACCAGTCCTTCCCCAAAACTTTGGGTCCCAGATAGGCTCCCGGCCACCATCCCTGCTCTGTGGCTCTTGGGTGTCCCTACTCTGATGGAGCCAGGGAACCCGACTGTTGTTAGGCGCTGGTGAGCCCGTGGCTGATGCTTTGTGTCTCACCTGCAGGAACCACCCAAACTCTTTCCCTGTTTCACCCTGCAGGTGCTCGGCTTACTGGTGTGGGCTCTCATCGCCGACACAACATACTACCTCCACGCGGCCTACGGCTGGGTGCTGTTTGTGTCCATCTTCTTCTGGATACTGACAGTCCTTTTCTTCGTGATTTACCTCCTGCAGCTTCAGCTGAAGTTCTATGTCATCCCCTGGCCCCTTGTGGTGTGTAGCCAAGAGGGAGCGAAGGAAGTCCCTGTAGGAAACATCCTGGGGAGATGGATTAGGGCTTCAGGCTCTTCTGGGATGATGGGACAAGGGGAAATGGGGTCAGGTTGTGCCAGGGGAGGTTCAGATCAGATCTTAGGAAAAACTTCTTTCCAGACAGAGTGGGGAGGCCTTGGAACAGGCTGCTCAGGGAGGGGGTGGAGGCACCATCCCTGGAGGGGTTCAACAAATGGTCAGACATGGTATTTCAGGAGATGGCTTACTGGTTTGGCATTGTAGGGCAGACAGCTGGACTTGATGATCCTGAAGGTCTTTTCCAACCTTGATGCTTCCATGACAGAGTTCCCTGCCCTTTGCACAATGACATGGTTTTGTTCTGCCCCTTGATCATTTAGAAACCCTTCAGACAGGGAACCCTGTATCAATCCAGTTTCAGCTGTTGTGTCACCATGGTGTCAACCAGCAGCTCTCAGCCTAGCCCGGGGTGCATTAATAGAGATGTTGACTATGAGAGGCTGGACCCTTTGCCTCTGGTTCTCCTGGGAAAGAGGGAGGCAAATGAAACAGCCTTTTACTCACCCCCGTGCGCATGAGGTGTAAACCCAGCTCTCAGGACCTCTTCTTTGTCTTCCCCAGCTGATGATCTTCAATGCGGTGGCAACCATCCTGTACGTCACTGCCTTCGTGACATGTGCAGCCGCCGTGCAGCCCACATCGTGGCGGCAGTGGGACTACAACCGGAGAGCCGCGGCATCTGTAAGCACCATGGGGTGGGTGGGGGCTGTAAGGTGGGGTTGGCTGCTGACCTCTCATAGGACACGTGCTCCTCTTCCAGTTCTTCGCCTGCCTTGTGATGATCACCTACGGAGTGAGCACATTCTTCAGCTTCCGTGCCTGGAAAGGGCTGGGCAGCAATGCAGCCACCAGTCAAGTGACTGACCGTGCATGAGGAGCAACAGCAAAGGCAGCCACGGGCCAGCATGGGGCAGCTCACACCAGGCTCAGTGCCTTGGACCCTCCTGTGCCACCAGGTCTCGTTCTTGGACCAGTCTGTACTGGCAGCGATGGTCAGCACTGGGTTGCATGGACATTGCTCTGTGGTCTCTGATGATGCTTCCAGCTGTCGTACTCACAGCAAAAACCCACTGGCGCCATCAGTCACCGCCTTGCTGGGAGGACATGGACTCACTGGAGGCTGAAGCTCCTGCTCTGATGTGGGGTTGCGCAGATCCTTGCTGGAGCAGCCCTGCTCTGTGGCTCAGCCGGGTTGACACACACCAACACTAAAATTTACTAAACTGAGCCCAGGCTCTTGTCTCTGGTCGTTCGTAGTTAGTGTCAGTAATTGCAATTAACACGATGCATGAGAAAGCTCTCGGGAAGCCTGCGGGAAAGTTGGGGGTGCTTTTCACGAGGGAGGGAAGGAATGGTGGTTTTAAACTGGAAGAGGGGAGATTTACATGTTCCTCACTGTGAGGGGGGTGAGACCCTGGCCCAGGTTGCCTAAGGAAGTTGTCAATGCCCCATCTCTGGAAGTGTTTAAGGCCAGGTTGGATGGGGCTCTGGGCAACCTGGTCTGGTGAGAGGTGTCCCTGCCCACGGCTGGGGCCTGGAACTGAATGATCTTTAAGGTCCCTTCCAACACAGACCAGTCTGATTCTCTGAACAGAGCTGGAAGGTGAGGGTGAAGCAAAGGACACAGTCTAAACTGTTCTTGTACTTTTTTCTAACAAATGGAAGCTCAAATTTTATGATTTAAATAAAGATCTTCCTAAATCCAGCACTGGAGTCCATCAAGAAGAAAGTTTGTTGTGTGAGAAGGTGGCAGGTACAGCACAGCACAGAATGGGCAGCAAGAGATGTCATTGCAGAGGTGATAGCCCCAACATGTCTCCCAGAGAGGGAAAAAGTCCACAAGGTTCAGCTGGCTTTGCTTCACTCCTCACTGCCAGCAGGACATGGAAGTGCAACGGAGCTGGGGAAAGGGTTGGAGCATGAGACCTTTGAGGAGCAGCTGAAGTAACGTGGGGGGTTGAACTGGAGAAAAGGGGGTTCAGAGGAGACCTTCTCACTCTCCACAGCTCCCTGAAATTCAGGAGGTTGGGGCAAGGTGGGGGTCAGTCTCTTCTCCCTAGGAAACAAGCAACAGGATGAGAGAAAATGGCCTCAAGTTGTGCCAGGGGAGGTTTAAATTTGCCCTGAGGAGCAACTTCCTAATGGAAAGGGTTGTCCAGGCCTGGCTCAGGCTGCCCAGGGCAGTGGTGGAGTCTCTGTGTATGGAGGAGTTGCAAAGCTGTGGAGATGTGGGGTGAGGGACAGGGGTTAGTGGGGACCTGGCAGTGCTGGGAGAACAGTTGGACTTGATGAGCTTAAAGGGCTTTTCCAACGCAAACTCTTCCATGACTCTGCTTTCTCTCCACACAGAGCTCTGGGTGAGCTACCCCTTTTTCCACAGCCATGAACACACACAAAAACCAGTGAGAAAATGGCACTGAACCATGTGACAGGAGAGTCACAGAAGGATGAGTTAATCAAACCACAGTACCAGACCCCGTGTTTTTAGGGTCAGACTCAGGCTGCCTTCATGAGGTCCCACCACTCAGGAGAATCAGAATGAGCTCACGTGGTGTTTGCTGCAACAGGAATCCTACAAAGCTGCTTTGGGTCAAAATACACCCAGAAGGATTTTGAACCCCTTAAAAAACCCACATCAACGCCATCGTAAAACCCCAAAACAAAGAGCCAAAGACATTTCTGGCAATTTTTAATTTTGCTTCAGCTTCTGGCTTTTAGCACTCAAATCTGACAAACAGAAAGTTATTAAAGGAGATGAGAAAAACACTTGAAAGGAAGAGTTCAGGGTGGTAACGCTTTTTTAAAGCGGTCTGTGTGTGAGTACCTGGGTGTTTGCACCTATGAAGATACTTCAACATCCTAGAAGAATTCCACATAAAACCCACCCTGCAGAGCTCAGAACAACAAATAAGGAACCTGAGGAGATCAGTCAGTGCAGCCCTGACAGGTCTGTGGGACTAATAAGCAGTATATTAACGTGGCCGAACAGAGGTTAAGACACAGTCTAAGTGAGCACGTCTGTGCCCAACCTGCTGTTACCCTGCTCCGAGGAGAATCGCTGTGAAAAGAGTGAGAAATGGCACAGACAGGGCAGATCTGGTGTTACCATGGGTGTTGTGGCCTGAACGAAAGCAATGGAGAACTGAGCACATTAAGGAGGAGCCTAAACCAGAGTGGAGAGTTACACACCAGCTATCAATCATGCAAGCTGAGCCTAGAACATTGGAACATCCTTTGCCCATAGAGAGCTGCAGCACTTGAGATCATAATAAAGTATTAAAATCCCCCCAAACAACACAACACTGATGGGGGGAACCCAGAGGTTATGAATTCACCCCCATCCTGCCCAGAGTCAGAGGGAGGGAGGGAGAGAGAGATACATCCTCCTTCTGTACTGTCCTCTGGAGTCTGAAACGTTTGGGACGGTGGGGAGGTGGTGAAGATGCCAACCCCAGTGACACCTGTGCACTGGGTTCTCCCAGCACGGGGCTTCTCAGCACACACAACCCATAAATACTGTGAGTTTATCACAAACAGTCACTCTGGCAGAGGTGGAATTGTTTCTTCTGTGGGAAACTCACACCAAGCAGAACTCAGAGAGGAATTTTGGGATCAGTCTGGAGGGTGAATGACTTCTCATCGTATAGAAGCACCTTGATTCCCGTGACCTTTAGTGATTTCATATCATTCCAGAGAATGAAAGTCCTTCTAGGAGGAGGAGACTGATGATTTGTTTAACGAAGTCACCACCAATCCGCTGCTTAAATCCAGACTTCGACCTTCCTTTTCCTAGGAACAAACAATTGAACAACAGTTCAAAGGCTGCCCATGCTCAAGGAACTTGCAGATCTGAGACTCTCCACTTGGGATCCCAAAGGTGCAAACCCTACTGGAACAATTCCTGCCACTTGGACCAGGACTCTTCCCACTCAGGGAGGTTACTTCCCTACTATGGTCACACTCCTTCAGCACCAAAGCAACAGCCGCTTGGGACATACTTACAGCTCTGTAATCCAGGAACATTTCTTTGAAAGCCAGGAAGTCAGTAAATGTGAGAAGCATATCGAATATGTCACCAGCCATTTCGTCCTTGTGCTGCCTGCACAAAGAAGAAACAAGAGAATTAGAAAGTTTCCAAGGTGGTCGCTTCATTAAGCTGAAGTGACCAGACACAGAGGGTTAAGACAGACCAAACTCTTCTCCAAAAGCTTTGCAGAAGAACTGCAGTTAAAGCAGTTCATCACACAATTCCTGAAAGAGACCTAAACCTTTGAGTCTGGCTTCCAAGTGACAGCAGTTATGAAAACTCCTCATTGTTCTTGTTCTGATTTCTCTGCTCACCCCTTAACAGCTAAAAACTTCAGTGTGACAGTTCAGAACTTCAGAGCATAGAATCAGACTGCTTTGGGTTGAAAGGGATCTCAGAGATCACACAGCTCCAACCCCCTGCTACAGGCAGAGATATCTCTCATCAGACCAGGCTGCCCAAGAGCCCCATCCAACCTGGCCTTGAACACTTCCAGGGATGGGGCACAATGCAGACAGGAAGAACTGAGAGGCACCTAAACCCCACACCCCATTTGAAAGCAAAGCTGAGACTTACTGCAGAGATGTGGTGAAAGCGCTCATGTTAAACCCAGGAATCCGAGCAAGCAGCTTCTCTTCGATGTATTTCTCTACTAAAGCAATCTGCAAGAATAAAACCCCGAACAAACATCGTAACATGTTTCAGGAGCAGGTTTTAGCCCAGCACATGTTCCTCCTGACACTTGGTGTTCTCCTCCCGGGGCAAACAGCTGTGGGTTCCGTTGTTCACACTACTGCTAGGCACTGAATGGTTTAGCTGGGAATAATGGTGACAGCAAACGCTATATTTATCTACTAATAAATTAACTCATTTAATGGGACTGATTAGGGGGCTGTGAGAGTTTCATGGTTATATCCTGCATGAAAAATGTAACTGAAGTGATACCTGAAATAATACTACTAGAAAAGAACAACCTTTGCTATCCACACATTAGACACGTTATTTACTGCAGCAACAGGTGGGATTTCTATTCAAGAGAGTTACCTGAAGAAATGTTCAGGTGAAACACAGGGAAAGACATGGAGAGGGAGGAATATAGGATCTTAATAAAAACAAACCTGCGATGTGTATGGGAAGTAAGAGAAAATATCTTACGTATTCATTAAAAATAGAAGTATAGATGAGCCTGTTTTCTTCTGAGTCATCGAACTCCTGGTAGTGCTTCTCCATAAACGTCCTCTGTATTAACTGGAAATCATCATCTGGGCCACAACACAAACACATCATGCAGTGACCAGCTGGGTCATTCTTTCTGCTGCACAAACCCCACATTCACCCACCCTCTGCCTCCCCACCATAAGCACAGTGCCCCATACACGTGCAGAGTTGGTCCTGCCAGCTGCGCAGCTGCTGCTGAGCCTCATTCTGACTCATCTGTGAGAGGGGAGGTGGCTGGGTGATATGACATTAACAGTAAAGATACTTGTAGGAGTGGAGTGTTGCAGCGGTGCAGAGAGTAACCTCCAAGACCAGTTGTGCAAACAGCACACAAAAGGTTTTGTGTGTATCTTTACTACGCTGGGGCGTTGGGGAAGAAAGGAAGGGAAACTTCCATAGGGTAGACAGGGGCTGTCTGAGTCCTGTACTCTGTTCACAGAAAAGCAGCTTAAAGATAGTTTAGCACCCATCTCGCTGCCTGGAAGCACTGCAGGACTCACCCATGATGATATCCTCCAGATACCCAACGACAGTATCGAACTCTGCATCAGAAGGGGAGGAGCTGCAAGCAAAGACAGTGCTGCATGAGTATGTATTGGAGCCACAGCATTAACAAAAACTAAACACAAATAAACTGGGTCATTTACAAAATAATGGAATAATCTCCTGGTTTCAACCTGCAAAACAATCGGCAGAACTGATGAAGAAACTGCTTAATGTGGATTCTCATCAGCCCTTTACTGTGGTTCCCCCCCAGCAAGGTGCTTTATTGAAGAAAACCCCAATAAATGTCATTTTGCTGTCACGTAAGTCCAGTTCTAGTGCAGCGGGGTGTAAACAGTGTCATTAGAACAGCAAATGAAGCTTCTTTTCAACTCACAAATCCCAGCTGCTTCCATTCCCTCACTCTACATGGTGATTACAGAACACTGGAGAAACTTTGAGAAGCCTTGTCTTGCGGAGCCACTTCAAATCAATGCAAGAGTTATAGAAGTGAAGACTTAAATATTTCCCTTATGCAGCTGCAATTAAATGATATCATCTCCTATGGTCATTTGATCACGAGCAAATATTAAACCCCATTACAGATGTGAAATCATCCAGGGGAGAAACCTTTGGTACTAGAGGGCTTTGGACCCCTCTGCTAAATGTGTTACTGCATGGCTTGCTCAGACACAATAAATAATGCACAGGATCTCCTCAGCTGAGCTTGAGTGATAGATGTACTCTTCCCGTATATAATCTCCAGGAGACAACAGACAGGCCTTTGCCCACGTGTGGGGGAAACAACATCACAGGACATTTGTCTTTGAGAAAAAAAATTATCTCTGTTTAAATTAAACTAAACTAAGGTGCCTCTCTCTTTCAAATTTCCCTTTAGAAAGCAGAGCAGAACACTCAGACTTATAAACTCAAGTTATTTTGCTATTGAATAATCCTTCAGTAAAGTTAATGCAGAACCAACTTAACAGACAGCTTAACTAGAAAAATCACAAAATCACAGAACGTTAGGGACTGGAAAGGAACTCAAAAGCTCATCCAGTCCAATCCCCTGCCACAGTAGGACCACCTAGATCAGGTCACACAGGAACATGTCCAGGTGGGTTTTAAGCATTTCCAGAGAAGGAGACTCCACAACCTCCCTGGGCAGCCCATTCCAGTGCTCTGTCACCCTTACCAGGAAGAAGTTCTTTTGCATATTTGTGTGGAAACCTGCTATGTTCCAGCTCACACCTGTTGCCCCTTGTGTTATCATTAGATGACACTGACAAGAGCCTGGCTCCATCCTCCTGACACCTGCACTTTACATATTTATAAACATTAATGGAGTCACCCCTCAGTCTCCTTTTTTTCCAAGCTAATAGATGCAACTCCCTCAGTCTTTCCTCATCAGGGAGATGCTCCACTACCTTCATCATCTTTGTGGTTCTGTGCTGGATTCTGTCAAGCAGTTTCATGTCCTTCTTAAACTGAGTGGCTCAGAACTGACTGGGGAAAAAGTTGATTTAAAAAGGCATCTGATCACAGGTGAGGTTGTAGCAACACTTAGGGTCTTTTGAGCCTTGGAAGACCAGCAAAGCCACAGCACCAGAGAGGAAAATGCCTCTCCCAGCAGAGGGCACGGCAGCACTAGGAGAGGAGCTGGCACAGCCCAGGAAAAGCCTTACATACCTCCAGTGACAGGGCTTGCTGCTTGCCATCAACGCTCAAAGACAGGGAAATTGCTGTGGGTAATTTCCACTCTAAGATTTTCCCCTCCAAATAAGGACTACTGCTAGTTTGATGGCTTATTCTAATAGCAATAGAAAATTCAAAGTATTAAACGAAACCCTTGTTTTAGCCTGAAAGGCAACCAAGGGAATTGTAACAGTTTCAAAGCAACAGTGACTCTACTTTCCTTGAGGAAACACATACTCACCACAATGGTGGTTCAAGCTTCTGGCACCTCACTGTGTCTTTTCAGGGCCAGCAGAACCTGCTGCTTCAGTAGCACAGATAAACCAAGACTGGGAACCATAGCAACAGATGCAAAGGCACACGTTCCCTTCAGCCACAAGCTTTAGGAGAAGGGAACACTGGACAAATGCGGAGTGAAGCAGCATCACACCATATACCTGTGTAAAACTTGTTTGAGGTCACCTGTTAAAGGTCTGACATGTCTAGGAGGAGCCTGTTCAAACACAGAGGAAGAACCTCTACACAGAACCCACAACATAAGACTACAAATAACCTTGAGAAATAATTTTTTATTCTGAGCTCTCACCCAGAACTACTGGTGCTGCAGTCACTGCAGTGACATTTCCTGTGACTTCACCTAAACTCTGAGCTGGTGCTGTTTCCTCCTGGAGCTTTGCATTCTGCACCCTCGTTCTCCTAAGAGGTGGAATCTGCTCATCAGCATGGTCTAAATTAATTCCTGTAATTATATTCCCAATTAAGATATCCTAACAAGTAATCAGAACCCTAATGAACATCTGACACCGACCAGAGAATACTCACACGGCTATGCCAAAGTTTTCTTCGTCGGAAGTCTCCATTATCAGTGCATCACCAGGCTGGACAAGAGGCAACTTGCTCCGTTGCTGCAGGCAGCTGTTACTTCCTTGGGGTCAAAGCGCTGACGATTAATGTGAGACCTGGCATCAACACAGCTAGTTGTTCAATTACCATCTGCTCCTCAAAATACAAATCAGGAGAGAACCTTTAAGTTTTGGACACAGGAATTGCAAAATCGCTTCTAAAGTTACTGCTCTTTCTTTTCTGCAACAGCCCTAGTTCTCTAGGAACTTTCTCTGGATGCTTGGGGAACCAGCTCACTGCTGCTATTAGTCTCTGCAAAGGGGTTTAGGTGACCCTTGGATCTTTTCTCCAGAAGCACCTATGACTGGCTATCATATGCAAGACAATGATATCAGATATGATGAAGATGCCACCCTGGTCCAGTGTGTGCAAAGAGCTCAGGGCAGACTCTGCAGTCACAGGGTCCCAGGCTGGTGGGGCTGGAAGAGAGCTCTGTGGATCACCCAGTTCCACGATCACCAACCCCCAGCCAGAGCAGGAACCCACAGGAACAGTCCAGGCAGGTCTGAGATGTCTCCAGAGCAGGAGACCCACAACCTCCTCGGGCACCCTGTCCCAGGGCCCCCCCACACCCACGCTGAGGAATTTTCCCATCATTTCCAGCTTTCCCTGGGTTCTATCCAGCACCGGCCCTCAGAGCAGCCCGTTGGGGCAGCTCCGGATCTCCCGCATCACCCCAAGGCACACGGTGGGGATCAGCGCTACCCTCGTGTTCCCACCCTACTCAGCCGTGACTCCTGTGGGCACTGCGATGCCCCACCCCACCCCCAGCGCCGCCCCGGCCCAGTCCCGCACCTCCTGCCGCCCCGGCTCAGCGCATCGGCCCGCCTGTCTCCCCGGCAACGCTTCCTTCCTCTCAGTCAACCAACCAGAGAGAGGACCCTCCGCAGAGTGCCCGCCCACCCCCGCGAGGAACCAATAGGAGAGCGCGGACGGGGCCCCGCGCGAAGGCGGTGCCACGGCTACCCCTGGTGGGAGGGAGGGCCTGGGGATGCCCCTGGGGTCCCCCCGAGTATCACTGGGCCTGAGGCGACCCCACTCCGGCTCTGGACTGAGCAAAAAGAATTAGAGCACAACACATAGCCTTCAGGATGTTGTTTATTGTTCAATGGACAACTCTGCTACACTTCTGGTCCCATCATGAGGGCTGGCAGAGCCATGGTGCCCCCTCCCCAGTTCCTGGGGGTGGGGGGGCGCCAAGGAGTGGGACACAACCCCCACCCACGGAGAATGACAGAGCCCTAGATCCTCCCATGGAGGATTTCAGTCCTTCCCTGTGTGAAATCGCCAGGCCAGTTCTCTGCAGCACAGCTCCCTCCTTGGGCACAGCTGGCTCTCTCTGCCCAGCACCAGCTGCATGGAAGACTGTCTGGGGCAAAATCTCCCAAAGTGTTCCCGACCTTTTCACCACATGTGGCTCCATGTCCACAAAGGCCTCGAGGTTCTTTGTTGCCCCCATTCTAGCAGAGGGGCCATTGTGGACCTGGACCTGAACCTCAGCCAGTAGCTGATCTAAACAACAGCCCCAGGCACTTCTGAAAATTTCACCTCAGTTATTCCTGGCCAGGGGAAAATCAAAGCCCTGAAGTCACTAGAATCTATTAAGGCAGAGTTCAAAATGGTTGTGTCTCACCTCTTCCCTAAAGCATGGTTTGAATCTTTGCACCTTAGGGATGAAACCCCACCATTGCATTGGAAGCAGTTAAAAATTCATTTCAAGTGAATCTAAGATCCCCCCTGGCAGTGATGGTCACATTTACTCACTCAGCACCGAGTAGGACGGGACTCGGCCCTGACTGGCAACGTGGATTGCAGCAAGACATGGTGAAGGACGGTCACCAAGGAAGCAGCATCCCTGTGGCACAGAGCTGCCAGTCTGACTTCAGCCAAAACAGGACTTCAAGATGGAAGAGAACTCACATATTAGCAGGACTAACCTGCACTCTGGATTTGGAAGTGATGGACAGAACCTTCCTAATTCACACTTTGTACTTCAGAGGTTCTCTGGAGACACACTTTTTCTTTTGTTTTTTAGTATTTCTGGATGAAATTCAGCACCCTTGAGTTAGCAAAGGCAGAAGGTGAAAGGAGTTGCTAGAGCTCAACAGCAGGACCTGTGCAGAGCTCTCATCTCCAGCTCAGGACAGAGGGAAGCAAGAGCGCTCAGAAGGAAGAGACAGCCTCAGCTCTGCCTTGCTAATACTTGATAGTATGATAAAAACAAACCACTTTAATAACAACATGTGGCAGCATGAGAATTCTCTCCACCAGCCTCTGCTGTTCACTCAGTGCCAAGTGGGACAGTTTTGGTGTAAACTGCATGTGAATTAGTCAAGTTCTACTATACAGCCAGAGAATTAAAAAAAAAAAAACCAACCTGAATGAATCTGGGAAGAGATCGAGTCACATCCTCAGCTGTTGCAAAACAAGCAGAACTGCACTGATATTTGTGCTATTCTGCTGACACAGCTGTGAACCCTGATTCCCTGTAGAAGCCCAGTAAACCAGTCAAAAGCTGCCTATGAGAGACACCCTTAACATACAAATGTCACAAATGGGGGATTAAACTGCAGCAGAAGTTCCTGCAGTAGGATCCCTACCAAAAAACATGAAGTGTGGCCCCAAACCTGCTCAGAGCAGGACTGACACATGGCAAACAAGGTGCATTTTTAAAGAGCTACAGAGTAAGACCAAACTTGCCATCCAAGTAACTTTGTTTTTTAAATGAACTGGCCCAAAAGTCTCCTCCCAGCTTTTAAGATAGCTCTATGTCCAAAGTGAATGCAACTTGCAAAAAATGACACTGATTAAAAAAGATGTTCTATGCGACCTTAAAAAATACCCAGAATATCAAATTAATTCCAGTCCAGCGTTATAATTAAGACGACCTCCTGAAAATTATTTCCGCACAAAAAATGTGGGTACTGAAGTCAAAAGCATCAGAAATGTTATGTACTGGAAAATACCACCAATCTCTCAATGTTTAAAAACAAATCAGAACATTCTTTGGAATCACCAAGGTATTGAAACAACGTGAGTTTCTCCACAGTCTCTGCATCTCCTTCGCAGATGGGTCTGTGAGCGGTTTGACATCGGAAAACACAGAGTCTCTGACCAGCAGGAGGCTGCGTTGAACAGGAAAACATCTGCACTCTCTTTTTTTAGTACTGTCTTCTGCCAAAAATAGACACTTTTGAGCACAAGAGAACGGCTCTGGCTTAGGAGATCTTTTCTCAGACACATCATTAATGCGCTTCCAGAGCAAATTTTTTCAGCACTTACAACGGGCGAGAAGGGGAGTGAGTGAGCCACTCTCCTACCGCGGTGCTGCTTAGAGGAACCGACAGCCACAGCATGCTGCCCTCCCAGCTCTCCTTACCATGAAACCAGTGCCCACTGCTGGCCACTTGCAGCAGCTTATTAAAGACTTAATTTGCAAGATAAACAGATTGCAGTTCAGCGTGGAACCTGGCCGTGGCTATGTGCATACGGATTGCTTAGAGATGCTTTCCCCTTTCAGTGTGGGTTGGAGTTGGCTAAAAGCAAGTCCGTGGCATTTCTCCACATGTGTCATGAGATGTGAGAGATCTGTCGGACTCGCGTTTGTATTTCCTGTCGACACAAGGGGCAGGTCTCCAGTTGCAAGGCACACTCCATGCACAGGTCACTGGAGGAGAGGAAAATTGGTTAAACCTCCATTTACAGGATGAAAAATACTGCTTCCAGCTTTTAGGGCATTTTGTGACTTGAGACACTCCACCTGTTGAACATTCATAGTGTGCATTTGAGTAGACAAGGAATTTTCTGTTCTCATGCAACTTGAGTTTCCCCACACCAATATTAAACTTATTATCAGTAAAAACTTTTGAGATAAGGGTATCAGGCAGCCAGACACATGCTGGGCAGTCAGGCAGGCAGGGAGTACATCTGGCCTTCCTGAGTTGAATGTCACACACACTGTCTTGTTTCTCTGGGCTTGGGTTGCTTTTAAGGTTTTACCTGTGTCCGCACGGCCTGAGTTCGGTGTCTGCTACCTCATCACAGCAAAGCGTGCAGCAGTTCTCTCGGATACTCACTTGCTTCAACAAAGCCAGGCGCCGGTGCCTGAAGAAAGAGATGCCCATACCCCCCCCACCATGTTAGACTCAAAATTATGGACTCATAACAGTTCTGAGCACCTGCCTGTGCCACTCTACAACTGCTGCTGAGAAACAGCGATTGCAGTGTCCCACAAAAAGGCTTAACAAATTCAGGGATGCTCTAAAGGCTTTGATTCCCTAACCCTGGTCTGTCAGGAAAGGACAGTGTTAGACTACAGGTCCAGCTCCCACAGTACTTACAGTTACATGGATACAGAACAATGTTAACAAAAAAGAGCAACTCAGACCCATGAGTAGGTGGGGTTTTGTGTGTTTGTTTTCTTTTTAAACACCAAAATCTCGAAGTGTCTTAAAAACCATTTGATCAAACAGCCGCGTAATTCAAACCCAGCCTCTGAATTTTACTCTAGCTGGAAGTTCCCACCTCATTCACAAACACAGAAGATTTCATTTAGATCAGAAAAGGATGACAGCTTCAAGCTTCAGCACATCCACACTGCCAACGTCACAGATTAGGTAAATTTTGATTAAGACATCTCTGTTTAATTAGGACTACAACTAACCTAAACACTCCTGGAGGGCAGGAGGCACTTGCACAGAACAGTTTGCTGTGCAATGCTAGTTAACTTTAGTCAGGCTTAGTGTTATAAAAACGTATTGTAACAGGATGGATTTGCATCTCTCCTGCTCTACTCATTAAGGCACACTAGAGCCCATGACCTAACCCTTTTCTAGAAGAGGCCCACAGAGGTGTGACTGCATAAATGAGAACTTTGCTAAGTCTCTGTCACTCAGAGGTGAAGCATTTTGTTTCTCTGTAAGCAACCACAAATGACAGAGGATTTTACCTGGGCAAAATGATTTTCTCTTCTGCCGTCAGAAAGGCATAATCATTGAAGGTACTAAACTTCATGGGTGGGGAGTACTTGAAAGGTTTTGCCCCAAAGTTGAACTCACATTGTTGGTAGGACATGAAACTAGCTGCGGCAAAAAAGCCAGATCTGCAATGTGACAGACATTTCAGAATTACTTAGATGATAACAGCTCTCCAGACACACCACTGCTACTCCCAGACAAAAATATCTCCTGAAAGAGACCAGATCCTTTAATAGGAGTTTTCTACAGCCAGCTGGGAGAAAACACTCTTAACACCTCCAGCTAAGCTGCACACACTTTCCTTGTTTAGTTCTCAACTTTGAATTTACTACCAGGTTTATGTGTACTTACTCCTGAGTCAGCCAGTACTGGCTGCCTACTCTACAACTAGGATTAGTCACACTTACAGTAGGAGCAGACACACAGAGCTGAACAGCCCGCAGCCTGATCCTCTTTACACTAAGCCCAGGAATCTCTATCAGCAACAGATGAGTAGTCTTCTCCCAAACCACCACTGTTCAGCAGAACTGTGAGAAGCAGCATGATGCACAGGGGACACCACTGTATCCCTGCTCCTGCTGCTCTGTTCAAGCGGGCACAAACCCAGGGAAGCAGCAGCTCTTGTGGGTTTTTTGTATGGGTCCCATGCAGGACAAGGGCAAGTCTGAGTTTTCTCAGTACAACACCCATCTGTTCGCCTTGCTCTTGCAGGATTATCTCAGGAGAGCTGTCTTGTCTTCACAGACCTTATGTGACACCCCCACAACTGTCACCTCCTTCAGTTTTAGTTACTGAAAGGGCCCAAGCTTACCAATAACCCAAGTTCTGACCTAGTGACAGGACCTGTGTGGTACATAAGTGACACTCCACACAGAATAGAGCACCACTAGTCAAACAAATGAGGCCTTCTGCCATGCTTGAAGCTGAACTACAGTTGTGTTAGACTGAGGCTTTAAGGTTTTAAAAGAACAAAAAGATCATGAGCACTACAGAACTTTCTTCTTGGCTATAGGATCATGTTGTGATAGTTGGGCAGTAGAAAACATTGAGCTGAACCTACAGTTTAAAGGTATTTTGGAGCCTGAAATCCACCTGTAAAATTACATCCTTCTCCCTGCTTTTAATGGGGAAACCTGCTTAACGATGGCATTAGGTAAGAACATGTGAATGTACATCTCCAGTGGGAAACACTGTGTAATTAAGATAATTACCCACACAGGTCACAGTCCTTCCAAAGGATCACATACTTACACAGCAGATGAAAACACCTGCTTCTCAGCAGGAAGCTGGTTTCCATTTAAATAGAAGATCATCTGCTTTTCTTGCAAGTCTAGTAGAAAACCTATTGTGTCTCCTTGCATGCAAAACAAAGGTAAAGACTTCAGTTAAATGCCAGCAGCTGAAACAGTTATTAAGCATCACATATCTCACTGTGAGTTGTCTCACTTAAAGGGAGTGCTTGCTTGCATAAGGATAAGAGAGTAAGTATTGATACAGGCAGTAACTCAAGTGAGAAAAAAAAAAAAGGACAAAATAGTAGTAAAACACTTTAGTCTGCTGGCACGTTAGTCCTACACAGTTGTTGAAGTTTTACTGTCCAAGTAGTTATCCAAGAATTTAAACTAAGTGAGAGTGCAGCTCCCCTTTAAGATCTCCACATTAGACAGTACTTTTCCACTTCTCTAAAACAACTTTCAACACAGAAAAGAACATTTCAACCCTGTTTGTAAGAATAAGTCTTCCAATTCAGTATCCAGCAGAGTTAGGTTCTGCTAGTGTTTGCACCCTGCCTGGGAACAACATTTAACCACCAAGATTCTCCTTACACAGACTGTGGTGCCCACTCTGTATATTGCAAACACTTGTAAAGGCACAGTAGCTACAAAACCTTTAGCATCATCAGGATTGTCATGACTGGTCCGTTGACCAGTCAACACCTACAAAAGGGCAGGCATTCGGCATAGAAATCAGGGTGGGCTAAAGAGCAAAAGCTGCACTGCATACCTTCTTTCCAGCAAGGATGGGAATGTGGTTTACTTCTGGCGTTATACCAGATCAGCTGCCGGCAGCCATCATATGCACAGGAGTATTCATCGTCCCCGATGCCGTAACCTTCCTTTAGAGAGAGTAAAGGGGGTAAGTCTGCAGCTGTTCCTCACACAGGAGAGCTCACCTTTGTTTTTATTGAATTAAAACATTCATTCTGGGGTGGGAAGGGTTCATCCCACCTCCATGAAGGTAATTGTTAAATTAGCCTTGAGTTTCATTTTCAGTCCATAATTTGTTGGGGTGAAAAGTGGGAAGAAGGGGACATTGTCTCCAAAGCATTTTTCATTCTATGAGCTCAAATCATCCTCTTCATTAATATATTTAAATAACAGTCTTTTGCATCTTAAAAAGCCAACACAGAAGCATAACCATTCTTTTCTTGAGGTCCTGGTATCACACTTGCAATACCTTCCCCCACAAGATACTAAAGTGCCACCAGCACACTGAGCGCACAAAGAGAACAAACCCAGTGCCCCTTCCCTGTATTTGCTGTGCATTGAGCCCCCTCAGCACCAGCCTCCCAGTGTGTGAGAATGTTCAAGTGTCAGCCCCAAGGTCCGAGGCAAGTACAGAACTAAGTTTCAGAGCAGGAAAAGAATCTGTGACATAGAAGAGCCCAGAGGAGAAGCCCCAAAGCACCGTGGAAGAAAGCATGGGCTGTCTGAAGTGCAAGGACTGGACAGCACCTGGTTGCACAAGCCTGCCACATCCCACATTAAAGCTAAGCCCAGCTAATGAGTGTTTAATGTCATATTTAGGGCTAGTCCTTTTGTTAAAGAGTGTATGGCTGCTCTGATGACTGGGCTTGTGACATACGCAGAGGTTAATATCTTTGTATTTGAGGCAGACAAGCCAGGAACTTCAGCGGCAGCAGTAGCATTTAAGATGTGGCCACAGAAAAGCCACCCTGCCCAGAGCTGGGACACCTCCTGTCTCATACCTTGGACAGGATGCCCAGACAGAAAAATGCAGAGACACCAAGCTGCTTAGCAGTAAAGTGGGAAAAAGCTTTTAAGCCTCTTAGCCTGAAGGCAGACACACAGCCTCTCCGCTCAGACAGTTTCCAACTTGCTCACTGTCTGTGGTGCCTGAGCTCAGGACAGCTGGAACAGGGAGGGGATCATGTGGTTATTGGGGTATTGTTTTTTTAAGTTTAAAATCACAGTTCTAATTCCACACTAGAAATATGGAACTGGACTTTGGATGTGATGTGGAGATATATATGCACATGTTAGACACCAGCAGAGTTGAACAGACAATGGTATTTACAGCAATAGTTAGAAAAAAACAGAGCAAACCCACTGAACTCACAGGAAGACTCAAGTTAAATAGTGAGAAAGCTACTCTCTCAGTGCTATTTGGTTTTTTACATCTGGTGTTTAATCTACTTGGTTTTTCCTCATATCCCCAGCATCAATATTTACTCACACATACAACTTTTGCCTATCTTCACGTTAGCGTCTGCTTTTGACTCAGCTGTAGAATGACTTTCTACAATAAATGGGCAGTTTTAACTGCTTATGTCTACATTTTTTTTTATATCTGTATCTATCTATATATCCATATAGCTACAGTTCTTCTACATTAAAATCCAAGCAGGAAGAGAAAGCCATGCAATTACAATAAAAATAAATTACAATAAAAATAAAGAAGGGTTCCATTTCTTACCCAAGCTCAGGCAGTAAAAAGGTCAACTTAAAACCCCAGCATTCTTTCCCTTTGGGTCAGTGTGGCACAAAAGGTCACACTTGTGTCTCCTGTCCTCAAACTCCAGTTTGAATTTTAAAGAGCTTGGAAGTTTGCTAGGCGTTTTTAGCTCTTGACTTCATATGCACATGACACACTTCACTTTGATGGTAGTAAGCCCATATTTGAAAAGTAAACTAGCAGGAAGAATACATAGAATTGGGAACAATATACCAAGTTCTCTAGATGAGAGGGACAGCAAAGCAAACCATCAAATAAGTCAGTGCACTTATTCTGTATTATCAGAATAAAGGCAAGGAGGTAGACAGATTTGTCTTATTATCCTTATTATAGGATTTCCCAGAGAGGTGGGGACAAGCCCCAACCCTGGAACCACCCCAGCTCAGGCTGGACTCTGGGGCTCTGAGCAAGCTGCTTTAGTGTCCCTGCTCACTGCAGGAGGCTGGACTTCAAGGATCCCTTCCAAACCAACCCATCCTCCAATTCTGTGATTTTTATATGAAAAGAGCTGTCACATACCCAAACTGTACCCCATATTGCTTCTACCAGCAGATCCATTATGTACCTTTTAAAAGTTAATTTAATGGGAAAGTACATCAAATGGCTGCATGGTGACTTCTGTAAAGGCAGTGTGTGATAGTATGCTAGTTCCTAGAAAGCAATTGTTCACTTCTAAAACCAACAAAACCCACTGCTGTTATCTAAAGAATTTCCAAGGAGATCAGGTAACAAGGAATAACAAGTAATTCCCCTGCAGCTTCCAGGCAGTGACAAGTCAATCGGAAGCTGTCACTGCTAGCAGGTCTGTACGCCTTGTGTGAACAGTGCCTGTCTAGCAAGGACTGTACAGCCTTCTCCTGTGCAATGAAAATGCTTCCGCAGCAGCTTCACGCAAGCACAGAAAAACTGAAGGAAACACGCAAGTGCTCAGTTACTGCCACATAATAACCAGAACAACTTTTATTGGTGCTGCAAGTAGAAAAATACAGAAGTTGAGTCAGCAGCAGGATGACTATGCTACTCACATGATTGAGAAACTTGCTGTCTTTGGTGGCCCATCCTATCTGCATCACCCCTGAAGTGATGACCGTGACTTCATAGTACCAAACTCCAGAATCGACGCAGAATGTACACCGAACGCTTTCAAAGGATGAGGCATCACAGCGAGCCTGACAACAACAAACCAAGAGTTAAGTTTCTGCAAAGTGACCATTCCAACAAGCCCCTTTCAAATCTGCACTGCATTTCCTGAATGTAAGAATCCACCGATGCCAGCTTAGAGGTACCTCAGACAAAGTGAGCTCTCTTTATAGAAATAATTGTCACACAAGCTAGTGATTAGGCAAGACAGAAAATGGTTTGGTGGTGAGCCACAGGGAAAAATAAAAGTAGAAACTGACAGTCAATTTAAGGATTCAGAGACCAAGACAACCAAGACAGGAAGAACTAAGTCAGCTGTTAGTGGACTCCTGGTGTGCAGAACAGAGGTACTCAGTGCTAATGGGTGAAAACTCATCTGTAGTCAAATATGTTTTTAGCAAAAGTAACACGTAGCTAAGAAAACGCCTCCTGCATTTTCCAAGACTAGACAAGACAAACAACAGGAATTAAACTTTGTGAGCAATTTTATTCCAACCGAGAGAAAAGCCAGCTGGCTGCTACGCAAGCTCCCTTTTCTGAGGCTTCAGGGCACGGATCCAGTGTTACTTCTGTGTGAACAATTCTACAAGAGAGCGTAGCCATGTCAAGCCCTCTGATAATGCAAGTGTCCTCTATAAAGCTAGCAGAGAGCTTTGATTCATTCTAGGAAGCCACAAGAGCAAACAGCAAACCAAAATAGTTTAAAAGTGCCTTTTTCTTCAGAGTCCTGTTGAGGCTGAAATAATGAAGTAAGATCTTACCTCCAATCCATGGGGTGAGATCTTCAGGTACTCACTAACATCATTGCTGTTCAGCATAGCCCTAATGTTGGTCAAGTCAACCTTCTCATAGGTAAACTGTCTGCCTTCTTTTAAAACTGCAAAATAAAACCGGTTTTAGTCACTACTGCAGCAAAGCTTTAACCACCTCACACAGCAGCAAAAAATAATATCTCTCTAGGTTCCAGTTAATTGTTGGTATAGCAATGAATTACTGACATTTGCTTGCATGAGACCAGCATTACTTTTAACTGTGTGTTAAAAGTGATGTTAAGAGTCAAACACACATTTAACTGTGTGTTGAATATCCTCTAAACACAAGGGCATGACCTATTGCTCTAAGCAGAGCTTCCACAACCTAATTACTGCTTTCAGTAAGCCTACAGGCAAGTGTAAGGCACCCAAGTTTGTACCAAGACACTGCTGTGTCAGGATTTAACACTATTTGTACAATCAGAAGAGCTTCTGATTCATCACCGTTTAAATTGTTTTCGGGATGGGAAAGGAGAGAAAACAAGAATTTAAAAAAGTTTTACCCTCTCCTTTTCAGGGAGGTGCTGAACTTGACCTGAGCCAAAGCAGCTCTTTCTTCCAACATCCCCTTTTTCAGAGAATGAAGGGGATCATTTCTCTCATCAGATGTCCAACTGCTCATGCACACAAATTCACAAATCAGAGATGTCATCTTAGGGCCCATGATATATCCCACACTCACTCCAATGCTTACATAGATGTTCAAACCCAACACACACTGGCCTGCCACAAGCTGGCTAAAGCCCCATAGAACCCAGACCTTTTTACGCTAATTATGTACAAGGACTTTAGAGTCCTTGCTGCACCCTCAAAACCATGAGAGGCAAGTTTGATGAGTGTTGGTCATTCAGAAGTTCAGAAGTGAAGGGCCTTGGCACTTCAGATCCCTTTCCAGGCAACTGCACTAAATTTCCTTGCTTGGTTTTCCTCCCTTGCAGGAGGGTGGTTACAAATGCAGTTGGGTGTATTTCCAATAATTGCTTATGCAAAACAAAGTCGTCCTCTCTCTCTTTGGAGAAGTGATTAATATTAATCACTTCAATATTAATCCATGCCTTTGTTATACCTACACAGATTGTCTAAACTCCACTGGGCACAGAATCCAACCTGGCGTTTTAAGTAGTCTGGATTATCCGTCCATTTCTCCAGCAAGACCAGTTGGTCACTAATGCATGATGCAGAAACTGTCATTTTATTTTCACCTGCGATTTAAACGCAAAAAGAGTAACTGCTGTAGAGTATGGATTAGATGAAAGTAACATTCTACAAATGCAGTAACGCAGAACTGCCCCTCTCTCCCTTAAGCAAGCACAACAGTCTTTTCCCAAGCAGATGTGACATTAACTTCACACTCACAGATATTACCTCTCAGCACAGAGCTGCATCAGCAGGAGACTGTTAGATCTCAGCTGTTCTCCATCTCTCAAATACAGACTTTATTTATTTTCAAGCAACAAAGGTCTCCTGTCCCAAGACTTTATGAAGCCATTTCTAAGCTGAAAAGGATTGATTGTTGGCAAATCTCTTCAAGGTCTGTAGGTTGGGGCCATCATTAATCCAACGAATGTTTTTTCCTGCCTGCAAGCACCCAGTCATAGCTGATCTCATTCTTTACTGCACAGTCATTTCAGTGACAAAGGCCTCATGTCAGAAGGCCTTTCTGACTTCGAAGGACGGCACTGAGTTCCATCTTGAGGGTTTTGAGGGTTAGAAGGGCGTCACTAAAGCAATAAATACTTCTGTAAGTGGACAAACAATTCTCTTCTGCTTGCGTTTGCACCAACCCAGTCTCTCACACTCAAGTTTATCAGACGATGCAAGAGACACTCATGCAGGAGGAACCATCAAATGACTGGTAAGAGCAGTATCAGGCCAACACTTACTTGTCTGTGCAAACTTCTCCAGTGCTATTAGTGCAAAAAGCATCACTGTCGGATGGGACTGGAAGTTCTAAACATGGGCAGTAAGAAAAGTTATCATTACACAATACCCAGCACAGAAGGATAGAGTGCTGTCACACAAAGCTTTAGGTCAAGAAGGACCTCCAAAGTTACTCTAGCCCACTCTCCTGTGGGGAGCTGGTCAGGCACTCAGCACCTTGTCCTCTTGACTTATAATGATACCCAAGAATCTCTGATTATCAGAGATCCTGCAGAATCTCTGGCTTCTCTGACATCCATTACAAGCATTTACTAAATACAACCCAAACATTTCACAATGGTATAAACCAAATTGCATTAGAATTGTTGGATATGGATACACACACAAAGACCAAAGAGACTTACCAAGCTGTGGAGTAAATACTCCAGGATGCCTGGGCTGAGTAAGCCTATGCTTGCAGGACCTGCAACAACACAAGAAATTAAAATTCATCCATGGGAACCACCATAACCTAATCATCACACAGACCTTTTAAACACAAGGTAGCAAATTAAAGGACATCTAAGCAGAACTGTAATATTGAACAACTAAACTGTGATACTGAACAATTATGATTGCTCCCAGGCAAATATCTGCTACACATTTAATAATTACACAGTTACTGGCAAAGGCCAAACATAACATAGCCAGTACACCTGCTGTGAATGGGTGCAGTTCCAGCTACACTTCTAAGACTCCAGACTTTGCTTTACATTTTCCTGCTCATTTCTTTCAGAATAGGTTCTTGCTCTTCCAGAGCCAAAAGGGCATAGACCAGCTCCATTTATCAGTAGCCTAAAACAAGCACCACTGAGCATCTAATGCAGCTCACTTGGTAGTTAATTAGACAATTTCAGCAGCACCATGGCAAGCAGCCAATTTCAGAAAAAAAAGCCCTGAGATACTGTCTGCTTAATCAAGAGAGATACAAGGGAATCCAACTCTGGCATCTGCAAATGCTAACAAATAGCTAAGGGTTCTGACACAGCTTTAACAGATTCACTGCCTGAGCAGACACAACGAGCGCTGTGTTTGCCCAGACAAGAGCAGATACACTAAGTCAAAGTGAGATCCTGTATCAGGGCTTCCTGCCCTTTTTTTTTTTTTTTTTTAAACAAAAAGGCTGCAACTTCTTTTTAATAACCATAAACTGATACCAAACAATCACTTTTCCCTCCTTTTGCTGTTCACTTTCAGAAAAGCAGCAAAAAACCATAAGGGTCTGATTCTTTAAAATATGTGGCATTGTGAATGGCTCATTCAGACTGAAGCCAGGGAAGTGTTCAATGTTTTTATCAGGCAGTGGATTCTGACACAGAAGGTCTCAGTTCTAAGAAAACATTCTTTCATTAGTCTGCATCATGGTCACAGAAGCAGAAGATGCTTTAGGGAGCTGAATGTGAGAACTCACAACACCAGTGCTTTACCTGCTAACTTCTCTGCCAGACAGCCCAGCACCGCTGTGGTGTTGCGATGTCGGGCAGGATGACAGGCATCCCGGCATGCAGCAGCTCCACTTAGGTTTAATATTTCGGTTAACTTCTGTAATGCATCCTAAAAAGGAAACAGCAGAAATCTCTTCAGTGTTACTGACAGATACAGCTTCCCTGTCTCACCCAATACTGTACCAACTGCCCTTGCACTTTACTGAAGTCGACATCAGAAATACTTCTTCCCAGAAAGGGTCATCAGGCCTTGGAACAGGCTGCCCAGAGAAGGGGTTGAATCACCACCCCTGGATGTGTTTCAAAGTCATGGAGGTCTGGAGCTTACGGACAGGGTTTAGTGGTGGCCTTGGGACAGCTGGGTTAAGGGCTGGACTCAATGAGCTTAAAGGTCTTCTCCAACCAAAGATACTCTGATTCTGTGACAGTAGTAGACAAAGGTAACTGACAGGAACCAGCACACAGGGCACTGCTGCCACCTGAGCTGTTGCCAGCATCTTAAACCTCACTTTCTCTCCACAAGAAAAAGGCTGGATTAGACTTTAGGAGTCAGAACTGAAGAGATCTGCCCCCAGAAAACACCCGTATCCCCAGCACAAGTGTAGGACACTGTCAGCTTTACAAAACATTGTAGGTGTCACTCTGGAGAGCATGAATGGCTTTCTCTAGTCACACTCAGTTACCAGTGACAGTAATGAATCTGCCATGCTTTGAGCAGGGTAAGATTCCAAATAGATCTTGAACACATCCTCCATTTTTAGAGGCAAGAAGGGTTATTGCAGAACAAGTGATGTCACAGAGAGAAGCCCATCCCACCAAGTTCCAAATCCTCTCCTGAGCTTCCCAGACTTCAAAGTTTCAGCTGCTTCAGAGTGAAAGTGCATAGTCTCAGAAACAGAACTCATACTGAGGTCATCAGGAGGCCTCCTGGAGAAGGCATTAGTGCAGCTCAAGCTTTTTCAATTGTGTTCCGAGCCACATTCAATCCATTTACTGTGCTACAGCCTGAGGTTTGTAGAGATAACACCAAGGAGTAGTTGTGTGCCCCAAGAGAAGCCACAAAACCAGAACTGATGCTAAGTGGAAGGAACAGAGAAAGGATGCCTGAGCCCCAGCCTTGTGATGGAAAAGTTGCACTAAAATTAGACTCCTGACATCCTCTGATGCTGCTTTTAGCCATTATTAGAACTGCTGGAGATCAACTATTTCGAGTTAAATAAAGACAGTCTAGAATAAACAGTTTACTGCTCTACCATATTAACTTGAGTGCTGACTGGAACAGAAAGCGGAGCACAGTCCACTATCATCTTCCAGCTGTCACAGAAGTGGGGCACCTGACTTCAAACCCCTGAGACCCAAAACTTATCCTGCATAGAAATAAAATGAACATCAGTAAATACATTACCAGGCTGCCTGTGACCAAGCAGACTATACAGGCAAAGAAAAACCCTCAAATCCCTTTCCACATGGTGCACACAAAGGGGTCTCCATTTCCTGAGTCTTTTTCAAAGCAGGCATGATTTCTAGGAATAGCTTCATTTTCAAAGTAGTTTTGCAGTCCATGTGACAGCCACCATGCAACACTGAACTGTCTCTAAAGTTTCAGATAGCATAGAGTTAAAATCCCACTTTCAGTAGTAGCGGAACTCAACTTGTGCACATTTATGCAGGACCAAAAGCTGCCAGCTCTTTACATCCCTGACAGCGCAAACTGAAAACTAAACTTGGCAGCATAAGCAGATGATCAATAGATGAAAGCTGCTGTGATTGCACCATCAATTCCTGATGAAATGAGATCATGGTAAGCATTTTAAGACAGACAAGCTTCCTACAACCATCACATCTGAAGGGATTCCAAGGAGGTGGTTGAGCCACCATCCCTGGATGTGTTTAAAGATCATTTAGATGTGATGCTTAACAATATGGTTCAGTGGTGAACTTGCCAGAGTAGGATTAATGGCTGACCTGATGATCTCAAGAATCTTTTCCAACCTGAATGATTCTATGATTCACAGCAGCTGCATCTTGAAGTACTTGAGTGTCTCACTAACACATCTGTACCAATGCAGTACAGGAACCTCAGGTCATCTTCCATGCAAAAAACAGGTTAGTGGTCACTGAAACATTCCAGTGTGCCAGAGCCACATCCAGACATGTCATTGTTAAAAACCATTCTTTCTTTAACTTAGCACACCCACTTGTGTTGCATTCCTTTTGTGCAGAACAGGAACAAAGTCAACAGGAACTTGTAAAGATGGAGTTTGCAGAGCTTTAGAACAAAAGGTAACCTGTGCTGCTTCTGCAGCACCTCCACATCCTCATGGCACAGCACATGACAGGAGGACAGCAAGAGAAGTGTCTAAAAAACCAAAGATCTCCTGTTCTACCCCATAAGCCAGATTTAGCACTTCTAGCAGTAAAGAGCAATTACGATCACGGAATTGTTTAGGCTGAGAAATATCTTCAAGATCATGGAATCCAACTCAACTGTCCCAAGGCCACTGCTAAACCCTGTCCCTGAGCTCTACGACTTTGAAACACATCCAGGGATGGCGATTCAGCCCCCTCTCTGGGCAGCCTGTTCCAAGGCCTGATGACCCCTTCCAGGAAGGAGTTTTTCCCTGTGTCCAACCTAAATATCCCCTTGAACACTGGTCTTGAACACTTGTGAGAAGACACAGACTTCTACCTCCCCACACCCTCCTGTCAGGTAGTTTTAAACAGCAGTAAGGTCTCTCCTAGCCTCCGTTTCTTCAGCCTAACCAGCCACTGCTCCTTACAAGGCCTGTTCTCTGAAACACCACTCAAAGCTGCAGGTCTGTTTTCTGAACAAGACTCTTGCATCACTGGTGAAACCCACCCAGAAGCTACCATGAGTGAGGAAACCACCAGTAACCGAAATCCAGCCACAGATAAATCCAGACAGCTCAGACTCACTTTTGTTGGCAGGGGACATTCATCGAGCAGCAGAGTTATAACAGCTGGTCCCAAGGGATCTTCTAATGGAATAACTCTAATTAACGACTGGACAACTTCCAACCAACCTTCATCTGTCAACCACAAAACAGAAGTAATGCTCAGAATTAACACTGTGCTGCTGAGGTATTCAAAACCCACCCACAAAGGTAAGCTACAAAAGCCTCAAGAACACTCAGGAAAACTCAAATTTAAAAACTATTTTACTTTTTACACCAAATGTCTTGGTTTGCAGTCTGTGGTTTGGAGAACAGCCTCACTCAGGGCAGAGCACTTGTTAGCTCCCATCAGTGTATTAGGAAGGAACATTCATGAACAGTATGGACAAGTGTGTTCCATCGTGACACTCAAGAGTGTCCAACATCAACTCTAAGCATTACATGCTGCATCCATGATGGGACTGAAGAAATATTTCTCCAGTAAGTAACCTGGGGAGAACCTGCAGGAGTAATTTGCATTATCTTGTCCCACACCTGGTAGTCTAAAGGAAATTTGCTTTCCTAAGGAGCAGCTCTCACTGCTTAAATGAGTGAAGGGCTTCTACTTGATTCTTTCTTTCTTCTCTCTGCATACAAGCAAGCAAGCCTGAAGACACTTAGTGCTGCTTCAACTGTGACAAGTAAATACAGATAATACTGGGGTTTGAGTTTTCTTAGCACATTCCCCAAAAAACATTTTACTGAATTGCTGTCATATCTAATCAGGTTGATTAATCCCTTTTGATACAGAAATCACTTCCTAGGACCTGTACCAACTTATTGAGAGACAAAAACTCAAACTAGAAATTTGGTGGAGGTCTTGTGCTGGGACAGCTTCCCCTACTGTAACAAAGACAAAACAGCCTTCACATGACCACAGCTCACCTGAGAAGTACTTGGGGAACTACAGTGATAAAGCAGAATTCCAAGGACAGCAAAACTCACCCCAAGAAGAATGTGCTGTTTGCCAGCCCTGCAGCACATGGGTTTAAGCCATGTCTACATGTATATGGGTTGTTTCAAGCAGACATTCTTTGTGGCTTATGGTTTAATGCCATGACAGCAGGTTTGTGGGCATCGTCGGCTGCTCCCGGAATGTTTGAACTCTTCAAATTCCCCACATGAAAAAACTCAGGCAAGTGCAAGGAGCTCAGTAAAGCTTCTGAAGGGCAGAAACGTGCTTTAGATCCCACATCCCTAGAGCTAGTGTAAGTGGTACTACACACTGCCAACACGTATTTCATTTCTCAAACAAAAGAAGGGCTTGGGTTTTTTTTGCTCCAGTCACAACTGCAATGCCCCCCCAACAACACTTCAATACCTGTTTCAGCCATTTCATGCAATGTGATCATTGAATAAGGAGGCTCCTGGTCACTGAAAGAGATACCAGACAGATCAACATTTACACACAATCATCAACACAATACACTGAATAAAGTAATACACAGACAGAAAACAAACACCACCAGTATTTAACAAGAGGAAGGTACCCAGGTAGGTTTCAGGAGGATTTGAGCCTCTCTGTAGCACAAAGTCAACATCTGTGGGTCTACAGTGACTGATAAACAAAACTGATCCACATCTGCATGTCTGCAAGTCAAACACCATGCTTAGGCTCAGTGCTATGCATTAGCAGGTTCCTCAGGGTTCTTAATGAGAGACTGTAGGGTGGAGGGCATGAAATCCTGAGGTCATGAACCAAGGGCAGGGCACAAGGGGCAGAGTTTGCCCAGAAATCTTCTGCTAAGTAACTGTTAAACAACCACCTACAGAAGTGAGAGGCAACAAGTTACCCAACAGCATGGGAGAATTCAAACTCATTAACAAGAGCTGCAAGAAACAGTTATGACAATATAACAGAAGATATTTAACCCTTCCCAACATGAAAAGCATGAAAACTCCAACGTGACTGCTTCCTCAATCTGGTTTGCTGGAGCAAAGACAAGCTGCTATGGCCAGGTGCTGTTGGAGGTACCCAAAGCAAGACCTCAAAATCCTCTTCAGTAAGCACCACCAGCCTCACAGGGACTGTGTGCTGCAGCACATCCTAAATGCTGTATTCTGTGCCGTTTAGGCACTGTGAGCTAACCCTGGGCTCAGAGTGATACGTTCCACACTCCACTTGTACCACACAGTTCTGAAATTAAACTGGAAAAGTAAAACACAGAAGAATTTTTTTAAAAATGTTGACAAGGCTTAATCATGCCACTTATACAACTATGTACTATGGGGGGATCAATTAGAAGAGAAAGATCTGTTTTGATTTAGAGTGTACAGTGTAAGTGCTTGTTGTTCTTCAAAAGAAATACAACACAAACTATTTCCAGAGGAAGTCACCAAACTGAAGTTTACTCCCATTTTGTACTGCCATGTAACAACTGCATTTACAGTCCATCCTGGTGTTCTCATGTAATAGCTCTCAGTGTGAAGTTTAGGGAAAAAAAGGGTCAGAATAAGCACTTCACCTTCTGCTCTTTGGACCATGATCTTTAGCTCCTTAGGGGTGCTCTGTAACACTGAAGCCCATATTTCCAAGTTGCTGTTACTCACATAATTTCATTCCAGTTTGACCTTACTCTTGCCCATTTTGACATGTAAAGGTTTGTCAGCTTCCCTAACCATTAATTCTGCTGTGGCTCTGGAGAGAGAACAGGTGATCCTGTAACACACTTACTCCTACAGGCTCTCACTTACCTGGAAACCCAAGATATTTCCTCACACCAATTATTTTTACCTCTTATTAATCTAAAGTTTATCAGTAGCTTCCAGTCTGGCAGAGAGGCTCTTTAAACTCTGCCTTGTGGACAGACCATTCCACTACTCATAGCCAGAAGTCTCTGGCTTACCTGTAAGACCTTGTGATACTTAGCTGCATCTTACAAACTGCCTTAACAGGAAGCAAAGGAAACCACTAGACCAACCATCTGAAGATGTTCAGATCTTGACTGGATAAAGGCCTGGGCCACCTGCTTCTGCTAGACCTGGGCTTTAAGCAGAGGTGGATTCAAGAGATCCCTTCCCAGCTACATGATTATGTGAGTCTAGAAGTACTTCACTGGAGTCACCACAAAAGAAAATACAGTAGCTTCAGGAATTTGCCTAGAACAGGGCTCCAGAGGCAGTGAAATAACTGCTCATTGTCCCTCGGTAGCATAAGAAAGCGCTTACGAGATTACAAAACCGATTGCAAGACCCACAGAAACAGGATCAACTATGCACAAAGTGTTGTGAAACAGCTTAAAGAGCTGAACTCAGGGGAAAGGGGAAGGCATGTGGCGTTAGCAGAGGCTTTCTAAAAGCTGTCTGTAGTGATTTTACCATAATGATTTGAAGGCAACAGAAAATAAAACCTGTTAAAAGAAAAAACCTTCAATAAAAAAAAGTATGTCCTGGTATTTCCATTGGCGAGGAGGGCAGACTCCTTCCAGGGTACTCATTCCACAGTAGTGAGGCAGGTACACTGCGGGACTCCAGCCTCACTCATTCTGACCCTCTGCCACCTCAAATTCCAGCTGTGAAGCCAGAACAGGATTTTCCCTTCTGTTTTGGTTTTCCAATTCATGGACTCCATCTAACCCAAAAGGTAATGAACGAACTTAACCTTAACCATCATTGTGAAGGTCTTAAAGCTCTATGGAAAGCACTGCAAAACCCCCCTCAAAATAGGGATGGATGCATAAGGATCCCTCAGAGCCTTGCAGGGTCCTGTGAGCAGGGAGGGAACATGGTGCAGGGCTCAGGAGTGAGTGGTCACAACATGTGTCTCTCAAAGCGGCCTGAAGTGGAAAGAGACCCTCAGTCTGCTTGCACAAGCTAACAAAGATCAAAGCTCTCCCTTTTGTTAACCATGTCCAAAGCAGTAAATACAGCCTGAAACCAAAAACTTGCACAAAACCCACTACTTTCAGACACAAGTTTCCAAGCTCTGGAACGTTGATTGCTTCCTACACTGTATCAGGTATAAAACAGGGAGCTCACTTCTCATCCCACCTGGGTGTAGATCCGTACAGGAGCTGTGAGAAAGCTCCTCAACTTCTGGAAGAGTCTGTACCCGGGTACTTGGGAGCTACTTCTGTTACCTAGGAAAGCTGCTCCTCCCCTGAGCCTCCAGATGGAAACATGTGGCTACTTCAGGGAGGTTCAGGTGCAGATTGGTGAGAGAATGGAACTACAGTTCAAGAGGAAACAAGAACGTTTTCATTCAGGTAGAATTATTCCTTGATGAGGTACTTACTTATCTACTAACGTCCGAATTACTGCTAGTGTGTCAAGTACTAGCCCATCCACATTCTGCTTTTTCCTTCTCGGCTCGTGAGGCCCTCGACCCCTCCTGGGTGGACGGACAGGGTCCCTTGTGTGGCTTCTTGCTTCAGGTGCACGTGCTCTGCTGTTGTCCGCTTGCCGACCCCGAGATTCCACGCTATCTTCTGCTCCGCTGTCATCCCGGCAAACACATGAGTTCCCCATACTGCCAGCCCCCAGGGCTCCCAGCAAATGGGGAATGTAGTGCTCTAGAGTCAACAGTACACCTTGGAAAAGGCTTCTGCTAGCATAGAACACAACCAAAGCAACTACAATCATCTAGGAAGTTTTAAGAGCAGTGTTTGCGAGATCCTGAATCGTGACTCTCTTGCATTATCAGCGTTGCAGCGTTGGAATGAACAGGAGCTTGGAGACTTCAGTTTCTGATACAATCGGTGAAAACACACACTGGTCATCCAGAAGGAGGTCTCGAAAAGCAAAGCCAAAACAAAAGTCAGTCTTACGGTGTCTAATGACTAGCAGAAGAATTCCTATTTCAGTAAACAGAGTCAGCCCTGAAGGACACAGTACAGAGGAGACGCCTGTAGGTCTGTACCTGAAGTCTACCAAGGCAAGGGAGAAGGGGAAGAAGAGGAGAAAGTTCCCTGGCTAAGCAGCTCTCACCCACACACCACTCCTTCCTGCACCACCCATCACTTTCTATTTCCTTCATGGTCCACGGCTGCAGAGGAACAAGTCTACTGCGCTGCTACCCTTTAAGTATGGGCAAACCAGTTCCATTTGTTCTTTACCCTCTACAGATGCGCACAGCTTCAGCCACCCAAATAAAGGCTGCACTTATAAGGTTCTAATTTCACACCAGGAACATGCAGTGTCCTTGCCAGACTGATCCTACAAAATAGCCAAAACTGGTTGGAAGATCAGGCTTTTACAAACAATAGGTTTAACTGAACTATAAGCATGATTTGTTGGAATGTGTCTACATTAGCTGGATTCTCACCCAAAGAAGTACCAAGGACCAACCCTAAAACAAGCAGGAATTACAGGCACTGTTTTCATGCTCCAATCTGATTGGGATTTGGAAAAGGGGATGTTCTGTGCGCATTGTACGATTGTTCAGATCCAGCATCAAACCAATCTTCCCTTTTTGGGAACAAAGACTAATTCAATCATTCTTTTGTTCTTGACTCAAATAGTTTGGATGAAATACAGACCCACTAGCAATGGGAACTGTAGGGCAGGTTTCTCCAGATTGCTAAATTGAGAACACTGGCAAGAGCAAAAGGATTCAAGCACCATTTCATTCCAAGTTCTTTTTCAAGTCATAGGGTGTATTTCTATAGAACAAGTCAGAGTTCTCAGCTAAAATAAAGCCCTATGAAAGGCATCATGGCACTGCTTGTGCACTTTGAGCATGGCAGAACATTAAGAGTGTACGCTTGATTCTTTCAAGTATCAAGTTTAACATGTGAGCTAGAAGTTACAGTGAATCTCTCATAACAGGTTCTTACTATTCTATGATGATTTAATTTACTAGCAGACATGCAGCACCACAAAATTAAAAGAAAGCCCAAAATGGTTGTCACCTCCCAAATAAGAAAACATTCCTCAGCCATCAGAGCCAAATGGCAACTGTGTAAGTGTTAACTGCCACTTGGGACAGGATCACGGCACTGTTTGGGAAGCCAGATCCTGGTCATATGAGTGAGTCTCTGGACCTACAGCTGCCACCGGAACTGCACTGTGGCAGGTAACTAAGAGCCTGGATGATCTGAGGGTATTTTATTGACATAATACTAAAATGTAGAACTGTTACAGACTGAAACTCTGATTTAAGCTGTTCTGTACTTTACTAAACTATTAACACAGTGAATCTACCTTGGCATCAGAACTAGTACGGAAAAGTTGCATTTCAGGGGTTAGCAAGTAAGAACCTGCCCTAAGGTAACAAAACCAGGCATGAATCAAGATTAAAACTGATTATCAAAATCTACAGGTTCTTTTCCTGGTGTAAGAATTAAAGCATGACTAAACCCAAGTGATTACAATCAACTCACCCCTCAGTCTATCCGGTTCAGGAGCAGTTGAGCTTGGCTTGCTGTGCTGTGACTGGACGTGGTCAGGCACAGCCGCAGTTGCACCCCGCAGAGCTGCACTCCAAGTGCCTGCGCTGCGGGTGAGGAGTCATCATAGCTGACTTTGCTATCACCTCGAGGAGCCACGCTGAGGAGTCCCTGAGGACAGATGGGAAACAAAAAAACTAAGGTGGATGTACCCCACCTTGTCCCCACAACCCGCCACAACACCTAGCCATACATATTTTCAGCTACGTTCAGCCTTTGCAGGGGAAGCTCTTTAAAAGCTTCAAAAACCAGTTTGCCACCTACAAGCTTTCATAGAATCATTCAGGTTGAAAAACATCTTTAAGCCCAGAGTCCAACCATTCACTCAACTGTCTCAGCCCACTGCTAAACGCTGTCCCTGAGCTCTAGATCTCCATGACTCTGAAACACATCCAAGGATGGCGATTCAACACCCTCCCTGGGAAGCCTGTTTCAAGACCTGAGGATCCTTTCCAGGAAGTTTTTCCTAGTGTCCATCCTAAACCTCCCCTGGTGCAAAGTCAAAGCCATTTCTTCTTGTCCTATTCCTTGTAATTTGTGAGAAGAGACCAATCCCCACCTCTCTAGGCTGGACACCACCACAGAAAAGCCAATCCAGATGCGCAGCCTTGGCACTCCGGATACTACAGTACCAATTGCGTATGAGCAGCAACTGCTCCCCCCACCTCAGATGACTGCTCACAGGAAGAAGGGACACAACAGTATCACCCTCAAGCAGGGAGAGCAAGAAAGAAAAGCAAGTGTGCTATAAAACTTGATTAGATAAAGTGACATGGCAGGATACACTCTCCTTTATTTAGTGAGGAGCCGAGTCTGACAGCGCTCACTTGGCTGTTGCTGACCATCACGTTAGAAGTTCACTGTTGAGCATCAAACAAACCAGAAGGTTAAATAATGGGGGGACATTAGGTAGAAGAAAAGATTGCTACAGATCCACCTTGCAAACCAGCTTGTCTGGACATACTACAAATCACGGGGAGGTTCTGAAGGGCAAACAAAAAGCTTTTTCCAGAAAACTCTTTCAAGGTAGTCAGTAGCATCTGGGCTAGTCCAGATTTCTGGGGTGACTTTAGCTGTTTGTGAGGCTGTTTGACCCCCTCACGCTCCCTAATGAAGTAAAGGGCAGACAAACTTCAGGTCAGCTGTAAGATGGAAGAGTAAGACAGTAGAGAAGGGGCATGCAAGTGATGAAAGCAATCAGTTCTGTCCAGACTCCAAGACCCCAGTGACACAGCCAAGGCACAAAACCTGAAGCATTTTGCACATCATATTGTTGTGTCAAGAAGAGGCAACAATTTCTGCATCAGAGATGGAAACAGACTTTAAAATTTAACATTAGGCCCAAGTTTTGCAAATGCCTGCTCTCAACAACACAGGAATAAAGCTGTTTCCCTGGAACAGAGGCCTGTTGCCTCCTGGCAGGGCTGTCAGGACACCAGGCAAACACCATTTTCTTAAGCCATTAGTGCAAATCAAAGTAGAACTGAAAACCTTCAGATGAAGGCACTGTGCGTGAAAACACTTGTAAGAGCTATGGGACACGAAGCACGTGGGCTTTCAGTGTTAATACCTCCATGAGCTCAGTGTTGCTCACTCTACCATGCCACAGCACTGGAAACCCCTGTCCCATCACTTCTCCACTTGCCAGAGAAACACTTTTTGGCAAGTGTACAAAGTGATGACTATGCAAGCTGTTCACAACAGAGCAAGAACTTAGCTTGAAATGGCATTTAAATAAAAGGCCTGACACACTTTCCTCTGAACAAAGCACTGGGATCAGAGGTTACCTGAGCTGGAGCTTCCTATGCCCCCACACTCCTCTACTAGCCACAGGGATCATCCCCGCCATGGTAAAGCTCCAGCAGGCACACAGACAGTGAAGGAGCTACACAGGCTGACCAACCTGCTAGAGCTGGAGCCCAAGCAGGGAGGATGGACTGTCACCCACTGGAAGGAAAGCTGTGCGTGTGCACCTACAAGAGGCCTCCTCGTCATCACCTGACCGAGCACGCCAGTCTGTCCTGACTGGCACTGGGTTCATTTTCTGCATCAGTGATTCATCCCCTCAAATACTCAGCTCCAGCAACCATAACAGTATCTCACAATGGGAAAGGGGAGGTATTTTCATGAAATGGAGTGAGCTGCCAAAAACCTCCTCATGCACATAACTGAGTCAAGACTTTCAGCTACCAGAACTACTTTACCAGCTTCTGCCACTGCTGCAAGAATCAGACCAGCAATTCCTCCTCTCAAGAGCAGGGTCACCAGTTAGCAAAGCTAACTGCCTTTCAAACGCAAAACAAGAGTTTTGGGCAGCAGCTTTCTAGTAAGGACAAATAAATAAATAATTAGGGGTAAAGGATCAGAACTGTTTCCTTAACATTTCTGTCCCAAAGAAATGATGCTCCTAAAAAGGAAGGGATGGAAATACTTGTGACGCCAGTTGGATGGAAAGGTCAAACTACAAGAAGGAACCACAGCTATGGCTTGCAGCAAGATACTCAGCTTTGGTTCAGGACTAAAAGGGAAAGAAGCCTGTTTGCAACTACAAGCTCATGTAGCAGAGGGGACAACAGCTGTGAAACCAGCAAGGCAGGTAATGAAAACCAAGAATTTCCAGCAAGTTAAATACAATTACAACATGAAACCGAGACTTTCTCAGGAGATCACATTGAGACCTGAGGTCAGCCTCTGAATTGTAGACTTGTGCAACCAAAGAGAAAGAGCTACTCAGCACCCAGCAGTGACAGGGCTGGAGGCTCCAGGAGAAACCAGCCAACACTGTGCCAGCTCCTTTGCACATAGTAGCTAAAGAGCACACTCTGTCATCTCAAGCAAACCCCTAATTCAAGTCCATTTTCTTCAAAAATATCCTGGAGAGTTAAGACTAGTGTCAAAACTCAAAGGGGAAAGCAGTATTTACTGGCAGGCATTGTGTCACCATTCACAGGACAAAGCCACCACCACAGACATTTGCAGGTTGACCTTAACTGTGCCCATTCCACAGACAGGGAAAGAGCTGGATCACTTCTCTGAATGTTCCAGCTGCCCAAGAGGTTGCCAGTGAAACCCTCAGGGTTGTGCAGAGCTTATGCAAAAAAATAGGGCTTTAACCCTGCAGTCATTCCTGTTTGTCAGAAACATGAGGTGGCTGAAGAATCTGGAGAAAGAATCAGCAGATGCCAACTACCAGCACAGCAGTTTCTTCTGTAAACTCACTGCCAAAGTCGGATTTTATAGTCACCTGGACATTGGACTATTTTAACTTGCCTTGAATCTGTTCAGCCTGGCACAAGAACACCAGAATTGCAACATAGATTTAAAGAGAACTTCACTTTCTCATTTGAGCTAGTGTCTCCAGTACAGACCTGGTATGAAGCCTCCTGCCCTGGCACTGGATAATGACACCAATGCTCAGAGCTTCTCAAGCCCCACAGCCTGCTCTGTCACAGTTCTTCCTGAAACGGAAACATTTTCCACCTTCAGAGCTGCCCCATCTCAGAGGTCACAATTCATAATCTCAAAACCATTGAGGTGGAAGTGTCCTTTGTACAATGCTCTGCACAAAAATCTTCACCTCTGAACCCCTGTTCCGTGTAAGTATCAGTCACGCTTCCCAGCTCTCACCAACCCAAACTGCAGATGGGTCATTACACTGCATAGACAAAGCTACAGGTTGTGCTTCAAGGCAGATGAATATGCTCTAGAGATAAATATCTTCTTTATAAAGAAGATAGTGGTATCTGACAGCTCACTGGAGCTGAGCAGGAGTTGCCTCCAGAAGGCTGACATGGCATGACAGCAGCTCAGCAGCTGCCCAAGGAGCAGAGCTGAAGATGCTGCAGGGAGATGAGGATAATGCCCTGCCCATGGCTAATCCTACAGACCAAAGGGATGCAACAAAACCAAAGTCATTAAGCTATACCACAGCAAGTTTTGGCACAGACACGCATAGGCTTGGAAAGAAATGCTGCAATTAATTCCCATTAATCTTCTTCATTGTCCTGACAGTTAGATGTTATCAACAAGAATTTGCTAACTTTTCACAAAGATGTTCATGACACTCAGAATGTAAAGGAATGGGCCAAGAAATTCCAAAAGGGACAGTGCTGGGAGGAAAGTGCAGCCTCTCTGCATACTGAGAGGTGCAGAACTGCAAAGAAACAAACCCCCACAATGGTTCATTTGTGTTTGTGTCTTAAGGCTTTTTCTAGTAAATTTAATAACAATCCATTTTACAAAGGACTTTATCTTTGTTACCATTCAGAAACCAACGAAAGGAAGGGGGTGAAGGCAACATCCCTGGAGGTGTTCAAACAAAGGTTAGACATGGTGTTTCAGAAGATGGTTTAGTAGTTGGGAGCTGTAGGGTAGATGGTTGGACTTCACTATCTTGAAGGTCTTTTCCAACCTTGATGATCCTATGATTCTCTTAAACTACAGGGACATCAGCAACTTGCAGTAAACTGCAATAACCTATATTCAGTCTCAAGCACCTCACTCATTAACAAAATATAAACCACAAAAGCATTTTGAAGGCAGACCAGGAGAATGTGCAGCTTGAACCAGCAGACAAGAGTAATCCCACCATGGGAATGAGATGGAGGGCCAGCAGAGGCACCAAGCACTCACCATGGGGGCTAACTGTGCTGTTTCTGGTCTGTGCAATACTAGCAATACTAGTGCAAAGCAATACTAGCTTTGCACTACAGCTCACAGCAATGAACTCAGCTCGGTGACATGACTGAGCTACTAGGAATGCACAAAACACCCTGAAAACAGTCTTGGATGTGTGAAAGTTTAATAAATTTGCTGAGAAATGCCTCAGTTGAAAGCCTGTGCTGTCAAGTGATACCCGTGTGGCAGACCACAGCACAGAGCAGACAACACCACCCAGACTCTCCTGTTCCCAGCCTTACTGTGTCTGTCACTTCATGACACCAATTATCGTCATAATGTGGAAAACCCAACACTGCAGCAGGAAACTGGCTGGAGACACTTCCCCTTGCTAATTCAAGCAGCCTGAGAAGATGGCCTGATCTGTCAATGGCCATAATCGAGAGCTGGTTTCATGACCTTCCTTGCCAAGCATGGAAAGCCAGCAGCTCTCTGCTGTCCCAGCAGAGCAGTAGACATCCTTTTGATTCTCTTTCCTGGAAGTGGGTACAGCAACAGCTGCTCCTGAGGCTGTTAAAGTGTCCAAGAGAACATGTAGGTCACTAGGTTAGTAAACCTGCCTGAAGCATTCACAGCAAGCAGGATTCCTGATCTGGCTGGGGCTTCCACAGCTTAAGGTCTACAGAATTCAGTGCACCACTCTGGGCAGGTCTCTGGAAAACTCTACCTCACTTATCAAAGAGCCAAACTAACCCCAAGACCTCAATTTCATTTCTTCCCATTTGTCTTTTCGGGTTCTGCCTTGAAGACCTCTTCTCTGCCCCACTACAAATCTTCCAGCAAAGCTGCGGCAGGAGAGGTACCCACAGTACCCATCTTGAGCAGGAAACTATGCATACCAGTAGCAGAGCCAATGACTCCAGGTCTCACAGGTGTCCTGTTGAGTGGAGGGCTTTGGACTTGTTTTACAGTTTTTAAAGCTTCCACCCACATGAAGAAACTCAGGAAGTTGGTTAATGGGTTTCAGAGTTCTGAGAAGAGGACTGACTGTCCAGAAAAGATTCAGACCAGTGCCCGTGGGTTGGGTAGGAAAGGGGCTGCAGACAAGCATGTCCATGTTTCATGGGGCAGCACAGAAATGTGTTAAACAAGCATGTGCACCCCCTTTAGTTTCTCGTGACTGTGCATTAAGAGAGGTGGAAAACTCAAAACCAATGTAAGCAGCTTCCAAAAAACTATAATGGTATCAGAAACAAAGTCACAGTTAACTGAGGCTTCTCCTAAATAACAGGGCGAGGAATTCCAGAAAAATTAAAATTAAACTGTTGGAATAATGCTTAGATTCTACTGCACACATCCTTACAGCAAGAACAAAATGTTTCCTAGTGTAAAAAAGCCTTAGAAAGGGAGAAAATTACAGTTGCAAGTGTTTTGCATACTTAGAAACTATTAATTCTCTTGGAGAGACATACAATGAAAAGGATGGATTTCTTGTCGCTGATCATGGCAACTTGCTAAACTTGGTGAATGAAGAAGCAGTACCTCACCACAAGCTTTGAAGCATCTGGCATCATCACAGAATGAACAAAACCCATCAAGCACACAAAGTTCCATGGCTGAGTTTTGCTTCTAAAGCAAAGGTTTAGCCACAGCTGTGGCAGACCAAGGTATCAGCTAAGGAGAGCTCATGATGTGCTGGTTGGTCACACAACCTTCTGAGTCACACTTGAACATCTGACTCTGGTCAGACCTCAGCAACAAAGAGCTAACAGAAAAGGCACTAAGGATGGTGCTGGCACAGCCACTGCTGGGCCCTGCTAACTTCAGTCACCACACACCAACCACTAAGGGACAGCAAAATACGTTGTCAGTAAAGCAGGAAACGCAGAGCACTGAGTGCCACCACTCAGCTCTGATGAGACACTCCAAAGAGGATTCTCTGAGGGTACTATCACATATGTAAGGGACTTAGAGACCAACAGAAGCCATTTCACACCACAAAGTGCTGTCAGCTGGGGTAGATACTGATGGGAAAGGAAGTTTAAAGAAAGAAGCCTGAAGAGTAACAGGGCAGTGAGTGTTCCGTGACAAACCAGCACTGCTATCACCAACTTACAGCTTATGCTATTAAATTTCCCTGTTACTCCTTAAGTTTAACCAAAGGCTTGAGGGAAATGGACTTGGATATCACCTGACACTCTCAGAGCTTCAGGAGCTGACTTGCTTTACAGGAAGGAATCAAAACATTGTAAGGAATCTCTTCCAGCCCTTCCATTAGCCTCAAAGCAAATGGAGGCTGCCAAGAGCCAAGGCCTCCCATGCAAAAACACTGAAAGGGTACCGTAGAAGAGCATCAAGGAATGGTGCAGGAAACTATCACATCCCTCTCAAGAGAAAAAAAAAAAACAGAGCACAAAGAGAAGCAGAGGACAACATATCAGAAAGGTTAAGGGAGCCACTGAGTGATTACTGAGAATAGAACAGCTGAGGGGCCACTGTGAAGCTGAACTCCACATGTAGGTGGCTGAAGGCAAACAAAAAGCAAAATGAAAGGTATCAAGGAAACCAACAGCCTCAGGTACCTGGAAGCACAGAGCGCTATCACAGCTGGAGATAAGGGAAGCAAGTGGGCTGCAGAATGAGGTATATCAGCAATCTAAGTGCAGGCAAATAACTGAGACTAAGCTAACAAAGACTCAGCAGCAGTGAGAGGTGCAACCAGAGCTGTGCAGGATGCAAATGCCACATTAAAACACCCTGGAGGAGCTTCCCACAAGCGGAGGGACAGCAGATGCTGAAAACTTCCAGTTAGCAGGAACCTTGAGAGCACTTTTGGATCAAACAGGGAGAGATGAGAAGCCATCATGGAACTACAGATGAGGCATCAGAAAAAGAACAGACCAGGAGAGATACACGATGCACTGAACAGACCATAAAGGAGAAAAAATAGCAGAGCTTGGGGCACAAAGCAATGACTGCAACATCCTGGAGGAAAGGACACAGGAGCAGGTGCCAGGAGAATGGACCTCTTCTGTCCAGCGGGTTGAGCAGAGAACAAAGACACAGGCACAAGCACTTACAGAAGAATGGGCCAGATTTAGATCAAAGAACAGATCGATTCTTTGCATTTGGAATAAATGCAAAAGAGAAATACACTGAGCAGCATCCTGGGCTCTCAAAATAAACGTGACAAGGTTTGAGAATGCAGAGTCCTCCAGAAATCCACAGGAGCCTGAGATGTGAGGGAGGATTTCAGATGGCTCGTAGGTGATGAGAACATCCGCTGTCAAGAGATTTGGGCAGTTTAGCAGGGAAATAGCAAAAAAAGATTAATACTGAGAAAAAACAAGGGAAGAGTCACAATACACAAATGTATGTGGGTCTCCATGTGACAATAAGCTCACATCAATGATGGATGGACAGAAAATGAGGAGTGAAGAGGAAGAACTGAACAGAGAACCAGCACACTAAGAAAAAACCTACAAAAGAGCAAAAAACCTAACCACCACAACAAATAAATGCTGCATTCACTGCAAGACAAAGGACAACATTAAAAACCGGAGGGAAGCAAGTGCCCAGCTGAAAGAAAATCTCTTGCTTGTGCTGAAAACAAACACTGACACAGACATAAAAGAAAAACAACACAAACCCCAAACATTAGAAAACAGGGCAGCGTCTGCAAAGCTGACTAAATGTAGGAGCAAAAAGGCAGCTCTGAGGTTTGTGTTTCCCCACAGACTACTGTTCTCCTGTGTGGGACATGCTGGTAAATGCTGACTGAACCAGATCATGAACTCTGATCCGGAGCAGGGGGGATACTGAGAGATTCAGAGCAAAAACAGAAAATAAAAACACATATGACAATGGTCATTAGTGGGACTGAAACGAAGACTCTACCCAGAAGGGACACAGCACCCACACACAGGTACAGTAGGAGATAAGAAATAGGCACAACAGAAGAAATATTGCTAAAACAAATGGAGGAAATTAAGGTGTGAGAGATAATCAGTGAACGGCAGGGCAGGACCAAAGGGCTTGATATCAGCATAACTCAGAGCAGCGTTGCTATCCGAGCCCTGAGCTAGGGGAGCTTAGGAGTCATGGGGGTTCCACCAACAGGGGCTGCAGCATCTATCTTAGAGGAGAGACTGAGAGAGCTGGGGCTACTCGGCCTGGAGAAGCAACTGAGGGGAATCTGATCAATGAGCCGATCGATGCTGATTAGTCTAAAGGGTGAGTGTCAGGAGGATGGGACCAGGCTTTTCTCAGTCGTGCCCAGTAACAGGACAAGGGGCACGTTCAACTTAAACATAAGAACGAAGTTTTTCCACAGTGAGGGGGGCAGAGCCCTGGCCCAGGCTGCCCAGAAAGGTTGTGGATCTAGAGAGATTCCAAACCCGCCTGGACTGTTCCTGTGGGATCTGCTCTAGAGGATCCTGCTCCGGTGGTGGGGCTGGACTGGATGACCCCAGAGGTCCCTTCCAACCCCACCAGCCTGTGACAGTTGAAGGCTTGTGCCTTTCACGCTAGTCTAACCCCATGAAGGGCTCAAGAAGCCTCTCCCGAGTGTCGCTGAGTTGGGCGGTCCCGCAGCAGCCCAGTCGGTCACTGTGTCCTGGCCATAACTCGCCTTACCCCATCACAGCCCTGGTTCTGCTAAGTCATACGAGCCCCGGGACATCTACCCATGCTGCCGAGCCTCGCTACCGCCTCACGGCTCCGGGCAGCATCAGAATGGGCACTCCACACTGACATCAGCAGCGACAGGAGAGCAGGGGCCGCCTCAGACCAAGACCAGACCCTGGCCCCAGCCCCAACCAGGACCCCACACACACCGTACCGTCCCAGGCCTGCACCAGGACCCCTCCCGCCCCCGCGCCGGGCCCACTGCCGCCACCGGAGCCCAGACCGGCCCGGTGCTGCCCTATGCCTTTAGGCCCTGTGGCGTGGCGCGGCCCATCCCGCATCATCTCACCTCAGCCCGGCTTCTCCTCAGCTGGTCCCGGTTCCTCCCGGCTACCCCCCTGCTCCCAGTCCCTCCCG